>LR753415.1:329908-426116 GCA_902729485.2 Mus minutoides
GTATAGTTTCCCCCGAGACAGCTATATCCGGGCCCTTTCAGCACTATCTTGCTGGCATATGCTATAGTGTCTATGTTTGGTGGCTGATTGTGGGATGGATCCCTGGCAGCCACAGTCATTGGGTCCATCCTTTGGATTCAGCTTCACACATGATCTCTGTAACTCTTTCAATGTGTGCTTTGTTCTTAATTCTAGGAAGAGGTGACGTGTCCACATTTTGATCTTCATTCTTCTTGAGTTTCATGTGTTTAGTAAATTGTATCTTGGGTAGTCTAGGTTTCTGGGCTAATATCCACATATCAGTGAGTACATGTTATGTGAGTTCTTTTGTGATTGGGTTAACTCACTCAGGATGACACCCTCCAGATCTATCCATTTGCCTAGGAATTTCATATATTCATTGTTTCTAATAGCTGAGTAGTACGCCATTGTGTAAATGTACCAAATTTTTTGTATCCATTCCTCTGTTGAGGGACATCTGGGTTCTTTCCAGTTTCTGGCTATTATGAATAAGGCTGCTATGAACATAGTGGAACATGTGTCCTTATTACCAGATGGATCTTCTTCTGGATATATGCCCTTTAGAGGTATTGCAGGATCTTCCGGTAGTACTATGTCCAATTTTCTGAGGAACCGCCAGACTGATTTCCAGAGTGGTTGAACAAGCTTGCAGTCCCACCAACATGAATTTATATTCAGAGGAAACAACCTCTCCTGACCACTGTACCACTGTACAGGCACATATGTAATGTAAATATATACATCTAGAGAAACTATACCTATACATACACATATGTGTGTGTGTGTGTATATATATATATATATATATATATATATATATATATATATGCATATAAGTGTGTTGCAATAAAGAAAAAAAACTAATAAAGATTACTTAGTATTTGAGGTCAATAATATGAATTTTGTAATAATGATTTAAAATTAGCATTTCTTCTTTTTAGTTGTTTTCAAGAAAAGAAGTATATTTTTCTGAAGTTTTAAATATTCAGGAACTTTCTTAGCTTTTGTCTGATGAACTTAACTGTTAGAAAGTTAAGTATATGCAAGGTAAGAAGATATGAATAAAGCTGATGATTATATTTTCAGACAAGATAAGATGTATGTAAACTTAATGAAAATAAAAATCATAGGAGAGAACCAACTGATACTCTTCTGAAAGGAACATTGCCAAAAACTGACTCCTAATGATATTTGCTGTTTCTGAAGATTAATGTCTTGCTCAGACATCATCAAAGTAAGCTTCCTCCTGAAGTTGATCTAACAAAAATTCAGAGACCCACAAGTGAACAATGGACAGAGTAAGAGATTTTAGAATACTAAATGCTAAATAAGATGTCTTCATCAAGTTCCTCTTCTCATAGTTGAGGGATCTATAAGGAAAAGGAGGAAGACAAACTGTAAGAGCCAGTGGGAAGGAAGACATCAAGGAAACAAGGCCTCAGGATACGATTGAAACTGATACACATGTGAATTCACAGAGACTGTGGCAGTATTCAGGAAGCCTACACAGGTCTAAATCAGATGATGTACCAGTGCTGAAAGAGGAAGAGCACAGCCACCCACACCTAACCTAGAAACCATCTAAGACTGGAAACCACTTGGAAAGGAAAAAAAATATATATATGATTTCTCCCACAGATTCAGTCTGGTTACATAAACCACACTCAAGGTACCATGCCCAACAGTAAATGACCAACACAAAACAAACTCAATAGTATTTTTGTTTATATTTTATCCCATATTGTGTTGTTTGGGCATTTTTTATCTTACTAGTCTTGTGCTTATATTCTATGGATTTCAATTTTTTTTATTTTTATGTGTTTGGGTTTTTGTGTAGGTGTGCATGTCTGTCTTTGCGTGTGTCAGTGTGAGTATGTGTGTGTTTGTTTGCTGAGAGAGAGAGATCTGGAATGAAACGAAAGATATGAAACCAGAATCCAAATATATTGCAGAAAAAATATACTTTCCATTAGAGTAAGTACAGATAGCTAATAATTATCTGAAAATGTTCTTGATGTACTTAGCCAACTGTAAATTAAAACTATATTGTTTCTCTAAGACTAGTCTTAGTGAGCAGTTATCAAATAGCTGCAGGTGATTTACAGGGACAGCAATGGAGACAAGTGCTTACAGATAGTGCTAACAAGATTGAGACTTAATTATCTGGTGCTTACACAGTCTGTGACCTACAAGAAACTCTGAACTCTTTGAACTCTTTGAGGGCTTGTGAGAAAGAGAAAATTCATACACTCTCACATACAAACTTAGTGGTTGAAGCAAAACGGGCTGCAACAACTTTTTTTTTTCCTTTAGTCTTTTTATATCCCCTAGACAAGGTTTTTATGTAAGAGAAATGGTTACCTCATTTAAAAATAAAAAAGATAAAATGTTACACAAAAGAGAGATATAGTAGGATTCTTGATTATAAGTTCAAAGAAGTAATTTTTAATCTCTCTTTCATTTCATATGTTCATTATAAGTTAAGAGCAATAGTTTTTATGAAATAAAATGACCTACTCCTTTTTTATGACCATGCTTTCCAAGGCCTGTGTCCTCCTCCCTGGAACTAATCAAGAGTGAATGTTTGATCATTTGTTCCAAGTCTATTTTTCTTCCCAGTGCAGTTTACATGCTTGTAACCCATGAAAGCTCATTGAACTCCTTTTCTACTCCTATACAACCTTTACTATTTTACAAAAAAGGAAGCACATCTTATATTTGATTCTACGTTTCAACTTTCTATCAACTATCTTAACTTCTTAAAATTATTTTAATCACATCAGGAATTCTATCAAATCATTATCAAGAATCATAAAATCACCAAGTCATCTAAATAACATGATTCCATGAAAGTTCTTCTTCATGTTGATTTGTAAGAAAGTTGTCCAATAGAGTGGGCTAATACTCGGAGTCAATCATAACACACTACAGGCAGATCTTTCTTTACCCAATCACACTATGTCAGAAAAATTAGGAATACAGCAATGAAAACCATGAGAATGCATAACAGTAGCAAGAAGAAATCCTGGGATGAAGGACTGGGTTGATATCTCTCCAGGATTCACCCATAGCAGCGATACAAAGCAGTGGGCCATATCCAGGAAACTCACATGCCTCCTGCAGCTCCTCCAGCATAACACCTGCCAGAGTTTCTCCAACTAGGTCTCCAATAGAACCTATTTTCATTATTCCTTAAACTGTTTCACATGTAATCTAATTATGTGTAACACAGAGTTATCTGTACAAACATGTTTCTGAGGTAATATCTATAATGCCAATGTATTATATTTTATAGATATCTATTAGCAGAGAACTATAAACAAAATATGACTCACAAACACACACACACACACACACACACACACACACACACACACACACACACAATAGTTTTAGTCTGTCCTAAAGAATAATGAAGTCTTTTTAATGGAAATGACTAAATGACTGCGGCTCATCATAGTGTCACAAAAGATAAACTTAGAAAGCCAAATACTGAGTTTTCTCTCAAATGTGAATATATACATGACACAAAAAAGTAGGAGCAATATCTGGGCAGAGGAAACAGATGAGAAGCACCAAGGGGCAGGTAGACAAAGAGTAAATCTCATTAGATTAATATGGCGGTACTACTTATTTTTTTAAAAAAAATCCTTATGAAACTTATCATTATATATAATTATTATATACTAATTAAAAGTGGGAAGTATAAGCATGCATGATAAAGATAGGAAAACTTAAAGTACAAAGATGGTTGAGTTTGCATGAAAGTGACAGTCAGATAGAAACTGAGAGGAGAGATATGCTAGCTTCTATTGTACTCTGATGTTTGAAAATGTCATCCTAAAGAGAAAATTTGTCCATTATTTGCAATAAGGTTGAAAGGACCAAGATGATAGTGAATCAGAAATCTCACAGTAAGTATAAAAAGTATTTCTGATAGTAGGATGAAGGGTAATTAGATTTTTTTAGCCTTTCATAACTATTACTGGACTTAATAGAAGATTGAGGACCAGACAATCAATCATATAGTGAACATGGATGTATTATAGAGAGTTTTAATTAAATAACACCATGTAGATGATTTGAAAAGTGAAAATTTATTCAATTTTAATAGCAGACAGGATAAATACAAAGTAGAATAAATAAAGACATGGTATAGCCAGCTAGAACCACAGCATTCTGTAAGAATTAGTCGAAATTCATACAGGGGAATTCATTTTGAAGTAATTTACATGATATAACTAATTAAATATCTGGAGTCATAATCTTATGGCAAACAAAGAAAAGCATACTAAAACTAAAATTGAAAACGTTCTACAATTAAATACACATATCATAAATGGTAACATAATGTTTAAAATTACATGTCCAGTTTTCTTTTTTATCATGTTATTAAAATTATAATTATTATTAAAGAATTTTAAGATAAATTTAGATTCAGAATAACATTTGTGATTAAACTTGTTTCTTCTGTCCTTATAAGTTGTAGAAAGGACATTTTATGTTTCCACAGAAAGGGTGGAATCCATTTCAGAACACGTTTTTCATCCGGCAATTGAGAATATATATGGATACTGACTGTGAGGTTGAGCCGAGAAAACCCCTGATTTAAAATAGTTTATGCTAGTTATTCTAGCTATCTTATCTCTCTGGATTCTGAGAATCCTTCCTGTCTTCTTAACTTTGCAAATAGTATTAGTGTCTTCTTAAGCATCATTTTATCTAGAAAATCCCCTCACATTCCATCACCTTGAACAACATAAAAGACAAAGTCGTATTTTCTGATGATAAAGTTTTCTTTACAATTCTCAGATATAACTTGCCCAGAATATTGCTATATTACTATTTTTAAATCTCTACTTGATGTGTTGGCTTTTTTTCTCTCATCTTAAAGATGTTTTTTAATGTCTTCTTTTGCTTTTCAATGAGAAATAAACAAAAATAGTGTCATTTATTTATTAAGAAGGAATAGACATTTTCAAGGAAAATAATATTTACACAACTTAAGAATCCTACATCCTTAAGGCTTCCCTTTTTAAATGTAAAATGTCTCTTGTCTAAGTTAAATGAGAAGTGTATAAAAAATATACTGGTTTTTCAACATAATAATTTTTCATTGATGAATTAATTTTTCATATAAATTTACTTATTTTTAGTTGGTGTCCATGCAAGGCATGTGTGTCCTACCTCTGTTTCTCCATTTATCTCAGTGAATTCATTCCTGCCTAGCAAGTTTTAGTTAAATTTATTAAGAAACTATTTCTCCTTCCAGGGGAATACTAAAGTTTATCATTTCACGATCACTTCATAAAATTCCCTTCTACTCCTTCCCTCTCCTAACATACCTTCCTCTTTCTCTTCCCTCACCATTATCTCTAATTCATTCTTTTTCATTTTGTGTTTCTAATGGGTAACTTCCTATTGCTAAAGTCACAATGTTATACTACCTCATTGTTCTTATTTCTACTTGTAGGAGGTAGAAGTTCATGTCACCATGTTTACTTGATTCCTCTTTTATGATTGAAACGTCTCTGGGACAGAGGAAGGAGATAGCCCCCTAGATAAACTAGATGAAGTGTGTGACTCAAAGGTGTGTGAAGAGTAGCGCTTGCATCAAAAGAATCTATATAAAAGCCAGGTGTGCAGAGTGCTTGATCATAATCCCAGCAATGTAGAGACAGGGGAGCCTGAGGCTAATTCTATTCTAACCAGATTCTATGTGTTCCAAAGACATGCCAATGTACGTTCATATGCATACACACATATGCACACACTACACACACACACACACACATTTTTACCCAGGCAAAATTAATAATTGTCTGGATGTATACAATACCTCTTCCAACCTCCAATAAGTTCTTTTTAACTTTAAATACATATTTGTACACTGAACCTAATAGTTATCCTGATGGTAGATTCAAATGTGCCTTAATTATGCATCTCTTCTACATTGTTTTCTGCAGATGTACTGGTTGTTTAGCTAGAAAATGCTTCAAAGCTACTCATGAAACTTACCTACAATTTTACTATTCCTATTTATGAGATAATAACTTTTACTCATGATATTGAAAGCTGGAACAAATAATAAATACTATTTTTTCTGTGTCGTCAATGAAATTAGTCATCAAGCCTATACATTTTTCTTTTATGACGCATCACATAGTTATCAGAAGTCCTATGTTATTAACAGCTTTTAGCCCTTTACTGGATGTACTGTCCTGAAACATACTATAAATCATCTAAAGTCAGTGTGATGTTGAAATACATTTTATATTTCTTTTTTCATAAGTTCACTAAGCAAGAGCATATTTAGCACAGCAATCACTGTGGTCCTTGCTAATGAATATTCCAGATAACATATATCCCAACTCTTTCCTGTCCAAATATTCCCAATTAGAAAACCCAAATATGAGTCAGAAGTAAATGTCATTGAAGTGGTCATTGTCCCTCCACTCACAATAATTTCCTATTTAAACTCATTTGCAATATTTTTATATAGTTGGTTTCTTACTTTGTTACTATACATTGGATGCAATTTCCAATTAAATTCAATCCTGATTTAATTCTTCTTCATTAACATTATTTTTAACTGTATTAATCTCCCCAGACACAAATGTTTATTAGGTAAAACATGTGTTTCATGATTTTTGTTCAAATAAACCAGGTTTTCTAATATCAATTATTAATTAGTGGTTGAAATTATTATACAAGTGGAAATGTTGGATAACCTTTATACTTATAATACTATCATTAGCTTTATACTTGTAACAATATCATTAAATCTATGCAATCATTTGTCAATAATCACATAGCTAGTGTCACATCTAACAAAGAGTTGAACTAATGTATGAAGGAAATATTTATTCACTGAAAATAATAATTTCTCATCAAATTCAGAGGACTCACTAGGTTCTTTATCACCTGCCTCCCCTTGGCATGCAAAGCAGTGCCCTCTATTGGATGCAAAATGCTGTGATCTTTCCAATAGCTTGTTTTGTTTTGTTTTCTTCTAAAATCATCGTGGATTTTAATTCACTATTTTCTCAATTTAGCCCTAAGAAAATTATGGCCAGTTACGCATTCTCTACTTAACCTAAAAGTGAACTATATTTCATTGCTTGTAGGATGGTATGGGGAATCTGAGAGTCACCAAGAAGGGAATCCGACTTGAAGGTATATCTGAGTTTCTACTACCATTGTATGTGAAAGAAATTCATTCCCGAAAGGTATGTGATATGGCTTTGGCTTACTCTAAGATAATTTAGAGTTTATGTTTTCACTCAACAGAGGAGCATCAAATTTTCCTGTCTCCTTCCTTTTGCATTCAATTTCTTTAAGCTAAACATCTATTTGTAGGAACTAAAAGAGTCCGTTGAAGAACAATAGAAAAGTTTAGCTTTAAATTGGCAAATCAGAAAGCACTTGATTTGAAGCTCTTGGCTGCTTTTAGACTATGAATTGTGTTCCTCTTAATCTCTTGAAGCTAAATGCAATGGTGGCATTTGAAAAGGTGTTTATGAGTTTTATTTTCTCAGGAAGCATACATGTGGGTGAATTATCCATTCAAAGTATCATAAACTTTCCTCTAAATGTAAAATGCATTTCCAAGAGAACAACAGTTTAAATATAAAATTAAATACAATATATTAACTAATATGAGAATATTTACCCTTTGAAAAAATTGATTTATTCTTTATATTTTATTACTTAGCAGCATGCTAAAAGAAAATAAGACTGAAACTTTGTGTTTGCTCATTTTGACTTAAGATTTTTACTTAGAAGGTAGAAAGCTGTCTGCAGCATTAGTATATTTCCAATCTATAAGAATAGTTTTTTTATATGTATCCATGGAAAGCAATTCATTAGGATAGAATGAAAACATTATTATTTAAAGGTGGCAAAAATGAATTTGTTTCATATAGACTTATTTTATATTAAAATAATGTTTAATGTTACCAGCATAATATATTAGGAAATTTGTATATTAAAATAACATTTAAATAATTTCTATTAAGCCTTTTTTTCCACTAATGTAAAAACACAATGAAGATTTATTTTTACAATTTTAATTAAGATATTTGTATCAGTGAATTTTAATAATATATGAACTATAGAAAATACTGACTATACTTCATTTATTACACTTTTAATAGCATATATTTAGTTTAACATTACTTCCCAGATTTCAGTCAGATAAAAAACAATAGGCGCATATATTTATAACTGATGTGCATGATTAAACTTTAAAAACTATTTTTTTTTTGAGGTTAGTTTTAACAGACCCAATGTACTTAGATACATCATAGTATTCCACAATTCAGTCATTTTCCCAATTTCTTCTGTGCTTATCACTATTAAATAGTTTAGTGAAATTAAAGAAACTTTTGATAGAAATGAGAAAAACACTTCGCCCAGATAAGAAATGTAGTGACACAGGGAATTGTTGTTGACGTTGTTTCTCTTTTAAATGTATCTTGCTGGAATGCCCAGAGGCACCAAAGGTGCCTTGCCTCTAAAGTTACCAGGCTGCTTTGTATAGTCTATCTGGGAACACAAGTTAAAGATGGTAAAGACCTCTGCCAAAGAAAGGATTAAAAATTTATCATCTGAGGTTGGCACTTTTGAGGGTACAACCAAAGTTGTTCTCTGAAAACATTGATGAGAACTGATTTTTATCTCTGGCCCAAATACTACAGAGTATATCAACATTGTTACCTGAGTTACAATATTAGGTCATGGCAGTGGGGTATCAATTATTTTTCTAAGCAGACTAGCTGATCTCAGCTTCACAAGCATCTCCAAAGTCTGCTGTATTGATTGAGAGCTATAGTCTACTACAACCAACACCATCAGTACCACCGCCATCACCATCACCATCACCATCACCATCACCATCACCATCACCATCACCATCACCACCACCAAAACTACCATGCTGTCACATCCAATTTTTTGCTCCTGATCATCTGTATGTTCCAAGGCTTTTCCTGCTAGTAATTAGCAAGAAAAGTGCAGCATGAGGTGTGGTGACTTCAGTGTCCAGAGAGGATATCTGGACTGACAACAGAATACAAAGTAGACTTAGTCTTTGGAAGATGTCTCTATACATATACTACAAAAAGATAAGCCTATATTTATTTTATAATCAATCAGTGAGCACAACACTAAACTCTTGTGGCCCTGCGGAGTGTAGACAGGTTTTAGGAATCAGTTTTCTCCTTAGACAACAAGGGGCTGAGGGGATAGACCACCAACAGTCCAGTGTGACAGCCAGTATTTGAACTTCTAAGACTTCTTGTTATAATTCACTTGCCCTTGAGTGCATATAGTTGCTTATCCTGACTGTAATGCTTATTTATTTCAGTGTTTGAGGTGGCCAGGTATGCAATTTCTCTCAGCTTTAATATTGATGCATTGAGATGCTTATATCATAGGATTAGAAGATAAACACAAGTCACTTATAATACTAGAGATGTAATTTTAATTAAAAATTTTGAGATAATATGCCTGTAGGTATTGTCCCATATATTTTCTTAATTTTTGTTACAATGATTTGCTTATTTTGTGTCTGTGTGTGTCCATGTTAGTGAGTGTGTGTTTTTGTGATTGTGTGTGTGTGTCCAAATCACTAAAATCGTGTAGTTCTGAAATCTAGTGACATGTTTTGGGAGTCAGTTTTCTCTTTCTAGCACATGGAGTTAAGGAGGTAGGACACATAGTCTAGGGTGACAGTAAGTGCTTTACCTTCCAAAACTTATTGTCATACCAGTCTTCTCATACATTTTCATATATTTAAATGTACACAAAATTATGAAAAACTTATAATATTCTGGTAAGAAATCTATTAGAATCAAAACCCATCTTAAAAAATCATAATTAGCTGAAAACCTTGGATCATATTCTTTTGATTTTTGCATACATCTCTCCTCTTAATTTCAGCTTGCTGTCTCTTTCTATTCAGCAAAAAGATAGTATTTAAAATCACTTTCTAGTAGCAGGACATTGTGGCTCAAGCCCATAATCCTACTGTTTAGCAGGCTGCTGCAAGATTGTTGCCATAGGTTTAAGGCCAAAATGGGTTCCATGATGACATCCAGGCTAGTCTGGGCTTTATAGTTATTTATGCATTTAATCCAACACATGAATGCAAGATTCCTTCTGAATATTAAGTACAACTCTCTACAAACACACATTATATTACCCAACCTGATGGCAAGGACTGGGTTTAATATTCCAGGAAACTACTCTCTTCTGCTGCACCTGCTGCCTCCCCTGTCCCCATCACACACACAAATACTGCTACCAAGAATCTTTATGTACTTTCTTCTATTATCAAAACAACTTTTTATCTTACTTATTTTTTAAATCAAACCGTATTAAGCAGTCCACAGAACAATGTACTTAAAAATACATAGTATACATTCTACCCTGAATATATTCAATGCCCTAATATAAATTTTCAAATTTGAAAGATACTGAGCAGTACTAAGAAGTTTGTGAAGTTGAATGCATTATTTTTTCTCAGCTGGGAAAAACCCAAAAGCTGTATGATTTAGGTGACTGAGAAAAATGATTCAACATATACCTTCAAGGCTTATATTCTAATATTATGACACAAATCTTTATCAGGATATCAAGATGATAATATTTGAATGTAAGTGGTGGGCAGTATTTTAATGGGATCACATAACATATATTTTTAACTGAATGTAACCAATAAAAATTGCATTGTTAGTTCATGGTTATTCTTCCACCTAGAGGGTTGAAGACCCCTTCAGCTCCTTGGGTACTTTCTCTAGCTCCTTGTTCCTTGGGAACCCTGTGTTCCATCTAATAGCTGACTGTGAGCTTCCACCTCCATGTTTGCCAGGCATTGGTATATTTTTCCCCGAGACAGCTATATCCGGGCCCTTTCAGCACTATCTTGCTGGCATATGCTATAGTGTCTATGTTTGGTGGCTGATTGTGGGATGAATCCCTGGCAGCCGCAGTCATTGGGTCCATCCTTTGGATTCAGCTTCACACATGATCTCTGTAACTCTTTCAATGTGTGCTTTGTTCTTAATTCTAGGAAGGGGTGACGTGTCCACATTTNAAAGAAAGAAAGAAAGAAAGAAAGAAAGAAAGAAAGAAAGAAAGAAAGAAAGAAAGAAAGAAAGAAAGAGCACACTCTGATGTTTCTCTTGTTGATGGTGTAATGTCATGACTGGAGACCCTAGAAGTGTTTGAATTCACTTTTTCCATTTCAGGGAAATTTGTACTGTTATGTCACTTAAGTGCCACATACCTTAAGTGTTGTTTGCTGGTTGGTGATTGGTCACTGTGAGAGGAATTGTCACTACTCTATCTAGAAATCCTCTGGCCTTATCTTTCCAGTAACTGATATTACAAGGCCGGGGGGGGGGGGGCTCTGCTGAGTTACTAGCTTTCAGTCTTATTTGCTAAGTTCCTTAGTTCAGAGGAAGCAATCACCCTTATATTACCCTATCACATATCTCAGATGGTTTAAATGCTTTATACTCGTCCTAAAACCACAACTAGTTGTCATCCAGATCTGCTCTTCTGTGAAATTGCTTTCTCCATGTGAATTTGTCCCTCACTCTCAATAATTCCTATATGTTGTATAGTAATGTTTTAATGGGGCTGCAGTCTTTATTTTGATATTATAATTTAATTTGATCCAGTTGTTCAATGGTATTATTTTTTTCAATTTTTAATTAAATATTTCCTTCATTTACATTTCAAATGCTATCCTGAAAGTACCCTATAACCTCCCCCCACCCTGCTCCCCTACCCACCCACTCCTACTTCTTGGCCCTGGCATTCCCCTGTACTGGGGCATATTAAGTTTGCAAGACCAAGGGGCCTCTCTTCCCAATGATGGATGACTAGGCCATCTTCTGCTAGATACACCGCACAGAAAGACATGAGATCTGGGGGTACTGGTTAGTTCATATTGTTGTTCCACCTATAGGGGGTTGTAGACCCCTTCAGCTCCTTGGGTACTTTCTCTAGCTCCTCCATTGATGGCCCTGTATTTCATGCCAATAGATAACTGGAATCATCCACTTCTGTATTTGCCTGGCACTTGCATAGCCTCACACAAAAGAGTCCTTTCAATATAATCTTGCTGGCATATGCAATAGTACCTGTGTTTAGTGGCTAATTATGGGATGGATCCCTGGGTGGGGCAGTCTCTGCATGGTCCATCCTTTTGTCTTAGCTCAAAACTTTGTCTCTGCAACTCCTTCCATGGGTATTTTGTTCCCTATTCTAAGGAGGAATGAAGTATGCACGAGTTGGTCTTCCTTCTTGATTTTCTTGTGTTTTGCAATTTGGATCTTGGGTATTTGAAGTTTCTGGGCTAATATCCACTTATCAGTGAGTGCATATCAAGTGACTTCTTTTGTGATTTGGTTACCTCACTTAGGATGATATCCTCCAGATACATCCATTTGCTCAAGAAATTCATAAATTCATTGTTTTTAATAGCTGAGTAGTGCTCCATTGTGTAAATGTACCACATTTTCTATATCCATTCCTCTGTTGAGGGACATCTGGGTTCTTTCCAGCTTCTGGCTATTATAAATAAGGCTGGTATGAACATAGTGGAGCATGTGTCCTTATTACCAGTTGGAACATCTTCTGGGTATATGCCCAGGAGCAGAATCACTGGATCTTCCAGTAGTACTATGTCCAATTTTTTGAGCAACTACCAGACAGATTTCCAGAGTGGTTACACAAGCTTGCAATCCCACCAGCAATGGAGGAGTGTTTCTCTTTCTCCACATCCTTGCCAGCATCTGCTGTCAACTGAATTTTTGATCTTAGCCATTTTGACTGGTATGAGGTAGAATCTCAGGGTTGTTTTGATTTGCATTTCCCTGATGATCAAGATAGGAGAATAATATCCAGTATATACAAAGAGCTGTTCAAGAAGCTGAACACCAGAAATTTAAATAACCCCATTAAAAAATGGAGTACAGAGCTAAACAAAGAATTCTCAACTGAGGAATACCGAAGGGCTGAGAAGCACCTGAAAAAATGTTCAACATCCTTAGTCATCAGGGAAATGCAAATTAATGGTATTATTAATTACATGAAACTTAGATAAAATTTGGACTTTTTAAATGTTAAAACAAATCACTTATCAATAATTATTTCATATTCTGATGGGTTAAAATTCTATGTAATACAAAACAAGCTTTTGTTGTTGCTATTTCTAAATAGGGTTACAGAGACTGAGAACAAAGAGTAACACAACTGATGTGCTCTGTCTTCTCTGGGTCTGATGAGCCTCTGGCTTGCTTGAACCAGGGTGTGGATGAGTAATTCTGTAGTTCCTTTGGGCTGCCCAGTCTCTACAAAATTCAGCATGTGCAAGAGCTGGATTATCTCAGGACCTTATGCTATGTTTGCTGCCCTTTTTTTCTATGCAGATTGTAATACGTGTTAAACCCATGGTGAATATACAAACTCCTGAAAGAATTAAAAATTCCTGTGTCTTAATTTGTTAAGAAGTGTAGGTGAAAGAAATTTGGAACTTTCCTGTGTTTCACTGTATAGCATTAGATAGGAAATCTCTTCATTTCTTCTCTTACCCCACTCCCTCCTCATACATTTCTCCTTTTCTGTGTTCTTCACTCCATCTGACCCTCTCTCTTTATGAATAGTCAATAGATCCCAATATCTTAGTGCCATAATCTGAGCAGCCCATTTCATCATTCATATTCTATTATGCACTAGCAAATGTCTTTAATTTTTTCATCTCTATTCTGTTCTACTGATATACTTATGAAGATGTACACTACAGTTTTAGAGGGTATTCTTACAACCAGTAGAGATGCTTTCTTGTTATCTGTGGCTAGGAAACATCTTGCCAGTTATGCATTACTTTTCTTCTGGATGAACTTAATCATCAGCCATCAAATTTCATTAAAATTCCTGCTGGAAACATAATGATGGTTACACTTGGTTTCATATGAATGTCATCTTTATATTGTGGTGTCTTCCCAGCTGCGAACAGAGCTTCTCTCAGTGTTCCCACGAATTCCTGTGAATTGCTCAGAAGGTCTTAGCATCTTTTATTGACATTACACATCCCTTTGTAATCACTTAATGATTGCTACTAGTTGTGTGAATGAGTTTCATAACTTAATGTTTCCCACTAGCTGGGTGAATGAGTTTCAACTCCTTTTCTCTGCACCCTTTCTGCTTATATAAACAGAATATAATTTCTTGTTTTGTGAATGTAACTTGGGAATTAAAAAATGATTTTGCAATAATTATTTTAATTGAAATAGAATTTTTGAATTTTTAAATTTAAATTATTTTATTTATTTACATTCCAAATAATACTCCTTCCTGGTCCCCCCTCCCAGATTTTTTTCACCCATTCCCATCTCCTTTTCCTCTGAGAGGGTGCTGCCCCCCCATACCCACCCTGCACCTCACCCCCAGTTTCCCCCTTCCCTGGGGCATCAAGTGTCTACAGGATTAGGTACATCCTCTCCCACTGAGGCTAGACAAGGCAGTCTCTGCTACATATGTGACCAGCATTATTAACTAGCCCATGTATGCTCTTTGGTTGGTGGATTAGTGTCTGGGAGCTCTAAAGGGGTCTGGGTTAGTTGATATTGTTGTTCTTCCCATGGAGTTCCCATCTCCTTCAGCTCCTGGAATCATTCCCTCAACTCTTCCATAGGGGGTCCCTAACTTCAGTCCATTGGTTAACTGTATGTTTCTACATCTGTCTCAGTCAGCTGCTAAGAGCCTCTCAAAGGACAGCCATGCTAGGCTCCTGTCAATTAGCACAACATGGTATCAGGGTTTGGTGTCTGCCCATGGGATGGATCTCAAGTTGGTCCATTCAGTGGATGGCTTTTCCTCCAGTCTCTGCTCCACTTTTGTGCCTGCATTTTTTTTTCAACTTTTATTAGATATTTTCTTCATTTACATTTCAAGTGTTATCCAGAAAGTTCCCTATACCCTCCCCCCTCCCGGCCCTGCTCCCCTACCCATCCGTTCCCACTTCTTGGCCCTGGCGTTCCCCTATATTGGGGCATATAAAGTCTGCATGACCAAGGGGCCTTTCTTCCCACTGATGGCCAACTAGGCCATCCTCTTCTATATATGCAGCTAGAGACATGAGCTCAGGCAGTACTAGTTAGTTCATGGTTATTCTTCCACCTAGAGGGTTGAAGACCCCTTCAGCTCCTTGGGTACTTTCTCTAGCTCCTTCTTCCTTGGGAACTCTGTGTTCCATCTAATAGCTGACTGTGAGCTTCCACCTCCATGTTTGCTAGGCATTGGTATAGTTTCCCCCAAGACAGCTATATCCGGGCCCTTTCAGCACTATCTTGCTGGCATATGCTATAGTGTCTATGTTTGGTGGCTGATTGTGGGATGGATCCCTGGCAGCCACAGTCATTGGGTCCATCCTTTGGAATCAGCTTCACACATGATCTCTTTAACTCTTTCAATGTGTGCTTTGTTCTTAATTCTAGGAAGGGGTGAAGTGTCCACATTTTGATCTTCCTTCTTCTTGAGTATCATGTGTTTAGTAAATTGTATCTTGGGTAGTCTAGGTTTCTGGGCTAATATCCACATATCAGTGAGTACATGTTATGTGAGTTCTTTTGTGAATGGGTTACTTCACTCAGGATGATGGCCTCCAGATCCATCCATTTGCCTAGGAATTTCATATATTTATTGTTTTTAATAGCTGAGTAGTACTCCATTGTGTAAATATACCAAATTTTTTGTGTCCATTCCTCAGTTGAGGGACATCTGTGTTCTTTCCAGTTTCTGGCTATTATGAATAAGGCTGCTATGAACATAGTGGAACATGTGTCCTTGTTACCAGATGGAATATCTTCTGCATTTTTTAAAACAGGAGCAATTTTGGCTCAGAAATTTTAAAGGCCGGTGGGTGGCCTCTCCCTCCACTGGGTGCTCTCTCTATCTAATTGAGGTTATTTCTAAAGGTTCCATCTCCCCACTGTAGAGTATTTTGGCCAAGGCCATCTCCAAGGAGTGTTGGGAGCCTCTCATATCCCAGGTCTCAGGGAATTTCTAGAGGTTTTTCCTGCCCTCAATGCCCTCAGCTGCATATTTCCATTGATTCTCCTGGTCTTCCCGGCTTCTCTCCTGTCTTCTCACACACCTGATCCTATCCTGTTGTTTCCTCTCTCCTTCTACTCTCCCACCCAGGTACCTCACTCCCTCTGCCTCCTGTGATAATTTTCTTCATCTTTCTAAGTGGGGTTGAAGCATCCTCACTTGGGACTAGAATTTTATCATATTCTCTTTTCTTTCCTCCCTCCTGCCCTTTCAAGATACACTTCTTCAAACTACTCCCAGGACACCAAACTCAAGTTGATGTCTGCTTTTTTTTGTTTGTTTGTTATATTTGTTACTCACATGTATACACACACACACATCACACATTACACACACATACACACACATTCAGGACTGAACAACCAACAAGGATGCTCAGCTCTGGAAAAGGCTAATTCTCCTTCTCCTAGCAATCAATAATTGCCTTTAGTTCTTTGTCTAAAGATGAGAATTCACATTAAATTTTCCCTTTCCACATTAGCATGTCATGTTATAATGATTTTTAATATGGTATATTAAATAATACTGTATTTTATTGCAGTTTTTGATTATGATATATAACTTTGAGCATCCATTATAGCTTTAGATTCTAATCTCTGTGTTTAAACAACAACTTTGTGATTCAGCCTGTGCCTTGTATAACTTTTCACCATGTGCAAGTTCATAACAACCTATAAAACCTTAATACTGCACTATTGTGGATTTTATAAGATGAAGTAAAAGTTTAGCAATTAAATTTAACATGATACTCAATACTATAATTATCATTCTTAATTTATTGAAAAATAAACACATACAGAATGCACTGTGCATTTTGGGATCTTCAGTAAATGCTTTGCCATCAATGCAGTTAGGAAAAAGTCACGTTTCAAAATACAGCTTGATCAAGTGGAAAATTATATTTAGGATAAAAGGGGAGAAATTTTAATATCATTAGAAAATTGCTTTTGTTTGTACAGGAGAAAAGAATTGAGAATGTGTAACAGAAGGAAATTGACAAATTATTTAGGGGCTGTTTTGTCTACTAGATATATAAAGAGTCAATATAAAGAGTTTGGATCACACATTACAGATGAAAACTAAAAATTTATTAAATTTGGGTATATGTGTGTATACTCGTGCACATGAGAGTAGATGTAATTGCATATGTTATTAAACATTCAACAGGAATCCTAAATGAATGCAAACAGAAAATGTAAAAGGTGCCACTTCCAATGGTGAATGGCTTAGGGAGAACTAAATCAAGAAGGTCAAATTAAAAGGGAATGTAAACAAGATGAACAAGAGTGTAGTGTTACTGGAAGCAGAAAAAGGATGCTATCTTCAGGGGAACAATTGCTTTCAACCAGCCAAGCATCAAGAAGACTGAAAATTTATCTTCTGCTGTCATTTTGATTAAAGTTCAGTCACATTTTGTTTTTCACATATCAGATTTCTTGCGGGATGATGCATGCCAATTTCCTCACTTAATGCTTGCAATCAGTCACAGAAGACATAGAAACTATATTAATTGTGAAGCACTCTTTGATCATTTGAGTCACTTTCTTGTTCAGAGGGACCACATACTTAACTAAAATTTCTAGTAACTGCTTCAAGTATTTTGCAGGTGTTTGCTCTTACTGTTTATTGTCCCCACACATTTACATTGATCACATCAATAAATTTACTTTATTATTTTTTTTGCTCTTAGAGGAATCACTAAAGGATCTTATTTTTGTTTTTCTAATGATCAAAATCAGTGTAATGACCTAACATTTCTTGATGATAAAGTATAGCTAAATTCTCCAAAAGAGGATTCGTTAGGAAGGGGTTGTTTGTTTTATTTTGTTTTTGTTTTTAAGGCAAGTCTGAATAACTTGAAACATTCCAGGATGATAGTCAGAATTATTCCATCTCCATGTGCTTATTTTTATGAAGTTTGTTTCTAATAATGTATCTATCTTAAATGGATCTTTGGATCCCTAAGCTTGTTTCTTTGTGTTTTTCCTAATTTGCTTATTCAAACACTTTAAAACAAGTAGTCTTCTTCCTGTTTTTACTTAGAATAAACTTTTTATTTTGGTCCTTTAGAGCCTATAAAAAGAACAGCATGGATAACATGATTCCTATTTGAAGATGAGTCAGCAGACTTAGAAATTTTAAATGGTGCATCCAAACCTCTGAATTCTAGCAGTAGTTTGGACTCAAAGCATGAACACTATATATTTTTGCACCAAATCTTTATAAAAGTCTCTATAGGATATTTGTAATGAACACATGCATAGTTTTGATAGCATTAGAAATAAGAGAACTTTGTGGGGTTTTAAAATGTTTAATATATATTAATTGTATTATATAAATTATATTTATATATTAATAATATGTATTATTAATTTGTTTAATATATTATGTTGTATTAAATAGATTCGTTTTATTTTTAAACTTAAAAGTAGATAAAATTTTTATATGTTCAATATCATGTTTTTATAGCAGAACACGACATGTTATTTGAAGATTTTGAGATCTATTTATTGGAGATGCAGAATCTTTACTACCCATCTAAAAAATCAGCAATACAAATGTTATAAATATTGGATTTGTAATCCTATCAACACATGTGGTATATATGACTTCACTACAGTTTACAAGACTTTTTTCTTGCTAATGATAGACCCTCTCTAAATTTATGAGATCATATTATTCTCATAAAAGTCATACTGGTAAATTAGATGTTGACATTAATTACTATATGAAAATTTATATCCTGGTTTAATACTACATTAACAAACATCAGTCTAATAGAGATTTGTACCCACTCAATTTTATCTTTCATCTTTAGACAAGAGCCATCTCAAATTAGAATTCATTCTTATATACATTTTAGATTCTATATGTCTGAATGCTTGATCCACTAAATATTAGATTTTCTCATATAGTAACATAGGTCAACATTCCCAAATTGTCATCTGCTGTAAAACTCCATAGTTATCAACAAACTTATAGATCTTGATTTTTATTGATTTTATTTAATTTTCTGTTTCAGTCAGGATCTTATTCCTATAACATAAATTAGCTTATATTTGTAAATAATGAAAAATGTTTTGTTTGCTTTGATACAAAAATTTAATCAGAATAGTTTTATAGTCATACAGTTAAAATTAACTCAAGATTTAAAAATTGTCAACCAATTAAGTGAATGTTTATTAAATATTTTAGCTAGTTTCATTAAGAAATAAATATAAATTTCCAAAGAAAAATTTATTGTCATAGCTATGAGATATAGCTGATTTTGAAACACACACACACACACACACACACACACACACACACACACACACAAAATTTCTTTCTGAGATGACATTGCCATACCCTTAATATATAACTTCATAATTTATTTTTCATTTTTTCTAAAGAGTAAAACCATTATTGAAATTATAACAGATTATTTGTATCATAAATTATAAGATACTATTTATATAATTACAGTAAATTTTCCTTCTCTTTATTACCCCAAATTCTCCACACAAATTCTCTTACTTGCTGTTTTTCAAAGTCATTGCTTTAACTTATTAATTGTTATGGCATACTTATAAGTATATATCTATAAATTCCAGAACAAAACCTGTTCACTCTGTATACTATTTCTCTTATGAATATTTTCAAGGCTGACAATTTGGTATTGGATAACCAAAAGATGGGCTTGTTCCTGGGGAAAACTTCTCTTTCTCTTTGCATTCCTTGGCAGCCTTTAGTTCTTTGTATAGGGTTGAGGCCTAGTAGGTATTCTCTCACCTTCTTGTCTTTGGTATGTCTACTTTGGATGTCCTTATTCAGATTATGTTTGGGCAGCCATGTTGGTGAGACTTTATATGTGTAGCTTCTGATAACACGAGGTGATATAAACTCATAATAAACTCCCTGAAAACACCCCATCACTTCCTCAATATTCCTTGAGCCTTAGGTATGGGAAGTATTTTATAGAAGTATCCATTGCCACTATGCTAAACAGTTCTCCATTTAAATAGGATGTAGATTAGTGCAGTGGTCTCTCTCTGTTGCAGAGGAAGTTTACATGATGGGGAGTGAGGACTGAACATTTCTTTGGATAAAAAGGCACATGGTTAGAATGCAGTTAGAGATTATATTGGCTTAGTAAAGTGGTGGCTGTAAATTCTCTCCCAATTCCATGCCTTATTTTGGCCTGAATAGTTGTTTTTACATTGTGTGTGATTTTTCTAAGTGGTATCTTTGGAATGCAATTGATGTTTAGCACAGCATATTCTAAGTTACTGTTTTTACATTTTCTTTTCTGGGAACTTTAATTATTATTATTACTCTATTCAGCAATTTATTTCTGTGTTCCCATTTTCTCTCTTTACTAACTTTTTAAAGTAAAAACATTTTCATTTCTACACTAAGGTAAAATTGTAAATTCTGTATATCTACAAATCTACTCCTCAACATTCAACAATTTCTGACACATTAATACTGGCTAAACTTGAACTCACTATGTAGAAAAACCTGGCCTCAAACTCATGGAGATCCTGCCTCTGCCTTCCAAGTACTGGAATTAAAGTCATTTTACATCATGGTTAGTTAAATTCTAAGGTTTAACTTGTTAGTATTTGAAATTACCTTTCAGTTCAAAATATCTTTCTTCTCTCTTATAAGTTACTTTTTGACTTTCCTTATTATAAATAATTGATTTATCCCTTCATCTTCCACCTTGACCCTTTTATAAGTTTGTCACATTTCCTATTTATTTTTATGTTTCAAGTTCTATATCACTTTTTATTTATATTTTATAGCAAGGTAATTGATTTCCTATCATACTGTCAGTCATATTTTTTCGAAGGGTTCAGACTGTGCAATCTGAATGTACCCCTGCATACCCTGAGTTCCCAATTATATGAAGCAATATGTGATGTAAGGACCTCATTGTCTTTCAGATGTTACACACTATTACATATATGTCTCCCTTATATATTCATCTACAAATGCCATTGTCAATTGAATTTAAATAGTTGAATATATCTTACAAAAATACAAAGTAGTCATATAAAATATTTTTCTCGTTTACTCTCCAACATGCATTTATCTTTCATATATTTACTAATTTTCTTCTGTTATCTTAATCTACAGAAGAACAAACTTTCTTCACTATTCAGTACATGCAAAAAACAGTTACTTAATGTTTTCCCTTGGTGAGGTCTGAAATTTATATAAAACTTGGAGTATTATTTTCTGAACACAGGATACCCTGATGATAAGATTTCAGTATTTTACTATAATTATTCACGTATTCTGAGGTGGGTTTTCATTTGTTTTGTTTTGTTCACATACAATTGACTTTCTGGCAGATCACACTGATGGTAGATTCTAGACTAATGCTACCTTGATTCAATTCCATGGTTAGTGTGCCCTCCAGAAATAGCTGCCATTTTGTGGTCTCAATGCTAACCAATTAGTGTGTTCATAATCTCTGAGATTTCGGGTTTTAAAATAATCTTCCAGTAACCTGTGTCCTCAGCTGACCATTTCTCAATCGTCCTTTGCTCACAGCCACTCAGGAAGACAGTTTCCATGCAGTGTTTCTTTGTATTAGATGCAGAATCTGTTTGGAATTGTTGCAGAATGTTAAGAGTTCTCTCTGTGAGGCTTCCTCCATGGTTTCACTCCAATCCCGAATTCGAGCCAACTCTACAGCACTTGGATTCCTTTCCATTCGATCCTATAACTCTGCTTGCCACCCAAGTCTAACAACTACAATTGATACAAAGTCTTCACAAACATCAAGTTCACCAGATCACATTCCATAGCAACATGGTGCAAATCTAGGCTTGCTGTTCCCAGTAACTAAAACAGGTTATTCAATATAGTTGTCCTTGTTACAGTTTATTTATTACCAAGAGGTTGAACTCCACAGTTTACTAAGTGACAAGAAGAAACAATAGCACCTACTCTTACCTCTCACATTTTTGATATTTAATATAATCAGTTATAGTTGGCAATATGTTAGATTGTGTCTAAGGAACTTCATGTACACGGAAACATTGCATGTTCTTGGCAGTGGTACACAGTAGATGCTGCTGTTACTCAAGAATATTCAGTGCTCAGGAACACTAAGCACTTGCTCTGGTGTGCGCAGTTGAAAGGATCCCAAATTCTAACTTAGGACCAGCCATTCTAGCTAAGCAGCAATGCACAGTCCTCATAAAAATGTATCTTCTTTTTAGAACATTCCTGAGAACTGAAAGATCAGGAATATGTAGGATGTCTCCATCAAATACTTATTATATTGAAAGGCAATAAAGCAATAAAGAGATTGTGTTAAAAGGAAGCAATATGAACAGAGTGTGAGTTGTAAATTATACTCTTCCAATACTTAAATAATATCACTTTTACATATGGCAACTACACCATTCCAAAAATATTCTAGAGTGGAACTGTATGATATCAGTGCTTCTTGAAGTTCATTAATCTTATTATATTCATTCATATTATATATCCTTATTCATTTAAGAATTCATTCATTCTATACCATTCCACCTCTTGCCTGCACTACACCATAATACTCAATGTAAAGACATATTTTTTTAATCTTTTTAAATAGCAAATAAAGATACATGTTTTTTGAGTGAATGGACATTTTCCTTATACTTGAGTAAATATCTAAGACAGAAATTAATGAGTTATGTAGGAAATGGCATTTTTAAAAAAAATCATCTAAATCATTTTCATTTGTCTGTATTCACTTTCTACAGTCTATAATATTCTTAAGGTTTCAAGTTTCTGCAAATCATTGCCAACTCTTCATACTCTAGGTATTGTTGTTGTTGTTATTATTATTTTATCAGCATACTAAAGCAGTTCTTTCCAGCTTTAGTGAATTTTTTCCAAATTTCTAATAATTATTTTACATGCTTATGAACCATCTGTATGTGCTCCAGGATGATAGACCTTTGCATCTATAGTACTTATTAAATACCATTTTTATATCATTATGCATTAGAAAAATGAAAATATAATCATATAATTATAAATATAATTATATTTATTATAATATAAATTGTATGTTCACATACAATTGACTTTCTGGCAGATCACACTGATGATCCCAGGCTGAATAACAATGATCAATAAAACAAATGGAAAAAATTAGCTGCTGTGCATGCAAGAAAATGGGAATATTTATTCTTGTTTCTAGGGATACCAAATTTGTACGGCAACTTTGGAAATAAATGTAGAGCTCTGCCTTCAAAAATCAGAAAAGAGATCTGCCACAAAATCTGGCCATACTACACTTAAATCAATATTTACATCCTCATACAGAGATATTTTCTCATCCACATACATTGGTATTTAGCTAGAGGGAAACACAAAATAAAACTTATCCAAAATAAAAAAATGTGGTACATTTATAGATATACCATATAGAATATCATACAGCTGTTAATTAAAAATAAAAATTTCAGGTAATTAGGTAGAACTAGAAACATTCATCCTGAGTACAGTAACTGGTGGTTTGAGTAAAATGGCCCCCATGAGCTCATACAGTGTAAAACTTTTAGGACCTGTTGCCTTGTTTGAGTGTATGTGGCCTTATTGGAGGAAGTATTTCACTGTGGAGGCAGACTTTGTGGTCCCTTATACTTAAAACAGGCCTAGTATAACAGTCTCCTTCTGTTGCATTTGAGTGGAGATATAGAGTTCTCAGAACCTTCTTCAGCATTATATCTACACACTGCTATGCTTCTCACCATGATGATAGTGGACTGAACCTCTGAAACTATAGGTCAGTCCTAATTAAATACTTTCCTTTATAAGAGTTGCAATGGCCATAATGTCTCTTCACAGGAATAGCAACCACAAATAAGACAGTCATCCAGACCCTGATTATACATGGGTATTAAACATTAAGATTTAATGTGGTGTGTGTGTGTGTGTGCATGTGTGTGTGTGTGTGTGTGTGTGTGTGTGTGTGTGTGTGTTATTCATAAAATACTGAGGCATTAGATAATTTGTAGGAGACCAGAGTATGGTTTAGGGACTCTTGTAAGAATGGGAAAATAGAATATATTTTCATAAAGAGATAAAAGGGAAACTAGAATAAGATTAAATAGGGAGAGAAATTGGAGAAAAAGTTATATGAGAGGATGTGAGGAGGGGTACATATCACTAAGACCTTTCAGAATTATATATTTGAAGCCTGCTTTTCTGGAAGCTTCTGAAAATGTATATAATTGTGAGAGAAATTTAAATGAAGTTCTAGAAACTAGAATAAACAATATTTCAATAAGGCATCACATACAACCAAATAAAAATCTCAGTACCAGGAATGGGTTACATCTTTTGATTTGTTGGCCAAAGAGATCCTATAGACATCTGATGAACATTATAGGCTTTTGTCAATGCCTTGGGTTTCCTTCCATAACCTATAAGTGAGACCTTGCTATTGAAAACACTTCACCCGTGTGTGTTATTAACCAAGGAGAAATAGACCTGGTGTTCAACTGGAAGCTTTATCCACAATGACTAATGTTCATAACAGTGTATGGTGATATACATGCTAATGAGGAAGAAAAGTAGTCATTGACCTCACTCTGTGAGCTATAAGAACAATCTTCCTGTAAGGTACAGTACTGGTACAATAGTGGCATAAAGGGGGTGGTAATAATCAATTACATTTGTAACATGTGTTTAAGGCCTGCTCCATGAGATGGAACCCCTTTTTAATAAGGCCAAGATCCTGAGATTAGACATGTCATGGGCCCTAGTGGGAAACCTCCTACTATCATTCTGCTAAATGAACATAGGAATAAAATGATACCTCATATCAAACTGCTCTACCCAAAGATCAGAACATTATTCACCTTTTGTTGGATGATGACCTATTTTCAGTAGTTAGTAAATAACACAGACACCTATAACCAGACCATGTGCAGACCTAAAAGCCTTTGAAGTACTCACTCCTGAATGGTATGTCTTCAAAGTAAATGAGGATTCAGAAAAATTGATGGAGCCCTAGGTAGTGGATGATTCTAAGAATAGAACATTTATCCAGACACAAATCGCTTTTGCACATGTAATTTATAGAGACTCTGACAACATGAACAAGACCTGAATGAACTGAAGTGATGCAAAATCCTAGCATGGAGGATAATTCAGCACAAAGCCCCAACCTGAGCCAAGAATTTACCACTGACAGCTGTGGTCAGAGGGAAAATCATTGAAAATTTCAATGGAATTACACTGAATCATCATACTCTAGGGCAGGCTCCAGGTTGATGAGTAGATGCTCAACACAAAATAAACACCATGGGTTTTTTTGTTTGTTTGTTTTTTTCGGTTTATTTTTGTCTGTGTGTTGTATATTGTTTTCAGCTATTGTTTTGGTTTGTGGTCTTTTTTTTTAATTGGATATTTTATTTATTTATATTTCATATGTTATTATCCTCTTTCCCAGTTTCCTCTCCAGAAAACCCTATCCCATCCTCCATTCCCCTGCTTCTATGAGGGTGCTCACCCACCCTCCCACCCACGCCTGCCTCCCTGCCCTGGCATTTCACCATTGAGCCTTCCCAGGACCAAGGTCCTTTGATCCCACTGATGGCCAATAAGGCCATTCTCGGCTACCTATGCAACTAGAGCTATGGGTCCTTCCATGTGTACTCTTTGGTTGGTGGTTTAGGTCATGGGAGGTCTGGGGTGTCTGGGTTGGTTGATATTGTTGTTCTTCCTATGGGGTTGCAAGTCCCTTCACCTCGTTTAGTCCTTTCTCTAACTCTTCCATTGGGGTTCCCCGGCTTGGTCCAAAAGTTGGCACTGAGCATCTGACACTGTATTTGTCAGGCTCTGGCAGAGCCTCTCAGGAGACAGCTATATGTGGGAACAAAAGGGGCATGGGGAGATGGGGAAGGGAGGAGCCCATGTCCAGCAAGAATTCCTCCTATGCTCTGGTCAAGTAGACTTGAGAAGGCTGTCGGACATTTTCCACTCAGCCTCGGGTGGGCATCTAAGTCAATGACTCCACTCGGGAGGGAGTGGACAAGGGGCAGCTGCTGAAACAATGGGCCTAGGGGTGACAACCTTGGCCCCCAGGTTACAGGACGGAGGGCTTAGGGAGATCGGTTCCCACACAGATGAGAGTCCTTAGTCGGGGCCTTGACTGGAGCACAGGAAGGCCTTCCATTGTGAGATTAGAAACGGCTCATTAGAAGAAAGCCTATCCCATTGTCCAAGTGTAGTGGGCCTTGATTAACAGAGACAGTCTATGGTTTTAGAGCTTTATTGTAGAAAGGCAAGGGGAAAGAGAGAAAGGAGAGAGAGAGAGAGAGAGAGAGAGAGAGAGAGAGAGACTGGCCATGGCCAAGAGGAGAAAAGGGGGAAAGAGGAAGAGAGAAGAAAGGCTAGAGTAAGAGGGAGAGAGTAAGAGAGGGAGAAGACAGGAGGAGAGAGGAGAGGAGAGGAGAGGAGAGGAGAGGAGAGGAGAGGAGAGGGTAAGAGAGTGAGGTGGTACTAAGCAATCGCTCTTATGTTAGGCTATTATCTTGTCTGTTGCTAGTAACTCGGAGAATTCTAGCCTGAAAGTCAGAAGCTTGGGACATTGTCTAAGTGACTACTAACTATGCTTCTCCTGTGGGAGCTGTGGGGGAGATAACTTTGACAGGAGCCTTGAATCCAGGAGACATGTAGTTGAATTATCACCACTCCGGGGTCCAGACCTCAGCTCCACTGGAGACCAGACTGTCTGTGTATAGCCCAGTGCCCCACAGCTATATCAGGCACTTGTCAGCAAGCACTTCTTGGTATCCACAATAGTGTCTGAGATCGGTGTGTGTAAATGGGATTTATCCCCAGGTGGGGAAGTCTCTGGATGACCTTTCCTTCAGTCTCTGCTATACACTTTGTCTCCAGATTCCTTCCTGTGATAATTTTGTTCCCCCTTCTAAAAAGGACTGAAGCATCCACACTTTTGTTTCCTTCTTCTTGAACTTCATGGGGTCTGTGAATTGTATTTTGTTTGTTCTGAGCTTTGGGGGTAATATCCACCTTCAATGAGTGCATACCATGTGTGTTCTTTTGTGACTGGGTTACCTCACTCAGGATGATATTTTCTAATGCTATCCATTTGTCTAAGGATTTCATGAATTCATTGTTTTTAATAGTTGAGTAGTACTCCATTGTGTATATACATTTTCTGTATATATTCTTCTGTTGAAGGACATATGAATTCATTCCAGCTTCTTGCTATTATAAATAAGGCTGCTATGAACATTATAGAGCATGTATCCATGTTATATGTTGGAGTATCTTTTGCATATATGACCAAGAGTTGTATAGCTGGGTACTCAGGTAGTACAATGTCCAATTCTCTGAGAAACTGCCAGACTGATTTCCAGAGTGGTTGTACCAGTTTTCAATCCCACCAATGATGGAGGAGTGTTCCTCTTTTTCCACATCCTCGCCAGCATCTGCGGTGACCTGAATTTTTGATCTTAGCCATTCTGACTGGTGTGAGGTGGAATCTCAGGGTTGTTTGGATTTGCATTTCCCTGATGACTAAGGATGTAAAACATTTATTTAGGTTCTTTTAGCCATTCTAATTTCCTCAGTTGAGAAATCTTTGTTTAGCTCTATACCGCATATTTTTTATCTTTTTTCTGTACCCCATTTTTAATAGGGTTATTTGATTCTCTGGAGTCTAACTTGTTGAGTTCTTTGTATATTGGATATTAGCTTTCTATTGGATGTAAGATTGGTAAAGATCTCCCAATCTGTTAGTTGCCATTTTGTCTTACTGACAGTGTCCTTTGCCTTACAGAAGCTTTGCAATTTTATGAGGTCCCATTTGTTGATTCATGATTGTAGACAATAAGACATTGGTGTTCAGTTCAAGAAATTGTCCCCTTTGCCCATGTGTTCAAGGTCTTCCCCACTTTCTCTTCTATTATTTTCAGTGTACCTGGTTTTACATGGAGGTCCTTGATCCACTTAGACTTTAGCTTGTACAAGAATATAAGAATGGATTCATTTTCATTTTTCTACATGGTAACCTCCAGTTAAACTTGCACCATTTGTTGAAAATCCTATTTTTTTTTCTACTTTGTCAAAGATCAATGACCATTGGTGTGTGGGTTCATTTCTGGGTCATCAATTCTGTTCCACTGATCTACCTGCCAGTCTCAGTACCAATACCATGCAGTTTTTAATCTAAGAAATATAAATAACATGAATTTGATTGGGGAGCAAGAGAAGGAAGGGTCTCAAAGGTGTTTGGGGAGGAAACATATGTGCAAATAGACTTCGTAAAATGTGTTTAAAAAGAAATTATTTCCAAATAATACACATCAGAAAATATGATCTGTCAAAAATGTCTGAAAGTATAAAATGTTTGCTATGCAAGTATAAGAATCTGAGTTACCATCAATAGCACCCATGCTAAGACACAAGTGTGGCAGTAAGTATTTATAATAAGTGTGGCAGTAAGTACTTGTAGGTGGAGACAAAAAGAATCAGGATCAAAGTAAGGTTTTGTTTCAAAAGAAATAATAATATAGAAAGGCAATTGGTGAAGAATTCTGGCAATCTCTGCATTTATGTCCACCTTCACACTTGTTCTCCCACAGTGAGAAAAAGGAAGCTAAGGATTGAATTACTTATGTGGCATGTTTTTAGAGGTCAAGGGGAGGGTCATCAATATGGACATGTTACCACAAAGCAACAAGCTTCACACTAGTAGATATGGAACACCAGATGACATATGTGAGCATTTAAACGTTGTATTGGTCTTCTAAAAATATTTACCAAAGTTCAAAGTTATATCTTGCAGATTAGAATAGTAAAATCCTCTATTAAGTCAATAGGATGAGAAAGGCACACAGTGTGAAGGATATCACTTTGCTAACTGGGACTAATAGCTTTTCAGTGTAACCTTGAGACTTTGCCATGTAGTGGAAATAAAAGAGGAAAGGTAAGATTAACAAGATAATAAAAATAAGGAAGCACAGTTTATTAATGATATGAGGCCATATGGAGAAAGTATAAAGAGAAATTTAAATCAAGCTAAGAATAGATTTGGTTAAGACTATCTGTGTTCATAATTCTACAGCATTCCCAAATACAAACAACCAGCAAAAAAGTAAAATGACATGAAAGAAAAGCCATAAATATCACCCTTCCCCCTCCAAAAGGCCTGCAAAGATAATTTAAATCCTTTAACTTTTTAAATATTACCTATCTAACCTAGCCATAAAATGTGGCCTATATATTTTAGAATGGGTAAAGACGTTATTTTGAAATGACAAAGCAATTCGGATCCTTTGATTTAATGATGCTAACAACCAAACACCTCTCCATGGTTTGCTCTAGAAGCAAGAGATGAAAGGGAATGGTGTAATTATGTACCACTCAAATGGTAATTCTCGAGGCAGACATGATACTATCATCCTGGGCACACCGTTGTGTCAATGGATACACATTTCTGATTGGCAAAACTCCATATCTGCTATTATGTAATTCTATTCTCTGTCACTAGGCCATCTTTGGCTTATTCAGATATTTTAATCCCTGTGTTCATCTTATGTCTACTTCCCCATCCTCAAACCACCATGGTTATATAAACCAATGAACAGCTCTCTTACTCTTATTTCATATTCCCTAAAAAACTCCCACAAAGTGAATTCTTAAAGTCCTTTTTGTGCTCCATTTATGTATTCCTTCAGCAATCTGCTAAAGCTCTTAGGTCCCTGAAGAGCAGGCTTAGTAGCCTCTTATTAGGATATGTCAACATAATGACCTTTGTTTGCCTGTTCCTGATCCTTTTGACATAACCGGTAAAATCATTTCATATGCATATACTAAACATCTGCTACTAAGTAATTCTCATCCAAAATAGAAGGGCCACAACAACCCTAGGTCCATCATTTTATGTTTTGTGTTCACTGCTTGAAGCAACTAATAAGGCCATCATGATGTAGGTAGCTATGCACTGCTGAAGAACAGGGCATCTCTGACCTTGGCTTAGGTAGTCTTAAGATGTTTTATGCATTGGAGAATAATTAAAATGATAAATTTTTATATTCATAAGATGAAACTACATTATGTCCTCATTGTTTCCTTTGGCATTTTTATACCCAAACTAACACATTTAATTTTCAATAAATATCTGAGTCACCTATGAGGACATCACTGTGAATGTAAGCATAAAAATTACTGAGTATCTCTGAATGGTAATAGGCATTTGGGTTTTATTTTATGTGTTTAATTGTTCCTAAGGCTTGTATCTCTGTGAAAATTAAAACTTTGCTTGAATCATATCATTTTCATTAACTCAAATAAAATGACAAAATATCGTTGTCTTTTATAACAGGCATGGGCTCTGAGTAAAATTTGGGTATATCCATTCTTAGTATATCATACTCTTACTTCTCAGGACTCTCCATTCATTTACATTAGATATGATAAAATTATACTTTTTCCTATACATTAATTTCTCCTTCTTAAATATATCTTTCAGGCAAATTTGCTTAAGATCAAAGTGAGAATTTTATATGTATTTTCTAAATAATTTCTAAAAATTAAGTGCATCCTATCCTATCTATCATGGGTAAATTTTTGTGATTAATTCCCTAGGGATATGAAGCTGATCAACTGCTCTGTATTTTCAATTAAAAGGGTTAGAAAAGTGTATGACACTTTTAGCATCCACAAATGTTTTTTTGAGTTCTACTGTGACAAAATAATAGCAGTATTCACATCCTAGTGAAAGTTAATATTTACTTGGTTAATATATGATAATATATACATATATATTAAACATGTTAAGTATATGTTAATAACCTCAAACAGAGAAATTACTTAGTACTAAAACAACAACTTTTTTTGATGAGCCAAGAACTATGATTATTGCAAGTAATCCTTAACCAAAACGAAGTGCTTTTATTTGATAGAGTGAATTAGTTCTATTTTTAAATTTTTTATTAGATATTTTCTTTACCTATACTTTCAAATGTTATCCCCTTTCTTGATTTCCCCTCTAAAAACTCCCTATCCCATCCTCCCACCCCTGCTCACCAGCCCACCCACTCCTGCTTCCCTGTCCAGGCATTCCTCTATACTGGGGCATGGAGCCTTCTCAGTACCAATGAACTCTCCTCTCATTGATGTCTGGCAAGGCTGTCCTCTACTACATATGTGGCTGGAGCCATGGATCCCTCCATGTGTACTTTTTGGTTGGTGGTTTAGGTCCTAGGAACTCTGGGGTTACTTGTTGGTCCATATTGTTGTTCCTCCTATGGGGCTGCAAACCCCTTCAGTTCCTTGGCTCTTTTCTCTAGCTCCTCCAAATAGCTGAAACTAGAAAATATTATCCCGAGTGAAGTAACGCAAAAACAAAAGAACACACATGATATGCATTCTCTGATAACTGGATATTAGCCCAGAAGCTAGGAATACCCAGGCTACAATTCACAGACCACATGAAGCTCAAGAAAAGGAAGACCAAAGTGTGGATGATTCAGTCCTTCTTAGAAAGGGAAGCAAAATACCCATGGTAGGAAATACACAAACAAATTATAGAACAGAGACGGAAAGAAAGGCCATCCAGAGACTGGCCCAACTAGGGATCTGTCCCATATATAGTTACCAAACCCAGACACTATTGTTGATACAAACAAGTGCTTGCTGGTAGGTGCCCGATATAGCTGTCTCCTGAGAGGCTGTACCAGTGCCTGACAAATAAAAAAGTGGATGCTCTCAGCCAACCAATGGACTGAGAACAACAACTACTCTTACTACTATTAACATCATTTAATTTTATGAATGAGGAACTATAATTAAAAGCAGCCATAAGCCGGGCGTGGTGGTGCACGCCTTTAATCCCAGCACTTGGGAGGCAGAGGCAGGCGGATTTCTGAGTTCGAGGCTAGCCTGGTCTACAAAGTGAGTTCCAGGACAGCCAGAGCTACACAGAGAAACCCTGCCTCGAAAAAAAAAAAAGAAAGAAAGAAAGAAAAAAAGCAGCCATAAAATTTATCTATGGTCAAATGTTAACTAAATGTTAGAACCAGAATTTGACCCCACTACAGAGTGATGTCTTTTATGTACTCACAAGAACACTTTACTCTTTATTTCTATTGATATAAACATAAACATGGACTATTTTAGGAGCTAACATATGTAAAGTTTCCTTTTCCTTCATCAATATCAGACTGTTTCCTAATGACCTGCCCTGTACCTTATCTTCAAGACATTTTACGTTTGTGTGCACCAGGGATTCATTTCTATCTTTACCGTTTGGTTTTTTCAATGTGTTATTTCCCTTTCTGCATTCTTAATTTTTTTCCCGAACATTTTTTGCTTGTGGATCATAGAGTGCTCCCGTGATTTTTATGATTTTTTTTTTATTTTTGAGTGTAGGAAAATTAATGACAGTGAATTATTTATATTTTTGCATCTATCTCTTAGTGATAACTAAAATATTTAATTGATACAGCTACCAATGAATTAAGTACCAGATTTTAAAAAGTTAATTTTACATATTGAGATATAATTAGTCAGGATTTTTTGTTGGTATGATAACATACCATGTTCAAAAGAAACTTGGGGAGGATATTTTATTTTTATCTTACTGCTCTCAGATCACAGTCCATCCCTGAAGGATGTTAGGGCAGAAATTCAAGGTAGGAATCTGAAGGCGGGAACAGAAGTCAGAAACCATGGAGGAGTGCTGTTTATTATACGCTGTTTTGTGGCTTACTTGGGCTATTTTATTACACAGTTCAGGACTACCTTCCAAGAATTAGCACAAACTCTCAGAGAGCTGAGCCCTCCCAAGCCAATTATTAGTAAAAATAAGATGTTCCACAGGTTGTGCACAAGTCCGTATTGTGGAGGAATTTTTTTTATTGAGCTTTCATATTCCCAATAATTCCAACTCCTGTTCAGTTGGCACAAAACTAAGCAGGATATAGGTATTCAAAAAATGATGTATTAATTCTTAAAATAATGAACCAAAGACTGGGAAAAATTTATTAGTATTATTTCATTTTTATGTTTGAGTGTTATTAAAGTAGCTCTGACCTTTAGTTTAAGATATCATATTTCAAAGTAAATAACACATTTGGTACATGAGAGAGAAACCCACCATAGATAAGGCTAACTTAGATTTCTTTAAAGTAATAAAAATAACCATATCTTTTGAATATATTACCAAGTCATAAGACATTTATTTTAAATCCTACAATGTTAAATGTGAAATGAGAAAGCTAGCTAATTCTTCAAAGCCCTGTATTATTACACTGATAAAAAGACAAGATGCAGTTTATATTTTAAGATAGAGGCTTGTTAACAGTTTTTAAAAAGAAAAAATACAATATTCTAGAGTCAAGATGTAAAATTTTCCTACCTCCTGCTACTATAAAATTTATTTTTATGAACCTATTAACAAGATCGCTTAGACCCTGAAAAGCAAACTTACGTTGAATAAGAGCCAAGTTGAAGTGGGTCATAGTGTCATATACCTTTATCCCTGCCCTCAGGAGGCAGAGGCAGGAGGATCTGGGTGAGTTTGAGGCCTACAAGGTCTAAAGAGCTAGTTCCAGGATGACCAGCTGAAGAAACCCTGTCTCAAAAACAAAAACAACAAACAAACAAAAAGTTATACATCAAATGTTATTTTAAAATTTTTTTAAAAGTCTAAACACATTTATTTTTATATGTTTCCATGCTTTACTTGCAAGTATCAGAATACAACACCATCTACATTCCCAGAGCCCTTGGAGGCCAACAGGGGGTGTAATATTCCATGGAACTGGATTACAGTTACCTGCAACCCACCATAAGACACTGAGAACCAACTGTGGGTCCTCTGCAAAAGTTGCAAGTGCTGTAAACCATTGAGATCTCCCACCACCAGCAAATAACTTTCTTTCTTTCTTTCTTTCTTTTTTTTTACAATTTAAAACAAGAAGTGTGTTTAATTCATCTCCACCTCCTTTCTCTCCCCTTCAACTTCTCCCATGTCACTCCAATACTTAATCTAAAATGAATGACTTCTTTTTACACACACGCACACATGCACACATGCATGCACACATTTTCTGAGTATATTTTTTATTGCTCTTATATAGCCAGAAGCCAGATCGCCTGGGGATCTTCAAATTGGAGTGGTATCTAACAGAATTTCCACTGCCCACTTTACAACATCAGCTGGTGTCATAGAGGTCTTGCTTAGGCAATTGTCCATTTGTAGCACCAAGATATATTTCCTGTCCATCCTTTTACCTCCAAATTTCTTAATTTCAAAGAAGAGGCATAAGAAGAATATGCAAAAACACATTTATATCCAAAAAAAAAAAAATACTTCAAAATCAAATACAAAATTTGGAAAAAAGAAATATAGAAAAATACTTGTTGGAGATTTTCTTTATGTTTGTTTGTTTGTTTGTTTATTTGTTTGAGACAGGCTCTTGCTTTATAACCTTAAGCTATCCTTGTATTTGCAATAGTCCTTTCTCACTCTTCTGAGTGCTGGCTTTATGAGCTAGCTGTACCACACATAGCTACCCAAATGCCTTGTGTACAAGTATAGGGTCTTATTGGAAAACTTATTTTGAAATAGCAAGCAGTTTAACTTAGAATCTGCACCTTGTTTTTGTAATGCAACACCAACACTTATTGCCTCACTTGTTACCTGTGGCTGCTTTTGGGTGCCAGGGTAGAGCTGAGTGCTTCTGACATGTAACCCATGAGTTCTAAAATATTTACTGTCTCTCTCCAGAAAGTACTTGGTGGCTTTTGTTAGATTAATGGATACATGGATCACAGAATGCTTAAAATCCTAAGTGTAAATCTAGAAAGCACCATAGATGTATAAAACATACTCTTCTCCCTCCCTCCCTCCTTCCTTTCTTCATTTTTCTTCTCTTTCTTCCTTCTTTCCTTCTTTGTTTTCTTTTTTAATTGTTTAACATTTATTTATTTTTCTATATGTACATCATAGGATGGAGCCTCAATAGATAAATCCCATGTGTTGGTTCTCTCCACCACATGGTTTTCCAGGCATAAACTCAAGTAATCAGGCTTAGAGATGACTACTTCTTCCCACTGAGCCATTCTTCCTGTCCATCTACCTTTTTCTTGAATAATAAATTAACATCATGAATACATCAGCTCTAGAAAGATTAGCCCATTATTTTAAAATCTAAATTTTCACAGAATGCAGATATTATGTTTTCTAAAATTGATTTTTTTCATTAATTGATTTATTATTCACTGTACATCCTAATCATCCCCCCTTTCTCCCAGTCCTTCTCAAAAATCTCTCAAACATCTCTCTGTATCCTTTCTCCTTCTCTCAGAGGGGAAGTACATTGAGCACCACTTCATCTTGGGATGTCCAGTTGCTGCAAGCTAAGCACATTTTCTCCCACTGAGGCCTAACCAGCTAGGGGAAGGAGATCCAATGACAGGCAACAGAATCAGAAACTGCCTCTTTGCCAATAGTTATGGCACACCCATGAAAACTAAGGGGCATACCAGCTCTAAATATGTAGGGGGCCTAGTTCTAGCCCATGCTTGCTCTAGTTGGTAGCTCAATCTCTGTGAGCCCCATGGGCTCAGGTTAGTTGACTCTGTAACTCCTGTGTTATCCTTGACCCTTCAGACTTGTTCAAACCTATCCCTACACTTCTACAAATTTCCCCGAGCTCTCCCTGATGATGGGTCTCTGCATCTGTTTCAGTCTGCTGATGGATGAATCCTTCCAGATGACAAAGGGAGAAGGGATAAAAACAATAAAATAAATTAGAAAGTAAAATAAAATAGACATTGGTTTTTCAGACACTACAAAGGGGAAAAGATTGATCTTTTAAAGAATTAGTCATGAGTGAGTGTGCAGAGGAGTGACAGAGACAGAGGAAGCAAGATCACTATTGGTGGAATGAAAACCAAAAGAGGATTGAACAAGTATATAATAATATTCTTAAACGAGTAGGTATTTTGAGGAGTTGGAGATTCTGTTTGTCTGGGTGCAAGCTGATAAAACACAATCTACTGTGTCATCTGATTGTGACTATAAAATTGTCTAAGAATCAATGCCATTTAGAGAAGAATTTAGGAGAATCAGTATCCTTCGGGGCCAATCAGGATTCACTTAGAGTAAATAGCAGAAAAAGTTTTAAGGATGTTTACAGAAAAAAAAATCTCTTTTTTTCTCCACCACATTATGGAATCACATGCTTCAATAAATAAGATGTACTAAAAAGAACTCTAAGCAAAACAACTTTAATGTGGCTTCTATGACTACCTGGAGCCAGAATATACTGAATTCATAACATGAATATTTTGAAGTCACAATCTAAAGATTCATATATTCATTCTCCTGAGATCTTCCCTCCCATGTTCAACACTTTTTTTTTCTATATCAAGCCTTCTTATCTCTGAATCAAACTAAACACATTTAGTTAAACCAATGTTTGTGAAGGGGTGGGTGATGTTCATGTAAATATACAAGAAATAAAGAAAATTATTATTTGGAAGATGGAATGAGTGCATTGATATTAAAATGCAAAACTAAAGTATGTGACTAAGGAATAATTTCCTTGTTTGTTTTAGAAATTCTACAATTCGATTTTATATCTTTATTAGAGCTGGTATCACAATCTAACTCCATTTATATGTTTTGTAATTAACTTCAGCTTCCTTTATCTTTCATAATACACACTTTGCATAAAGAATAATGGTGTTTCCATGTGTAGTTTCACTAAGAAATTTATCTATGGCCATCTCATTTCTGCTGAGACTGCATATGAACTCATATCTCATTTATTGGTCCAAAAGTTCCCATGCTCAAATGTTAAAAGTTGTATACAAATTTGCATAAGTATTAAATTTTAATTTAGAAAATTGAGTAAAATTATGTTTCTCAAATTTTGTAATTTTATGAAAAACATTAAGAATTACTACCATGAGACAGCTATATCAGCCATCATTGGGAAGAGAGGCCCCTTGATCTTGCAAAATTTATATGCCCCAGTACAGGGGAATCCCAGGGCCAAGAAGTGGGAGTGGATGGGTAGGGGAGCAGAGTGGGGGCGGGGGAGGGTATAGAGGACTTTCAGGATAGCATTTAAAATGTAAATGAAGAAAATATCTAATAAAAAATTGGAAAAAAGAATTATTACCTTGGTGGATTAAAATACTACATAAAAGTAATACATAATCCTACATAAAATTAGAAATAAATTGCAGCACACCTTTAATCCCAGCACTTGGGAGGCAGAGACAGGTGGATTTCTGAGTTCGAGGCTAGCCTGGTCTATAAAGTGAGTTCCAGGACAGCCAGGGCTATACAGAGAAACCCTGTCTCGAAAACAACAACAACAACAACAACAAAAATAAACAAACAAACAAAAAAGAAAGAAATTGCAGAAATTTCAAAGTAGTCATGAGACAGTACTAATATAGTTTCTACTCTAGATACATTTATGCCATAATTTGTCATATTGCACAGTAATTGAATTTTCACACAGTAAATTATTTTTTATATTCTGCTGTGAATTATTTTGTTTTTCAAATTTTTATTATTTTACTTATTTACATTCCAAATGTTGTTCTCCTTCCCAGTCTCCCCTCCACAAGCCTCCCACCCCATCCTCCCTCCCCTTTTCCTCTAAGAGAATGCTCACCCACCCACCCACTTCTACTTCCACCATCCTTCTTTACTAGGACAACAAGCCTCCACAGGATCAAGTGCATCCCCTTCCACTGATGCCATCCATTTAAGGCAGTTCTCAGTCACACATGTAGGGGGAGCTATGGACCAACTCATGTGTACTCTTTGGTTGGTGGTTTAGTCCATGGGAGCTCTGAAGAGCCTGATTACTTGGTATTCTTGTTCTTCATATGGGGTTACAATGCCCTTCAGTTCCTTCAGTCCTTCCCCTAACTCCTCCATTGGAGTTGAGTCTATTGGTTGGCTCTAAGTATCTGCATCTGCCTTAGTCATGTGCTGGCAAAGCCTTTCAAAGGACATTTCTATCTGCAAGCACTTCTTGGTATCAGCAACAATGTTAGGATTCAGTGTTTGTGGATTGAATGGATTCCGAGGTGGGGCACTCTAGGGATGGCAATTCCTTTAGACTCTGCTCATTTTTTTTTGTCCCCGCATTTCCTTTAAAAAGGAACAATTCTGAAATAAAAATTTTGAGATAAGTGGATGGCCCCATTCATCAACTAGTAGGCCATGTCTTATCTACTGGAGGTGGTCTCTTCAAGCTCTATTTCCCCCTGATATTAGGTATTTTGGCTAACATTATCCTCACTGGGTCCATGGAGCCTCTCAACGTCCCTGGCTTCAGGCAATATCTTGTGCACCCTCACCACCATGTTTATGTATTTCTATTCATTTACCTCTGTACTTCTCACCTGTCTCATCCCACACCTCATCTTGCCCCCCCTTTCCCCTCTTGATACTTCCCCTGACCCAAGTCCTTTCCTCCCTCTGCCTTTCATGACTATTTTTTTTTACTCCTTCTAAGTGAGATTAAAGAATCCATACTTTATCCTTCCTTCTTGCTAAGCTTCATATGGTCTATGAGTTGTATATTGGGAGTTCTGAGTTTTGGGGTTAATATCCACTTATCAGTGAGTATATACCAAGCATGTCCTTTTGGGACTGGATTACCTCACTCAGAATGATATTTTCCAGTTCCATCCATTTGCCTGAAAATTTTGTGAAGTTGTCATTTTTAAGAGTTGAGTAATATTCCATTATATAAATGGACCACATTTTTTGTATCCATTCTTCTATTGAGGGACATCTTGGTTGTTTACAGGTTTGGGCTATTATAATTAAGCCTGCTATGAACATAGAGGAGGCTGTGTCCTTGTTATATGCTGCAGCATCTTTTGGGCATATGTCCAACAGTAGTAAACGTGGGTCTTCAGATAGAACTATTTCTAGTTTTCTAATGAACCACCAGACTGATTTCCAAAGTTGTAGTACCAGCTTGCAATCCCACCAATAATTGAGGAGTATTCTTTCTCCACATCCTCACCAGCATCTCACCTCCAGTTAGACCAGTACAATTTGTTGAAAATGCTTTCCTTTTTCCACTGTATGGTTTTGGGCTTCTTTGTCAAAATCAAGTGACCATAGATGTGTGGGCTTATTTTGTGGGTCTTCAGTTCTATTCCACGGACCTACCTGTCTGTCTCTGTATCAATACCATGTGTTTTTTTATCACTAATGCTCTGTAGTACAGCGTGAAGTCAGGAATGATGATGCTTCCAGAAGTTCTTTCATTTTTGAGAATTCTTTTCACTATGATGGGTTTTATCTTATTCCTGATGAAGCTGAGAATTTCTTCCTTTCTCTGTAAAAAATTGAGTTGTAATTTTGATGGGAATTGCTTCGAATTTGTAGATTGCTTTTGATAAGTTGACCATTTTTACTCTGTTAATCATGCCAATCCATGAGCACGAGAGATCTTTCCATCTTCTGAGATCTTCTTTGATTTCTTTCTTCAAAGACTTGAAGTTCTTGTCATACAGATCTTTCACTTGCTTGTTTAGAGTTACACAGATATATTTTATGTGATTTGTAACTACTGTGAAGGGTGTTCTTTCACTTATTTCTTTCTCAGCCTCTTTATCATATGCATAGAGGAAAGCTACTGATTTGTTAGAGTTAATTTTATGTCCACCTAATCTGCTGAAGTTTTTTTTTTTTTTTTTTTTTTTTTCAAGTGTAGGAATCCTGGTATATACTCTAGTAGAAATTTTGGGGACATATATGTATAGTATCATATCATCTGTGTACTGACTGTTTTGTGTGTCAACTTGACACAAACTGGAGTTATCACAGAGAAAGGAGCCTCCTTTGAGGAGATGCCTCCTTGAGATCCAACCATAAGGCATTTTCTCACTTAGTAATCAAGGGTTGGAGGGCACATTGTTGCTTGTGCCATCCTTGGGCTGGTAGCATTTTCAGTATCTAATGAGATGATCATGTGATTTTTTTCTTTGAGGTTGTTTATATAGTCGATTATATGGATGGATTTCCTTATATTAAACAATCCCTGTATCCCTAGGATGAAGCCTACCTGATAATGCTGAATGATGGTTTTGATGTGTTCTTGGATTTGGTTAGCAAGAATTTTATTGAGTATTTGTACATTAATATTCATAAGTGAAATTGACCTGAAGTTCTCTCTGTCTTTGTTTGGCCTTTGTGTGGTTTAAATATCAGCATAACTGTGACTTCATAGAACGAACTAGGTAGTGTTCCTTCTGTTTCTATTTTGTGAAATAGTTCGAGAAATATTGGTATTAGATCTTCTTTGAAAGTCTGATAGAATTCTGACCTAAAACCTGGGCTATTTTGGATGGGAGACTTTTAATGACTTCTTCTATTTCCCTATGAGTTATGAGATTCTGTAGATAGTTTATCTTGTCCTGATTTAACTTTGATGCCTGGAATCTGTCTAGAAAACCATCCATTTCATCTAGAATTTCCATTTTTGTTAAGTATAGGCTTTTGTGGTAGGATCTGATTTTTTTTTTTTTTGAATAAACTCGGTTTCTGTTGTTATGTCTCACTTTCATTTGTGATTTTTTTTTTTTTTTGAATACTGTCTCTGTGCAGTTTAGTTAGGCTAAGGGTTTATCTTTCTTGTTGATTTTTTTTTTTGAAGCAGCTCTTAGTTCTCTTTGTTTCTAATTGGTTGAGTTTGGTTATTTTCTGACATCTACTCCTCTTGGGTGTGTGTGATTCTTTTTGTTCTAGAGCTTTACGATGTGCTGATGTGCTGTTAAGCTGTTAGCCTATGATCTCTCCAATTTCATTATGAAGGCACTCAGGACTATGAATTTTCTTCTTAGCAGCACTTTCATTTTGCCCAGTAAGTTTGGGTATGCTGTACCTTCATTTCCCTTCAATCCTAAAGTCTATTTAAGTTCTTTATTTCTTCCCTGAACAAGTTTCCATTGAGTAGAGAGTTGTTCAGTTTCCATGAGTATGTGGTCTTTCTGTTGTTTTTGTTATTATTAAGTACCAGCCTTAGTCTGTGGTGATCTGAAAGAATGCAGGGAATTATTTCAATCTTCTTATATCTGTTGAATCTTAGTTCTATCTGATTATATGGTCGATTTTGGAGAAGGTTCCACGAGGTACTGAGAGGAAGGTATATTCTTTTGTTTTAGGGTAAAATGTTCTATAGATACCTGTAAAAATACATTTCATTCATAACTTATGTTAGTTTCCCTGTTTCCCTGTTTAGTACCCATTTCCATGATGCAGCCAGTGCTGAGAGAAAGATGTCAAAATTTCCCACTGTTATTGTATGAGGTTTATTGTGTGTTTTGAGCTTTAGTAATATTTCCTTTATAAATGTGGGTACTCTTGAATTTGGGGTGTATATGTTCAGAATTGAGAGATTATCTTGGTGGATTTTTTTCCTTTATCGAGTATGAAATATCCTCCATCTCTTTTGATAACTTTCACTTGGAATTATATTTTAATGAATATTAGTATTGCTACTCCAGCTTGTTTCTTTAGACCATTTGTATCACTTCTCGGCCTTTTGGCTGAGATCAAGTGTAGACCATTTGTTTGGGAATTTTTCTTCCAGTCTTTTACTCTGAGGTAGTGTTTGTCTTTGTCCCTGACTTGTGTTTCCGGTATGCAACAAAATATACTGGGTCCTGTTTGTGTATGCAGTCTGTTAGCCTGTGTCTTTTTATTGGGAATTGAGTCCATTGATATGGAGAGATATTAAAGACCAGTGATTGTTAGTTCCTGTTATTTTTGTTGTTAAGAGGTGGTATTATGTTTATGTGGTTCTCTTCTGTTGTGTTGGTTGTGAGATGATTCTTTTTTCTTTTTCTTTTCTTTTTTTTTTTTTTCTTGTTTGTAGTTGCCATCCTTATGTTGGAGTTTTCCTTCTATTATTCTCTGTAGGGTTGAATTAGTGGAAAAATAGTGTTTAAATTTGGTTTTGTTCTGGAATATCTTGGTTTCTCCACCTATGGTGATTGAGAGTTTTATTGGATATAGTACTCTGGGCTGGGTCTTTTTTTATTTTTGTTTTTAATATTTTTGATAGAATTTTCATGACTTCTATCCAAGAACTTCTGGATTTTAGCACCTCCATGGAGAAGTCTACTGTAATTCTGATAGATCTGCCTTTATATATCACTTGGCCTTTTTCACTTTCCACTTTTAATATTCTTTATTTTTTCTATTTATTTAGTGTTTTCATTATTATGTGATTGGAGGAATCTTTCTTCTGGCCAATCTGTTTGGTGTTCTATAGGCATATTGTAAGTTTATGGGCATTTCTTTCTTTAGGTTGGGGAAGTTTTCTTCACTGATTTTGTTGAAGATATTTTCTGGCCTTTGAGTTGGGAATCTTCTTTCACTTTTATCCCTATAATTCTTAAGTTTAGTCTTTTCATTGTGTCCTGTGTTTCTTGGATGTTTTCTGTTAGGAATATTTTGCACTCTGTATTTTCTTTGGCTGCTGTGTCAATATCTTCTATAGTATCTTTTAAGTGTCAGATTCTCTCTTCTATCTCTTGTATTCTTTTGGTGTTGTTGGCATCTGTATCTCCTGATCTCTTTCCTAGGTTTTATCTCTCTAGGGTTGCCTTCCTTTGTTGTTTCTACATTGTTTCTATTGCCATTTTAAGATCCTGGACAATTTTGTTCAATTCATTCACCTGTTTGTGTTTTCTTGTATTTCTTTAAGGGATTTATGTGTTTCCTTTGTAAGGACTTCTACCTGTTTACATGTGTTCTCGCTTATTTCATTAAGAAAGTTATTTATGTCCTCCTTAAGGTCCTCTGTCATCTTCATGAGATGGGATTTAAGGTCAGAATCTTGCTTTTCAGGTGTTTTAGGTCCTCTGTGATCTTCATGAGATGGGATTTAAGGTCAGAATCTTGATTTTCAGGTGTTTTAGGGTATCCAGGGCTTGCTGTGGTAGAAGAACTGGGTTCTGATGGTGACAGGTGTCATTGGTTTCTATTGATTATGTTCTTATGCTTGCCTCTTGCCATCTGGTTATCTCTGGTATTAAGTGGCCTTGCTATCTTTGAATGGACCCTCTCCCTCCTGTGAGCCTGGTTGTGACTGGCCTCCTTGAGTCAGGATATCTCTGGGTTTGGGAGGGGATCTGAAGCATCTAATTTGTGAGCCTCTGAGCCTGGTTGTGACAGACATGCTGAAAGTCAAGCATCTCTGTGTGGGTGAGGAGGTCGGGAGTGGCCCTAGGCAGAGTTGCAGGCTAGAAGGAAGATGTGTCTCCAGCAGGGCAGATAGGTTCCTTATCTGCTGGGCCCTATTGAGGGTTGATGTTTAGAAAGGTATTGGGGGAGGAGAGAAGGGTTCTCACCTGTGAACCTGGTTTTAAAGGACCTCCTGGGAGTGAAGTTGTCTCTGGGTATTGGCAGGGATGGAGGGAGCTGGAGCACCAGAACTGCTCCTAGGCACACTCGTGGACAAGAAGGAAGATGTGTTTCTGGAAGGTCAGATAGGTCCTGCATCTGCTGGGCCCCATGGTGGCCTCAGGTAGGCCAGGTATTGGGGCAGGGATCTTACCTAGAAGCCTGGTTATGATGGTCCTCTTGGGAGTCACGCTGTCTCTGTGTGGAGAAGACGGTCTGTCACAATAAATTATTTTAACAATATCTATTATGTAGCTCTGGATATACTGGAACTCGCTAAGTAGAGGAGAAGGTTCTTAAACTCACAGAGATTCACATGCCTCTGTTTCAGTAGCTATGAGATTATAGAAGTGTACCACTACTCCTGGTCCAAATTCTTATTATTATTGCACAATATTATCTCATTTTTACAATAACAAACTTGATATTTAATATGTCTTATACTGAATGAAAACAATATTTTATCGGCCATGTACTTGAAATGATTTTCTTAACCATGTAATAAAATAGCAGTATGATGATTTCATCCCAAGAATTTGAAGCTAAAATATCTTGTTACCATTATGGTGTATCATGCAGATTAGTGAAGAAAAATTGTTTATCTACTCTGGAAAAACACTGATGTTTGTGTTTAATATCCTATATTTTATTCTCATCTTTTTGCTTTCTCATTCCCAATTTTTTTTCAAATGTACAGCAGGAAAATAAAATATTTCATATAAACTATGTAAAAAGAATCTTAAACAAGAACTAACAAAACTAAAAGAAAGGACAGAAGAACAATAGAAAAAGTCAAGGAACATAATTTCCTTGTTGGAAAGATCTTCAAAGTCAACTTCATCCCAGTGGTATTTCTTTTGCAAGGACACCAGCACTAGTCATCATCACTAGCGGTGTCATCTCTTAATGTTTAAAAGACAATATATAAAATGCAAGTGCCATTAAGATACCATCAGCGGCTTCAGATTTAACAGCATACGAACAATGGTGCTAAAAGGTGTTAAGGGAATACTCTTCTTAGAGACCTATTTTATGTGAATGTATTATTAGTCACAAAATATGGCACAATATATCCCCTTAGAAAAATTACTGGTAGCAATAATTCTTTCTTTTAGAGAACAGAATTTATAAGCCTTAGATGAGAGAATAAGATTCTACCATGAGCTTCCAGAAATATTTAATCCTGCTGATTCTTTCCTACTCTGTTGCAATACATACAGCATCCACAATACTTCAGCATTGACCTAGTCTTTAGTATTAGCATTTTATAATATTCTTAATTTATATGTTCAGTTGTGCTCTTATAACTAAATTCATTTACATCCACAGTTATTTTGCTGTAATTGGCAATGATTCAAGATTTTGTAAATTACCCTCTACTTAGAACTATAAAGAGATAATATTACTTAGTCACTTAATTAAGGTTTGGTTCCCATTGAACAAAATTCCCAATCATATAGTTGAAAAAATAAAATATCTCCTTAACTTCTAAAATCCAACTTATTTTTAAATAGATACAAGTTTTTGGAAAGGCTCAAAGTTCATTACATTTTGAATTTAGACATAGTTAACTCAAATGACCAAAACCTGAGATAGTATAAAATGAGTCACATTAAAGAATAAGTTTTCACAGATGGCATTGATATTTTATTTTCTCAAAGAATTAAATTAACAAAAATTAATTATGAAAAATTAGGTAGTATCAGAGCTAACAACATATTTACTGAAATTTTAGAATTGGTAAATATAACAGGATTGTCAGTGAAACTTACTAATGACTTCTGTGATGGTGCATTTGGCAACAAGCTATAATTTTGTTGAAGGAATACATGTAGTTTTTGACATACCAAAAGTTATCAATGATAGTTATGTGTAACACTATGGTGTGTAAACAAACTATGCTGACATATTTTTCTTGCATGTTGCTCTTAATAAAGTAATTTCATATTTTATTTCTGTTGTGAATAGACCAGTAAATTACAGACTTCTCTGGTCCAGACATCTTCTACAAGAATATTAATATGTTTGCTACAGTATTAATTAAATACAAAAGTTAATCTAGTAAAGGAAATTGGTATACTATAAAGATTTTAATCCATGTGCATATTCTTTTTTATTGTTTCCCCCTTTTATTAGATATTTTCTTTATTTACATTTCAAATGCTATCCCAAAAGTTCCCTATACCCTCCCTGCGCCCTGCTCCCCAACCCTCCCACTCCCACTTCCTGACCCTGGCATTCCCCTGTACTGGGGTATATAAAGTTTGTAAGACTAAAGGGCCTCTCTTCCCAGTGATGGCCGACTAGGCCATCTTCTGCTACATATGCATCTGGATTGGCCTTGATTTGAGGAGGTTTGGACTTTCTAAGCTCTATATTTCTAAACTTCAAAATTACTTAATATCTTGTAAAATTTATATATGTTATATTTTTAAATATCCTTTATTTCAGCTCTCAAATTAAGCCTAAGGCAAACTCTTTTCTTTTATATCTTCCTTTGTTGCTCTCAAAGGATACATTGTATTCCTGATGATGTACTAGAAGGCATTATTTTTATACTAGATCTGATTTGTAGAGACTTCAACCTAAAATGGTAGTTAATGTGAAATTGTATGGCAAGAAGGAAAATGGAGTAATATCTTCCTGTGATTACATTTGACAGAGATATTTCCCCATTAGAACCAAAGCAATTGATTTAACACATTCAATTATCAGGAGTGAGAGAAGGGTATTATAGGCCATCATGAACAATTACTAGGCTTTCTGTTCAAAGGACCATTAAAGATCACCTTGAGTGTTAGTGCCAATATCTCCCAGGAGTTCTCTTCATATATTAAGTGTATCACAAACACACATTATATGTGGAGGTAGCTATTGGCAAAGGACCAGCCTCTTTTTATGATTTGTTAATGACATACTGTCACACTCAGTGGCTTAAATATATGACAATATTTAGAAGCAAGTCAACTATATCATAGCCAGATTGTAATATGTATGTGTCTATCATATTGGTAAACACTAATTATATGGAAAATAGCAATCTGAACAATATAGCAAACTTTGAAACTTTCTCTGTGTATTTTCTGTTTTCTTTTGAGAATTTTTAAACTTGATTCAACTTGCACACTGACTTTATTATGTATTTATACTCTCACAACATTTCTACATTATATATATATATATATATATATATATATATATATATATACACATATAATTTGGATTGCTCTAATTTGACTATAAAGGACAGAGTCTTGAATTGGTAGGCATCCCATGAGGATGCTATTGTATTCTAGTGACTGTTACAATATGCAAAATCAATAGAGATAAACAATGCTATATAATTTATATAGCTAAACATTCATTTTTTATTCTCATTTTCCATAATCTACTACAGTAAGCTACAGATTCTTTTTTATTTTGTTTCCCCTTTTTATTAGATATTTTCTTTATTTACATTTCAAATGCTATCCAAAACATTCCCTATACCCTCCTCCCACCCTGCTCCCCAACCCTCCCACTCCCACTCCCTGGCCCTGGCATTCCCCTGTACTGGGGTATATAAAGTTTGTAAGACCAAAGGGCCTCTCTTCTCAGTGATGGCCAACTAGGCCATCTTCTGCTACATATGCATCTGGAGACATGAGCTCTGGGGGTACTGATTAGTTCATATTGTTGTTCCACCTATAGGGTTGTAGCAATAACAGTTCAATCACTGCTTCACACTGCCCTGAAAGCTAATGACCTCTAAGATACTGTGAAAGATGATTGAATTGAATTGTGGTAACCACAGGTTCTAACTGAGGTAAAGATGAATACATACAACATCAAAATGAAGGACATGAAACTGTGATAAATAAATCAAAAAGAGGTTTCAAATAATTATAACTATTCCTAATTCTGTTATATATAAACAAGGATTTTTTTTTTTTTTTGAGACAGGTTTTTTCTGTGTAACCTTGGCTGTCCTGGAACTCACTTTGTAGACCAGGCTGGCCTCGAACTCAGAAATCTACCTGCTTCTGCCTCCCAAGTGCTGAGATTAGAGGTGTGTACCACCACCACCCTGCAAACAGGGACTTTTTTGAGATATTTTTTAGAGAAATATTTTTATATACATGAGCTCTGCTGTCCACCTCTAGCAAAGTAGTTAAAGCCTTCATTTTGATGTGAGGCTGTGGTTCCATCCACTAAGATCTCAGGCTTCAGTGGATTGGTGGTTTCCAGCATTAGGAATTTGAAAGAAAGAAAGGCTTGTCCTACTAGAGTTCTATATACCAAAAACATATAGTGTTCCTTTTATGTGTATTAAATCTAAATTAAGGTCTCGGTAAGGATAATGTAATCCCTATAGATTGGGTTCTCAGCCACTAAGGATAATAAAAAACAACACCAGCTAGAAGAGATGCCTAAAAGAATATTAGTGACATAAGAGAATCTTCTTCATGTCTTCTCCAAAACTTCATTTTATTAATTCTTTTTTATTAGATATTTTCTTTATTTACATTTCAAATGTTACTCCCTTTCCAGCCCCCACTAGAGAATCCCCCTAACCCGTTCCCTCTCTTCCTGCTTCTATAAGGGTGTTTCCCCACCCACCAACACACTCCTGTCTCCCTACCCCAGCATTCCCTTACACTGGGGCATCTGCCTTCACAGGACTAAGGCCCTCTCCTCCCATTAATGCCTGACAAGGCCATCTTCTGCTACATATGTGGCTGAAGCCATGGGTCCCTCCATGTGTACTCTTTGGTTGGTGGTTTATTCCCTGGAAGTTTTGGGGGGTATGATTGGTTGATATTGTTGTTCTTCCTATGGAGTTACAAACCCCATCAGCTCCGCCAGTACTTTCTCTAACTCCTCCATTGGAGACCTGGAGCTCAGTCCAATGCTTTGCTGGAGCATGCACCTCTGTATTTGTGAAGCACTGGCAGAGCCTCTCAGAAGACAGCTATATCAGGCTCCTGTCGGCATGCACTTCTTGGCATCCATAATAGTGTCTGGTTTAGTGACTGTATATGGGATGGATCCTAGTTGGGGTAGTCTTTGGATGGCCTTTCCTTAATTCTCTGCTCCACACTTTGTCTCTCTATTTTCTCCTGTGAGTATTTTGTTCCCCCTTCTAAGAAGGTCTGAAGCATCAACACATTGGTCTTACTTCTTGAGCTTCATGTGGTCTCTAAATTGCAGCTTGGGTATTCTGAGCTTTTGTTTTAATGCTCTAATATCAACAATAGACGAATGGGACCTCATAAAATTGTAAAGCTCCTGTAAGGCAAAGGACACTGTCAATAGGACAAAATGGCAAACAACATATTGGAAAAAGATCTTATCAATCTTACATTCAATAGAGGGCTAATATCCAATATATATAAAATCAAGAAGTTAGACTCCAGAGAAGCAAATACCCCTATTAATGGAGTACAGAGCTAAACAAAGAATTATCAACTGAGAAAACTCAAAGGGCTGAGAAGCACCTAAAGAAAAGTTCAGTATCCTTAATCATCAGGGAAATGCAAATAAAAACAACCTTGAATTCCACTTCAAACCAGTCAGAATGGCTAAGATCAAAAACCCAGGAGACAGCTGATGCTGGAGAGGATGTGGAAAAAGAGGAACACTCCTCCATTGTTGATGGGATTGCAAGCTGGTACAACCACTCTGGAAATCAGTTTGGCAGTTCCTCAGAAAACTGGACATAGTATTATCAGAAGACCCAGCTATACCACTCCTCAGCATATATCCAAAAGATGCCCCAACATATATCAAGGACATATGCTCCACTATATTTCATAGCAGCCTTCTTTACAATAGACAAATGCTGGAAAAAAAAAAAAAACAGATATCCTTCAACAGAGAAATGGATACAGAAAATGTGGTACATTTATTTACGCAGTGGAATACTAATCAGCTATTAAAAACAATGACTTCATGAAATTCTTAGGCAAGTGGATGGAATTAGAAAATATCATCTTGGCTAGGCGGTGGTGGCACATGCCTTTAATCCCAGCACTTGGGATGTAGAGGCAGGCAGATTTCTGAGTTTAAGGCCAGCCTAGTTTATGTGTGTTCTAGGACAGCCAGGGCTACACAGAGAAACCCTGGCTCGAAAAAAAACAAAAACAAAAAAACAAAAAAACAACAACAACAACAAAGAAAAGAAAATATCACCCTGAGTGAAGTAACCCAGTCACAAAAGACACACATGTTGTGCACTCCAAAACTTACACTCAAGCACTTAAAATAGAGAAGGGAGAGGAAATTGCCAAATAAAGAAAGGCAGTAAAATTGTCTTTTTAATCCAAAAGAAGCCATGCCTTTAGGCTCCAGAGAGAGAGAGAGAGAGAAAGAGAGAGAGAGAGAGAGAGAGAGAGAGAGAGAGAGAGAGAGAGAGATGTATGTGAAGCTACTAAATGATATATTTGGATATATTAATCATCATGAGAAGACTTTCCAATTCCTAAGAATATTCTGATTAGGTTTTAGCCAAAGAGACATGGAACAGGTTATACCAATGAGAGGATTAAAATATGTATTAGAAGAACTGGAGTTGATATATTACAAGATTACAAGTGGTTGGATTACAGGATTTGTTATGGAAATCTTAAATATTTGACTGAATCACTGGCTGAAATTTGACAAAAGACTTACCATTGAACTTCCCTTATTAACAATAGGCCTATAATTTTGCCACTCCATGTTCTTTGTGTTAGACCACACATTCAACTAACCTGCTAACCTGCATCTATCTCTTACTGAGGATTCATGTTGAATCCTAAACTTTTGAGTGTCAGATGAATTTTATATCCTTGATGCATTGTACTTGTTCAAAGTATATTACCAGGTAGTACAAACTGAGATTAAGAGTTAAATTTGCCAAATATAAGGGAGCAAATAACTTCAGGTGACAATTAGGTTCAGATTATTATAAATATCTTTTTTAGAGTTGCATTACATTCTAAGTAACAACATGCTCTTTTGAAATGCCTGAGTATATTCCTAAATAATGACTTAACTAAATGTATTGAGAAAGAAGACATTTTAAGGTGATAAACTCAATGTTTAGGATGCAGGCAAGTGAGCATTACTCAAGATTGAACTGTGTTTGGAATAAATCTGGAGTGGTTTTTTTTTTCAATACACAAACAAGGTGAGGAATCTAAGACAACTCTGAATCAAATAATCATAACAGCAAAAAAAATAAATAAATAACAGACACTAGCATGCAGAGGTTTCCATTTTTCATAACCTTGCCTCGTTCTGAAGTCAAGCCCTTTGCAGCCTTGTCAAATATTTCTATTTACCTGCTGTCAGAGTTTAAAGCCAAGGGCTGATGCATATCTTAATATTTCATCAGATGAAATATTTATGTAAGCCAACTATTTCCTTCTACTCTCCCAAATTAACAATCAGTCTAAAGAATTCTGAAAGATGGCCAGGTGTTAGATCAGATTAAAATTTCTAGTTGGTCTCTCCACTGATCAGAACACACCTTCTGTTATACTCCATTCCTTACATCTTCCTGACAAGAATTTTTAATATGGTAAATCCTAGAAGCATTGGAAAGTATAGCATCAGAAAGTGTGTGTTCACAATGTAATTTTAGCCTATGTAAGAGAAGACTCAGCAATAAATATTAGAATATATTGAGGAACTGAGTCTACAGAAGAAAGAGACACAAAAGAATTTTAGCTCGAAGACTGTTTATAATGAAAAACATCATAGGAGAAGGATAGCAATCTCTAAGAAATGTGCAATCATGTCTGCTAAAATAATTTCCTTCTCTTATGAAAAACAAGAAAATGTATCTCTCATATTTTTATCATAATACAGCTATGTCATTGACATGATATAAACTATTAAGTAAAATATCTTACTGTGCTTGCCTAGATATATTATTATAATCCTCATTAGTTACATATGTAATATTTGTGTTGTATTTGGTATTGTCCATGTTTCTTTCCTTTCTTAAGGATGACTATTTAAAGTATAATAATGAGTTTTTATTATTTTTGAGGTTATGTTTTTACATTTTCCTATATGAGAATTCAAGTAGATTTACATAAAAATTCTTAGCCATTAAATATATAGAATGAAGGTAGTAATGTAAAGAAACTTTCATCTTGTTTTATATAAACCCAAATGTAATTTTAACTTGCATTAGAGAATAGCACAGGAGAATAGGTAAATAATACATTCACTGAAGTTTTGGAAGTGGCAATAACATGAATTGACTGCCTATTTCAAGGATAGGGTACATGATACATGTTTTGAATATGAGAATCATTTGAGGGAGATAGAGAACTCCTCCCCAATTTCAAATCCAAATATACTTTATGGACAAATAGGAAAAATACATATTAGTTATTTTCAAAAACTTATAAATTTAGTATAATTCAAATATCACCAATAATACTAAGTTGCCAAAAGGCTAAGCCTGAAGAAATCATTTTTCAGTGGTTTTTCAACCTATGAATCCCAACCCCTTTGGGGTCTGAATAACACTTTCACAGAGTTGTATATCAGGGTTGTATATCAGGGTTGTATATCAGGGTTGTATATCAGGGTTGTATATCAGGGTTGTATATCAGGGTTGTATATCAGATATCATGCATATCAGATATTGACATTGCAATTCATAGCAGTAGCAAAGTACAGTTATAAGAAAGCACTGAAAATAATTTTTGATTGCGAGTCACCACATCATCAGGAACCATAATAAGGGGTTACAACATTAGGAAGGTTGAGAACCACTATGTTAAAATTGTAATTATTATTAATTTCTTTATAAATATTTTCAACTAAAAAGTAAAAGCCTTAATAAATTATTATCGTTAAATATCATTAAGAGAACACTTTTAATTGTAAATTATGGTCAAAACATTCCTTAGATAAAATTCCAAAATCATGTCCCATTCTTGTTTAGTATTATTTTCATTAGTTCTTAATTTGATATTAACATTCAAATATTATGGTTAAAAGTAAAATGTTAAATTATTGTCACCATTTGCATGAATTAATGACATTCTTGTATGCAACTTTGTAAAGGAAATGTAAAATCATACAAATTCCATGGAAAATGGCCAGTTATTAAAATCTCCAACTCAACAGGTAGAATTTTAAATGCAGTGTTAGAGGAACATGGTTGCCAGGAGCTTAGCCCTGTGTTGTCTTCTCTGAAGCACCATATTTGGATGTGGAGCTTTAGCAGGGGGCAAAACTAGGTCTTGTGAGAGATTAAGGTTGCTTTCTTTTATCATCATCACCATCATCATCATCATCATCATCATCATCATCATCATTATTTTACTTATTTGCTTTACATCCCAATTCCACAGTTTCTTTCTTCTTGGAAAAATGTTTATAGAAGCAAATATGTATAAATATGATACACTCATACACACATTCATACAAACACATACAATATCACATATTTATTTGTTGGGTATAACAATCGGTGTAATCAGCTCCCATGCTTACACAGACACACCTTTACTTACCTATATATACATATGGAGCAAAAGCCCAAATGCCAGTACAGAAAGAATTCACTCATTCTGGATGAAAAAGACGCTTCAAATTTTATTTCATAGAGGAAGAAAAAGTTTCTACTCCTTTTTTTGCAAAATGAATTAAACCCAAGTCTTTAAGGAAAAAGCCTTTAAGTTCTTCTCTTTAGTAAGACTAAGCCTGCCTTGCTGTTACAAAAGAACCTGTTCCATCCCACAGTAAGGAAAAGCCTACCTGCTTTTTCTCCTCTCTCTACAGCTTATTGGTCTCTCTTCATGTCACTCTTGTGCTCTGTTATATTTTGCTATGTTCTGCTGTCTCTCCTGCTTATCTCTGCTTCACTTTTTCCTCCCTTCTTCTTCTGCCTTCTACTTTCTGCCTTCCTTTTAAGTTTCTTTTTGCATTCTGTGTTCTGCTCTCTCCTTTGTCTCTTAATGTCCCCATTCCTAGTTTTAGTACTTTCCCAAGACTTATGATCACATATTATTCCAATTATCAAATGTTCACAAGTTTGAACATCGATTCAAATCATGAATTCAATAAGAAATTTACAATAGAGATGTTTACGTGTGTTTCGATTAAGACTAGTTATCTATCTAGACATTTATTTTCTGTTCATTGATAATCTAAGTCTGTAATTCTTGTGTCTAAGTTAATATTGAAGTTTTGTATAATAAACACAACAATATATAATCTTCTGCCTTTGTACCTTTAATAAATAGTTCATTCTCAGTTTATGGTCTTTGCTTTACAACCTAAAGGAATATATTCCTCAGTTGTAAATGACTGCTTTCTATCTCAGAAGCAATTAACTTGTGAGATGTGAAGACTGGCAGAGTTATAATTACAGTTTTCATATCAGAGAGATCTCTAATTGCTGCCCTAATTATAAAGGGCTTAATAATTACTAGTGTCATTTTAGGAATTCATATACAATCATCATTAGGAATTAAGAAATCATCTTAACCAAATAAGTATTCAATGCAGGTAAGTATTTATATAAAAATCAATGAAAAGGGGTGCTTCATATTTTCTTTTCTTTTCTTTTTTTTTTTACTTATTGTGACCAAATTAATGTTTTTAATGTTTAGTTCTATATATGGAAAATAATTTTTATCTGAGATCTGTGTCCTTTACTTTCTGAAGAAATGAGATAAATAGCTAAGCAATATCCATTTTTAAACATTCTAGGCCTTAGGCACATCTATCAGCTATTTTACAATGATAAATGGTGTTTATATTTTTCATTCAATTTCTTGAAGCTTTACACTGGCTTATGAGAAAAAAGACAAAAACTAAATATAAGACTATATAATAAAATATCTTGAGTATTGTGATAAAAATCTATGTTTTTAAAAGTTAAATATAAATTTAAAGGACAATACGTGCTAATGTATAGTTTTATCTTATTTGTGCTATAACTTCCAACACTAGGTTACTAACTATTGGTGGGTACTGAGTTTTAATAATTAAAATTAAATAAATTTAACATAAACTTGACAATGTATTTCTTCTATAATTCTCTGTGGCGAATGGCTGCTGTATTTGATAGAGTAAACAATTCCTCTGATAGTGAAGGCTCTGTGGTACATTGTAAAATGTAATACAAGTAAAGCTATTATGAATGAAGATTTACCTATACTAAGTTTTTAAATAATGATTCAGCTTGACAGATACTTATTTTTGTTATGAACCTTCATTCATCAGTGTTCAGCAAAACAACAAACTTCATTGGTTTCACTTAATATAGTCTGTGACCATTCATATCAGAAGAAAATGAGTCACTCACAAGTCATACCCTGACATCTCTATGACCTTACTGTTTATCATGTTTCAATAGCTTTGACATGAGGGAACAAGAAATTGTTAATTCTTATCTTTTCTTAAAAATAGATTTTTTTCATATAATATATTTTCATTGAGGTTTCCTTCCCCCATCTTCTTCCAGGCCTTCCTCATCTCCCCACCACCAAAATCCAGAGCCCTCTTGTTCTCTTCATTAGAAAACAAGCACAGCATGCAAAACAAACAAATGATCAGGAAAAAAAAAGTAGCCAAAGAAATAGCACAGGAAACACATAAATAGCACAGGAAACACATAAATAGCACAGGAAACACATAAATAAATAGCACAGGAAACACATATAGACACAGATGCACACACACACATTCACAAACAAAACAAATCCCATAAAAACACAGAAGCAGAAACAATTCACTATGAACCAAACACCTGTAAGATAAGAAAAACAAAACTGCAAAAACGTACAAAACCACCTGAACACCAGTGGTGGAGCAGGCAGGGCAGAACTGGCCCTGACCCTCTCTAGCTACTGTAAGGATTTCCTCAGTCAATAGCTTCTGACTTGAATGCAGGCAGATAAACACTCATTCTCCCTGTGGGAGGAGGAGTTAAGGAGAGGGCTGGCTATGACCGATTTGACCATGCTCCAGTGAGTATATAGACAGCACAAAATAGGTTTGCTTTTTGTTCCTGGGGGTAGGGTGTCACAGGAGAGGGAGGAGTGGGAGAGAAGACATGGGGAGACTGGAAGGTGATTGCAATTGGGGTATATGATATGAATTTACCAAATAATCAATTGAAAATAAATTTTAAAAAAATAGTACTTAGTACATTTTCTGTTGGCCATCTTCTGGGTCATGAGACCTGGCCTTAGGTGTGGTTTCTATCCTCAGTGAGACTACATTGGGGAAAATTAATTACTTTCCAAGAACATATCAAAAAGAGATAGCCTCTGGGTTAGAGATGGGGCATTGTGTCACTTTTCACTGCTGGAACCCCATTATGCTTAGACCTGTATAGTTCTTCTGCATGCTACCACAGTCTTTGTATGTTCAGGCCTACATTCGTTGCCTTGTATCTAAATGTCCTTGTTTTCTTGGCATCTTCTATCCCCCCTGGCTCTTACAACCTTTTCCCCTCCTTTTCCATAGAGTTTCCTGATCTGTGGAATTTGATGGAGCCATCCCCTTTTATAAGTGAATGTTCCAAGGTATCTTACTCTAAGCACATTAATGAGTTGTGGATCTCTATATCAATTTCCATCTACTGCAGGAGGAGGCTTCTGTGATGATGGTCAAGTAGGACTCTTATCTAGCAGAATGTCACATCTGGTTTTCCTCTCAGACTATGACCACAAATAAGGGAGGTTATGTGGCATTTGACCTTCTGCTTTCAGGTTATGTCACCAAAGATAATATTTTTCATTTCCATCAACTTGACTACTTTTTGTATTGACTAAAACCCAAGTGACTGTGTATAACAATAGGTTTTTTTTTTAAGATAACTAATTTTAAGTAGAAAGATATATTTTTAATCCAGATCTTGGGAGGTGTGAAGATCCATTTTTAATCTGGGTCATACTTTCAGCACTTTGTGTAAGGATGTGGAGAAAGGAAGCATTTGTTCTTTGAGTGCTTGCTGGCAAGTCAATTCTATGACTGGCCCTGGAGCCTATGTCTTCAGGATTCAGGCATATACTGAATATCAGCTGAGCCTTCCAGCCACATGGACAGAACAACTCCTGGACTTTTCATTGGTAGACAGACATCATTGAACTCTTAGGACCACAGCCTGTAAGCCACTATAATAAATCCCATATATTAGAGAAAGTAAGTTGAAAGAACCAACTTGGTGTTCTTGCAGAGGGGATATACAAAGAGGTGTATATAGTATTATATAAACATATATTAGAATATGTACAGATTTTACTAATAAAAACATATATCAACCTAGAGTAACATGCTTGGAAGGTATGGGGTAAGAAGATATCCATGGATTCATAAAACCATCTTAAATCTCTAAAGGTCATGACCAACATGATTTCTCAGATAGTGCTCACATAGGAACCAAGAGTTGACATCCCAAAGGAATGAGTTAAAAAAGAGTGTGGGATAAGGTAACATAGTTATACGAGGTTAGATAGCCAGGAAAGAAGGAAGTGGGTAAGAGGTTTACATAAAACCAATTTTGAGATATAAAGAGGATACATCTCCCTCAACTCCAAAACCAGAAGACAAAGAAGACAAAGAAACAGTTGGGATTATAGACAATAGGAACTCAAAGTCCTGCTCTCCTGACACCTGTCCTCACCACAGTTGAAGGGGCAATTCTGATCATTTCAGAAGTTGATTATTTCCTTAATTCTATACTGTGACTATGAATGTACATATGTGACCTCCCCATCCTTTCTTTTATTAATTAATTGATCATCTACATTTAGAAGACTATATTACAGGCATTATAAAAAGTGCCATCAGAAAAGGACAAATACATTTCATCTTCTAAACAAACACACATTTATTTACAGAGATATGACTGGGCAGTAGGATAAAACAGCCAAGATTTTATCTTACTTTAATGTAAAATATTTATAATTATGAAATCAACATATTATTTTTATCTCAAAACTGAGATATACAATAAATGCAATAATTTCAGGGGAATGAAATAAGATCTAGAGTAAAGAGGAAATCTTTCATTTTTTTAGAAAGCTAGTTTAAACAGATTTTCTTTCATTACAGTTCAATTGCTATTTTCCCACATTTCAGTGACTTTAACTTCATGTATACTAATCAACTGCTCTACTATAGAGTTACATCTTCTCACCTGCTTCACTTACGTTAATGCTATAAGATATTATGTTTCCTTAATTCATAATCCTGGCTTGAATAGCACTAGGTCAGGGCTTATGAAAGACAGAATAGAACACTATGTAATTTACCCAAATTTATATAAAAAAATTAATGTTAGTATTATAGGAACAGTTTTGTCAAATAAGTTACTTTTAATTATTCAATAAAATTTTATTACAGAATATAATATTTGCTTAAGTGCCAAAACACTGAGAGCAAGGTTTCCTTTTTCAATATTAGACAGAAACAAAATGTTAGAGCATGGACATATTTATTTTTCATCGTTTAACATTCTTTTAGTACTATTTACAAATTTTACTTCAATCTCTAATTTGTATTTTTAGGTTTGTAAAACTATTTTTGCAAAACTATTTATAAACAGTTCATGTTTTATTTCTCAGTCTGATATGAAAATTTCATGTATTTTATATTCTCATGCATAACAAAGTAAGAGATAAGAAACTACACTATGATTATTTTGCATCTAGGAAATGACTCACTGGTTTCTTATATGTTGTCACTTCTGAACTTTAAGAAAAACATTCCATTCAGTCAAATCAACTAATAATATATCATTTAATTTGTTACACATGAAAAGTTCTGGTTTCTATGTTTAAATATGACAGCATATTTTATAAACAAATGTATTAATCTTTTCTCCAAATATCTCTTAAATGATGGAACAGCTTTAAGCACACATAAAGATAGTTGTCTGAATACATAAATTCATTCCTATTTCTGTAGAAAAAAAAAACATTATCAACTATTGGTGTTAATGATGAGATTAACTAGGAATCAAATAGTACTCCAGAGTATCTTGTTTTTAACCTTATGGCAATGTTACACAGATATTCTGTTCTACCTCTGATATCTGTGATGGTTTGTATACACTTAACTGGGAATGGCATGATTAGGAGGTGTGGACTTGTTGGAGTAGGTGTGTCACTGTGAGCATGGGCTTCAAAAATCCTAGTCTTAGCTGCTTGGAAGACAGTCTTCTCCCAGCAGCCTTCAGATGAGGATGTAGAACTCTCAGCTCCTCCTGCACCATGCCTGCCTGTTGCAATGGTCCTGTTGTGATAATAATGGACTAAACCTCTGAAACTGTAAGACAGCTCCAATTAAATGTTGTCCTTATAAGAGATGCCTTTGTCATTGTTTGTTTATATCAGGAAAACCCTAAAGTAGAAGTTGGTACTAGGGATTGGGGTATTACTGTGATAGGTTAGACCATGCTTTTGTTTGGAAGAATGTAGAATTTGGGGACTTTAGATCTGGAAAGCAGTGGGATGATTCAAGTGGGGCTTAGTGGGCTGAGTAGGAATGTGGAAGACTTTGATACTGAGAGTGATTTGAACTGTGTAGACATGGCCCCTGAAGTTTCAATGGAAAGAATTTCAATATGTGTCCTAGAGACTGTTTTTTTGTGATGTTTTGGTGAAGAGTGTGGCTGCTTTTTTCCCTTATCTGAAGAGTTAACCTGAGGCTAAGGTAAAGATATATTTATATTAATTGCATTGACAGATTCAAAAAAACACCAACAAAGACATTGTGGTTTAATCTTATGTTGAGTGTTTTAATGAAATGGAGGAAGCTAAGAAAGGAAACTAAAAAATATGTGGTTCAAGTATTAAAGGGGCACCAGGAAGAAGGATGGAGATGAATTTTATGTTCTAGGACATAAAAGATAAAAGGAGTAAGACTTTGGAGTAAGACCCAACCCAGCTAAATCTAGGTACAGGTGTGGTGCTATATAGATCTTTAATCCAAGGAAGCAAAGCCAAGCAGATCTCTGAGTTCAAAGCCAGCCTGGTACAGAAAAGGTTCCAAGTAGAAAACAGATTAACATTGGTGTGGTAGACCACACCTTTAATCCCAGCAGTTGGGAGACAGGCATGCAGATCTCTGAGTTCAAAGTCAGTCTACAGAGCAAGTCCCTGGATAACCAAGCTTAAGCAGAGAGTAAATTCATTGAAAACAGAATGCTGATGATTGTAATATAACAAGAAGGGCAGGTTCCAGTTCCAGCAAGCACCAACACTAGTGATAATCAGCCATGTGGCTCTGGGTTTAGAAGCAAGAATAAAAAGGACTACTGAGGCAATTGATGCTGGTTAGCTGGAATTAAGGAATTAGTGGATTAAGAATCATAACTGATTGGCTGTAAGCATCTGAAGAAGCTGTGTTCCAGAGACAGCCAAGGTTGTACCTTGTACTGCAGCTGGACTTGGAAATGTGTAAGAGTCATCTAGGTGGTATTGGTTTTGAAAGTATGAAGGGGTAATGGAGAGCACTGTGAAAGGCCAAGGAAGGCCAGTGGTGAAGGTGCAGCCTCAGTTGCAGTTGATATCCCAGGACTGAAAGGGTCGTGCAAAGTAGTTGAGGCTTGATACCATGAACAGAGCTTGTGAGAGGCTATTGGTGAAGCTTAGTTTCAGTTGAAGACCCCCGAATATTGGAGATGCCAGTACCATAGAATAATCACTAAGAACAGCAGCAGGAGTATTGTAGAGTCAACCAGAGCCCAGCATGCTACAGAGAGTAGAGCTGGAGATGTGGCCAAGCCCTTTGAAGGATGCCAGAAGAGCATGTGTGAATCCCAGACACTGAAACAAGAAACTGTGAAGTTGAAGTTGCCTTGGAAACCCCAAGATGTTAAAGATGCCATAGCTGTGGTATACCTGCCAAGGACAGCTGCTAACAGGGAGTAAATCCAGCACAGGAGAAAGAAACTCATTGCAGTCAACAAAGATGTAAAAGGAGTTGAGGTCTGAAGACTACTTTGGCATCAGACATTGAGAAGCACAGCTTGAGGTTTGCCCATCTGATTTCCTGTCTTTCTTAGGGGATTTCAGTTGAGTGATTGGATGAATCTCAGAAGAGACTTTGAACTTTGGAATTTTACCATTGTTAAGACTGCTATAGACTATAAGAACTTTGGAAGTTGGATTAAATGTACGTTTTTATTATGCTATGGCTAGGTATGGCCCCTAAAGCCTCATGTGTTTTAACAAGCTTATGGGGCCAGGGATTGGAATGTGATGGTTTGCATATGCTTGGCCCAGAGAGTGTCACTATTAGGAGGTGTGGCCTTGCAGGAGTAGGTGTGTCACAGTGGGAGTGGGTTTTAATACACTTGTCCTAGCTACCTGGAAGCCAGTCTTCTCATAGAAGCCTTCTGATGAAGACAAAAGGCTCCCAGCTTCTCACGTACTATGACTCCCTGGATACTGTCATGCTCCTGCCTTGATGATCCTGGACTGCTACTCTAAACCTGTAAACAAGCCCTCACTAAATGTTGTTCTTATAAGAGATGCCTTGGCCATGGTGTCTCTTCACAGTGGTAAAACCCCAAGACAGTATCTCATAAACAATAATGGAATGTAATAAAGAAGTGGAATCTAATCTCTCTCTTTCTCTCTCTCTCTCTCTCTCTCTCTTTCTCTCTCTCTCTATGTGTGTGTGTGTCTGTTTCTTGTATGCATGCCTACACAAACACATAAATGAGAGTGCAAAAAAGATATGATAATATACTCTTCCAGGCACTAAGTTGCTAAGATCATGCCATATAAATAAATTAAACAATGTTGAATTTGCTCAACCATTATTTCTATTTTCAGTATTTATTTATCTTATGAATTATTATTTAATTGTTTATCTAAGAACTACTACATAATAATTATTTTGTATTCTAGTCTATTCAGAGAATCATTATTATGAAATAAATTCCTGTAGACATTCCTGAGCATGTATTTTAAAAGTCATTTGTATTTTAACAAAACTTTTGCTAAAAGAAAATAGAAAAAAAAGATGGCTAAAATAAGTAAAAGAATAAGAAAAGAACAAAAAACAAAAAGAATTACGTCATGAGAATTTTGGTAAATTATCCTTAAGCATGATTGGTGGAGTCTTCCCTTCGTAACTCTTGAAATCAGGAATTAGCTGAATTACAGGAAGATCTGAAAATCACAGTGAGATGACATAATGTTTTTCTTAAATTTGTGCTGTCCTTTTTTGTTAAAGGAACTTTTATTCACTTGGTGTAATTATTGTCTCAAGACTTAATGCCTCAGTCTGCTAAACCTAGGCCTAGCCAGCCAGGGAAACTTCTGGCCTCTGTACAATCTAAACTAGGCCCAGAATGTTTTCTGCCTCTGAAACCTACTGCTCAATAAACTCATTCTTTCTAGTTCTTTCTGAGCTCTAACTGGCTGGTTAACTCAACTGTTCTGGCTCAAAATCTTCTTCAATCTGGCTTCTCTTTCTCTCTAAGCCTCTGACTGATTTGTTCTGCTTGACCTCAAACTAACTCTAGCAATATGTTCTAATCTTCTGGCTTCTTGTAATTCTCTGCTTTGTTAGGTGTCACCTGTGTCTAGCTTCAATCTGTCTCCATAAAACTTCCCTTGTAAAACTGTTTCTTCCTCCTCTTCTTCCTCTTCCTCCTCCTCCTCTTCCTCCTACTCCTCTCTTAAGCAATTTCTCTTTCCTCTCTCTTGTGAGAGTTGGGCACAGCCTACTCTGTCAAATCTCTCTGATTTGTCACTTTGTCTGCCACTAAGTTAGATATCACTTTCAAGCATTGGTGCATCTTTCAACAAACTAAGTGTACCCCCATTGTTTGTGATTCAAGGTGTGTGCTAAAAGAATGTCTGTATTCCAGCCAGAGGGAATAGAGGTGTGTGCTAAGGCTGAGCCACACCACAGCTGGAACCAGTCTTTTCTCTGGTAAACAACAAAATCTCAAGGTTTCACAGTGTGATCAAATATCCTACAACACTCTTAAGCTTATGTTACCTTCTTCTAAAGTTATTAACTGATCTTAAATAACAGGAGTCAATACAAACCTTCTCTACAAAAATGTTTCTTTATTATTACACAAGACCCATGAGAGTTCGAGCAAATTATTTCTAAACTAAACAAACAAACAAACAAATAAACAAAAATAAAGGATGGACACCATAACTCAAGAGAAACAGTGACTCTCTAGTTTAGGTATCCTGGCTGCTTCAGCCATTAAAATTTACAGACACAGATAACTAAAGGTTCAGTATAGCAATGTGTGGGAGAAATTTTAGAAGATAGCAACTTGAAAAATAATCCAATTGTTATACTTGATAACAAAATATAAAAATATATTCATAAATTGATATTTAAATATATAGATTAATAGCTGACTACCACTGCTTAAAAGAGAATTGTTAGCACAACAGAGAAGCCCTTAGCTACTATTCATCACAGCTAATGAAATGCATAATAGGTGGGGAAATCAGAAGATAATGAGAACAGAAAGAAAACATCCTGTGCATATCTGATGCACATTGAGAATATTCATCAGAGATTCTGCTGAAGAGCTAATGTATGATAGTGCTTTAAAAGTTATGAAAGATAAATTAGTAAATTAATAAGACTTATAGAGAATTTTATATTGAATTTGTCATATTATAGTCCTCTTATGGACTCTAGTGAAAAACATATTAAAGTAGCAGATTGAGTCATTAAACTAATATCATTATGTAATAGAATTATTCTTTAAAATAGTAGGCATATTCTTACCATGACAATTATTCCAGATCTATTAGGATTCCAATCTAGATGTTAGACAAACAGCATTTGGAAATGTACATTTATTTCAAGATGCATGTTACTGCAATGTAGTTGTACCTATATATCTCCCTTCTTATTGGCTTCTTTGAGCCACAGTAGAAGACTTTAATATTTCCTCACAAATCTTTAGGGCTTACATACATAGGTGGATTTGATCTGTAGTCTGGATAAAACTATTCCTAACTTATAAAATAAGAAAATAGCACATTGTTATATATAAACACCTTATAAGATATGTTAGCAGAACAATTCCTAAGAATAAAATGATTTTAGAAAATGATTGTGGGTACAGCACAGTTAAAAGTACATCCTGGTAATATATAAAAGACCCTGAGTTGAATTCCTATTGGCCACAGGACAAAGGAAATAAAAGAAAAAGAACTATTAGTGGAATGTGACCCAACAACATGACTAAAAATTGAAGATTATGGAAACCCATAGGAGAGTGAAGGAAGACTTATTAAGACACTGAGGTCATGGGTCATGGTGAAAACATGTGCAGGGGCATTTAGATCTTTAAAAATATTTCCTTGAGAATTCTATAAAACATGTTTTTATTATATCCATCTTCCTTCTCCCAATACTTCTCAGAACCATCCCCTTCCTTTTCCTTACAACTTGGAGCCATTTTCTCTATAAAACCAATTTGTGCTGTCTAAATATTCTTGCATGTGGCCTCCCTCTGGAGTCTATTTTACCAAGGTCTACACTCTTAGAAAAAAAATGATGATATTCACAACAGCAAAAAATTACCAAGAGTTCTTTAGCTACGAGTAGAAGTGGTATGTGATTGCTCTCTCCATGTTGGAATATTGTATGACATGGGCTTCCATTGGTCTTATGCATGCTGTCAAAAGCCATGTAAATTCATAAGTACAGCTGCCCTTCTGTATTAAGAAGACACTGTTTGACTGTAGTCATCTAATGTCCCTAGACATTCTTTCTACACTGTCTTCTGCATGATCCATGAGCTGTGGCAGGAGAGGTTGCATTATAAATATATATTTCATTAAGTGCATACCATTACAAGAAAAGAATCCCAACATTAACAACAAAAATAATAGGAAGCAACAATTACTTTTCTTTAATTTCTCTTAACATAAATGGACTCAATTCCCCAATAAAAAGACATAGACTAACAGACTGGCTACACAAACAGAACCCAACATTTTGCTGCTTACAGGAAACCCACCTCAGGAAAAAAGACATACACTACCTCAGAGTGAAAGGCTGGAAAACAATTTTCCAAGCAAATGGTCTGAAGGAACAAGCTGGAGTAGCCATTCTAATATCAAATAAAATTGACTTCCAACCCAAAGTTTTATATATATATATATATATATATATATATATATATATATATATATATATATATATATATGATAAAAAGGGGCACATGATATTCAACAAGGGAAGATCTACCAAGATGAACTCCCAATTCTGAATATCTATGCTCCAAATGCAAGGGCAGCCACATTCATTAAAGAAACTTTAGTAAAGCTCAAAGCACACATTGCACCTCACACAATAATAGTGGGAGACTTCAACACCCCACTCTCACCAATGGACAAGTAATGGAAATGGAAACTAAACAGAGACACATGGACACTAACAGAAGTTCTGAAACAAATGGATTTAATAGACATCTACAGAACATTTTATCCTAAAACAAAAGAATATACCTTCTTCTCAGCACCTCATGGTACCTCCTCCAAAACTGACCATATAATTGGTCACAAAACAAGCCTCAACAAATACAAAAATATTGAAATTATCCCATGCATCCTATCAGATCATCAGGGACTAAGGCTGAGCTTCAATAACAGCATAAATAATAGAAAGCCAACATTCACGTGGAAACTGAACAACACTCTACTCAATGATACCTTGGTCAAGGAAGAAATAAAGAAAGAAATTAAAGACTTTTTAGAATTAATGAAAATGAAGCCACAACATACCCAAACTTATGGAACACAATGGAGACAGTCCTAAAAGTAAATCTTATAACCCTGGGTGCCTCCAAAAAGAAACTAGAGAGAGCATACACTAGCAGCCTGACAGCACACCTAGAAGCTCTAGAACTAAAGGAGTCAAATTCACCCAAGAGGAGTAGATGGCAGGAAATTATCAAACTCAGGGCCAAAATCAACCAAGTGGAAACAAAAAGAACTATTCAAAGCAATCCCACTAAAATCAGGGACTAGACAAGGCTGCCCACTTTCTCCTTACCTACTCAATATAGTATTTGAAGTCTTAATCAGAGCAATTCGACAACAAAAGGACATCAAGGGGATTCAAATTGGAAAGGAAGAAGTCGAAATATCACTATAATCACTAATGCAGATGATATGATAATATATATAAGTGACCCTAAAAATTACACCAGAGAACTTCTTAACCTGATAAACAGCTTCAGTGCAGTAGCTGGATATAAATTAACTCAAACAGTTCAATGGCCTTTCTCTACACAAAGGATAAACGGGCTGAGAAAAAAATTAGGGAAACAACACTCTTCACAATAGTCACAAATAATATAAAATACCTTGGTGTGACTCTAACTAAGGAAGTGAAAGATCTATATGATAAGAACTTCAAGTCTCCGAAGAAATAAATTGAAGAAGATCTCAGAAGATGGAAAGATCTCCCATGCTCATGGATTGGCAGGATCAATATAGTCAAAATGGCTATCCTGCTGAAAGCAATCTACATATTCATGCAATCCCCATCAAAATTCCAACTCAATTCTTCACTGAGTTAGAAAGGCCAATTTGCAAATTCATCAGGAATAATAAAAAACCTAGGATAGCAGAAACTATTCTCAACAATAAAAGAACCTCTGGTGGAATTACCATCCCTGATCTCAAGCTGTACTACAGAGCAATTGTGAAAGATATCTTCATCTGTGTGTTTGATGATAACTCACTAGGGGTTTATTTGATTGTAAATCAATTTACAGCATGCTAGTAGTAGATTCTACCCTAGAATTTATATGTTGTGCAGCCAAGGGTTCTCAGATTGATAATGATGTCATCTTTATGGGTCGTTTTCTGGAGATGGCCTCACATTCAAACAAAATGTAGTTGGATAATCTCCAATTTGTTCAAGTATTGCATCAATATCTCTGTCTTTTTTGTTCTTTTTTTTGTTTTTTTGTTTTTTCTTTTTGTTTTGTTTTTGTTTTGTTTTTGTTTTGTTTTGTTTTTGTTTTGTTTTTGTTTTGTTTTTGTTTTGTTTTTGTTTTGTTTTTGTTTTGTTTTTGTTTTGTTTTTGTTTTGTTTTGTTTTTGTTTTGTTTTTGTTTTGTTTTTGTTTTTGTTTTGTTTTTGTTTTTTTTTGTTTTTGTTTTGTTTTTGTTTTGTTTTTGTTTTTGTTTTGTTTTTGTTTTGTTTTTGTTTTGTTTTTGTTTTGTTTTTGTTTTGTTTTTGTTTTGTTTTGTTTTTCCAAGACAGGGTTTCTCTGTGTAGCCCTGGATATCCTGGAACTCACTCTGTAGACCAGGTTGGCCTCGAACTCAGAAATCTGCCTGCCTCTGCCTCCCAAGTGCCAGGATTAAAGGCATGAACCACCACACCTGGCTGTCTCTGTCTTTTACACCCACTCATTGTTGCATTTGTCAGCAGCCACAGATGACTAATATTAATGATTACTTTTCTATTTTAGTAGTGTGTATAGCTCTTTACAACCAGTAGAAATGAAGATTAAAGGTGGTTCCTTCTTGGCTTCTCCATGTTCTCTTACTCAGGCATAGAGTGGTTTCAAGAGTATGATCTTACTATTAAGTTATTGAAGGTAAACAAAATAGTTGACAATAGCCTGTAATATTTCAGAGTTTTGGGACTTCACTGACATCAATGTCAAAAGAAGTTACCCATTCCTGAGTGTGTGTGTGTGTGTGTGTGTGTGTGTGTGTGTGTGTGTGTGTATATATATATATATATATATATATATATATATATATATATTCACTGCAAGAGTTGATTTTGTGTCTTGGAATAATAGATGTTGATCTAATTTCATTTTTCTGTATGTGGACACCTAGCATAGCTTGTTTTAGATGCTTTCTTCCCTCTAGTCTGTAACCATGACATCTTGTCAAACATCAGATGGCTATAACGATATGCACAGATAATTGAGTCTTATCTTTTGGGTCCTGGTGTCATTGATCTACATGGCTTTGTTGTTGTTCCAGCATCATGTTTCTATTATTAAGATGATCATGTGCCTTGTTTTTAAGGCCATTTACATATTTTATTATGATTATTGGCTTATGTTTTAAATCATCCCCACAACTTCAGTACATCAATGTTATCATGCTGTGTGGACTGTATTTGTTTTGCATATAAGTATTTTACTTATGCTTTTTATGCCTATGCTAATCAGAATTATTAGACAGTAGCTTTTTATGTTGATGTGTCTTTCCCTGGTTTTGATGCTACTGGCTTCATAGGAATATGGAAGTGATCTTTCTGTTATATTATTTCATTTGTGAAAAATTAAGTATTTTTCAATGCTTCTTTGAAAGTCTATTATAATTCTGCTATATATGATTCTAAAAACATTTGTAATAATAAGGGTTTTTTATTAATGCTTCAATCTTCTCATTTTTTGAGTTATTTTAGGATGTTTATTTCTCCTTTGTTTAACTTTGGTAGGTGAGATGACTATAGAAATGCACTAATTCATTTAGGTATTCTAACTTGATAGAAAATAGATGTAAAAGTATTTCCTGACTTAGGGCTTTACACCATGACCAAGGCAACTTTTATAAGGACAACTGGTTTATAGGTTCAGAGGCTCAGTCCACTATCATCAAGGCAGGGAAATGGCATCATTCAGGCAGGCATGGTGCAGGAGGAGCTGAGAGTTCTACATCTTCATCTGAAAGCTGCTAGGAGAAGACTTGCTTCCAGGCAGTGAGGATCTTTAAACCTACACCCACCTGTAGAACTATGTCCAATTTTCTGAGAAAACACCAGACTGACTTCCAGAGTGGTTGTACAAGCTTGCAATCCACATTCAATGGAGGAGTGCTCCTCTTTTTCCACATCCTCACCAGCATCTGCTGTCAACTGAATTTTTGATGTTAGCCATTCTGACTGATGTGAGGTAGAATCTCAGGGTTGTTTTGATTTGCATTTCCCTGATAATTAAAGATGTTGGACATTTTTTCACGTGCTTCTCAGCTCTTTGGTATTTCTCAGTTGAGAATTCTGTTTAGTTCTGTACCGTATTTTTTAATGGGGTTATTTGAATTTCTGGAGTCCATCTTCTTGAGCTCTTTGTATATACTGGATATTAGTCCACTATCAGATTTAAGATTGGTAAAGATTCTTTCCCAATCTATTGGTGGTCTTTTTGTCTTATTGACAGTATCTTTTGCCTTACAGAAACTTTGCAATTTTATGAGGTCCCATTTGTGGATTCTTGATCTTACAGCACAAGCCGTTGCTGTCAATAGTCAAACCACATATTTTATATTTTTCCTTTCTAAGCTTGCTATGTTTGTTCAAAATGCTTTTTAGGAGACTTAACCAGAGAACAAAGTCTCAGCTGGGCTTTTTTGAGACTTTCATTATCAATACAATTAACATAATTATTTTTACCTTAGCCTCAGATAACCTCTTCAGACAAAGGCAAAAAGCAGCCACGTTCTTCACCAAAATATAACAAAAACAGTCTTCAGACCACATACTAAATTTAACCTCCACTGAAACCTTTTGGGCCATGTCTGAACAGCTCAAATCATTCTTAGCAACAAAGTCTTCTATATTCTACTAGAATGACCTATTGAGTCCCACTGAAATCATTTCATTGCTTTCCAAATCCAAATTCCCCAAATCTGCATTCTTCTAGACAAAAGCATGATCAGGCCTATCACAGCAATACCCTACTCCTGATAACCACTTCTGTTATAGTTAGGGTTTTATTCCTGTGAACAGACACCATGACCAAGGTATTTCTTATAAGGACCACATTTAATTGGGACTGGCTTACAGCTTCAGAGATTCAGTCCTGATCACCAAGGCATGAGCCTGGCAACATTAAGGAAGGCATGATTCAGGAGGGACTGAGAGCTCTACATCTTCATCTGAAGCCTGCTAGGTGAAGACTAACTTCCAGGAAGCTAGGAGAAAGGTCTTAAAGCCTACACCCTAAGTAACACACCTACTCCAACAAGGCCATATCTTCTAATAGTACCACTCGCTGGGTCAAATATAAATAAACATTCCCTTTCAATAAGTTTTTGTATGTGATATAACTAATTCTGTTTTTTTGAGTCCATTCTTTATTTTGAGTAATCAGGCTTTGGGTCTGTCAATTTTGTTTACCTTCACAATGAACCAACTCTTAGTTTCCTTAATTATTGTAAAGTTTTATTCTTTTTACTTTATTAATTTCTGCTCTCACATTGATTTCAAAACACCACTTTCACCAAAAACGAGAGCATTTTGACAACATATTAATAGAGTATAAATAAAAAAGCATTAAATTACATCATACATCCAAACATCTTATATACATCTCTAGAATATTCTACCCAAACACACAAACTACTCATCAATCCACATACATTTTATTTATTCTATCTATAGAGTTCATAAGTGTATTCTTTTTATGGTGTCTCAAATTTCTTGCACTTCCCTTAGTGTATTTAATTGATTTTTTTTCATATTCTTTGATTTAGTGGTTTAGCTCCTCTACTTTTTCTTCAACTTCTGATATTCGTTCTTCTGCTCAATCCATTTTACTGATAAACCTTTAAATTTTCAATTCTATCTTCATTTGACCTTATGCTTTCTTAAGTATGTTTCTCTCTTTCCTTAATTCACTTTTTCACATGCTGCGCTGTCTTCATTTAGACATAATTGTGTGCTTTTGAGTTTGATTCTCAAATTCACTCACATCCTCCATGTTTATTAATGTGTCTGTTCCTGTCTTTTCTGAACTCCTTGAATTCTTTGCAAACACTTTTCATTGTTTTTTTTTTAATATTCTTTCTAGGTTTAATTATAGATATTCTCATTGAAGAAAAATTTTAAGGGAGAACTGAGTTTAATGGGAGATATACTGTTTTGAAGGTTCTTATTATTTGAGTTTTGTAGTATGATCTGTGAATGCAGATTATTCTGTTGTTGGGTGTACGTCTGATGTTTGATTCAAAGTTGCCTTTGATGAATTATAAATGTAACTTTTAGCTGCCAGATATAATTGTCATTTTGAAGGCTTACTGGTAAGTAAGTTCATCCTTTCTGAACTCTGGCTGTCTGGTGCAACTCCACTATTCTGGCTCAAAGGCTTCTCCAAGCTTAACCCATTCAATCTGTCTTCTCTAAACTTTTCTCTGAATTTCTCTGCTTCACCTCAAATTAACTGGCAATTTGTTTTAATCTTCTGGCTCATTATCTCTGGCTTTAACTGCCTCTGTTGACCCACACTGAACTGCATGGACTCAGAAAGGAACACCCCTGCACTGCACTCGCTGCACTGACCTCCAACTCACTTAGGCACTCACTCCTCCTTTGCTGCTTTACATAGCTTTCCTCATGTGAGCTGGGCATATCCTATCTTGGACGCATTCTGTAAAAAACTCTTTTTCTGATTTATCACTTTGTATACATACCATTGTTTGGGATTAATGGTGTGTCTAAGGGATTCCATCCAGAGGGATTACAAGTATATGCTAAGGGCATGCCTGCATTCCAGCCTGATTTCACAGACCTAGCAGGTGTTTGGATGTGATCTGAGCAGCCATGTTGCTAGATAAAAATTCCTCTACAATGTGTAGAAGCTAAGTTCTCTTACTGATGCAGTCTATGTTTGGCTGATTTAAGATGAAGCATGAGAATTTTGTAGGTTGATTCTTTAAATACTCAGTGTTGATTTATTGTATTTTAATTGGTGTAACAGAGTGATTCCAATCAGATGCAACCAGAACAGCATTCAAATGTGCCACCCAGCTGTGACTGCACTGTGGGAATATGGCCCAGCTGGTTAGGTTCCTGGGAGCTCATTAGGCTTGGCAGCTGCATGAATTGCATAATCCAAACTAGGCCTGGATATTCAGGGATAGCATAGTCACAAACTATATGAAGAATTCCCTAAACTGGGCAGGTGCATGAGCTGAGGAATGAAAGCTAAAACTTTATTCTGGAACTGATGTTGCAAGACTATGAAAACTTAATAGTGGTATATCTAAGAAAATCTGCATGCATCCTACAATTGGTCAATTTCATGAAAATTAGGAAAATGAGACTCAATGTTTCCTAATTGGCACATCTCTAGGTTTGGTATAACCTAATAATATCTTAACTAATCTGAAGTTTTGGGTGTGTATGTTTGGGGAATAGTTCAGGATTACTTTTTGATTTAGAAAATTGAGATTTCTTTTTCTTCTCATTTTATCGTTTAGTGTTAGCCACATATATTTTGACCCACCAATCTTGACATGGAGAGGAACAAAATCCAAATCTATACACAGGATTTACACAGATAGGATACCTTCTATGGTATGCCACACTCTGAGTTTCTTTAATTAATTCATTTTACTCAACTTTTATGCAAGTGTGTATGCACTAATATATGCCTCCCATAAAACTCTACCCTTCAGTTTCTTAACCATCCCAGATCCCATTACTCTCTACTATTCTCTGAGTTTGTTTTGCTTCTACTTCTCTGTAATTTGTACATATATTAAAATTTTACCTTTTTGAGATATTTTCTTTTTATGCTTGTATTAATTCTGACCAAATTATAGATACAATTGTCTTGACAAAAATCTGCTCCCAATCCTAGATCATAGTCAGAATACTAGTAGTATAGTATTCAATAAATATATGTACAATAACACCATCAGTGTTAATGCCATAATAGTTACAAACTTTAAACCGAGGCTTGATTCTGGGATTTCTCTAGGAAGATCTTCAGGTTATTTCTATGTCTCCTAAAGATTTCTAAACACTACAATGTGTGTGCCCAGTTATGCCTTCTCCTCTTTGGTTTGATTCAGTAAGTCTGATGAACACAAATGCTATAATTATTATTTTTATAAAGTAAAAAATAAAACTAATAAGCTGGGCATGGTGGCACACTCCATTAATCCCAGCACTTGGGAGGCAGAGGCAGGCAGATTTCTGAGTTCGAGGCCAGCCTGTTTTACAAAGTGAGTTCCAGGACAGCCAGGGCTATAAAGAGAAACCCTGTCTCGAAAAACCCAAAATAAATAAATAAATAAATAAATACTAATATTTCTTTCAGCCCGGAGTCTTATCATCATTATAGATTTTTTATATATAAAAAGCTATAGAAGACTGAGTTATAGGAGTATAAATAAATGTCATAATTTTGAAATACCTGTTGTAATTAAAAGACTTAAGTTTAGTACTATATCTTCCCCACTGTATATATTTAGTTGAGAAGAAAGTATATGAATTACTAAAGATTTACAAACCAAAGATTGTTTGAAGTGAAATGAATAATTGTCTTCTTGGATCTGGATGTGGTGGGGCAGGTTTGGTATTCCACCTTTTGGGAGGTGGAGGCTATAGATATGAGTTTGGGGCACCTGTGTCCTGACAATATTACTGAGGCTATGGAGCACTCTCAAAACGGGACCTATCATGACTGCCTTCTGAAAGACCCAACAAGCAGCTGAAAGAGTCAAGTACAGATATTTGCAACCAACCAATTAACAGAAGCTGCTGAACCCTGTGGTTGAACTAGGGGAAAGCTGAAAGAAGCTGGGGAGGAAGGAAACACTATAGATGGACCAACAGTCTCAATTAACCCAGATTCTTGAGATCTCTCAGACACTGGTTCACCAATCAGGCAGCATACAGCAGCTGATATGAGGCCCCCCAACACATATACAACAGAGCATTGCCAGGTCTGGGTTCATTCAGAGAAGGTGTACCTAACCCTCAAGAGACTGGAGGCACCAGGGAGATGAGAGGTCTGGTGGGGTTGGAGAGTAGGGACATCCCCTTGGAAAAAGGGGGGCAGGGAGGAGGTATGGGATGTGGAACAGTTAGAGGGTGAACCAGAGGGGAATAAAATCTGAATGAAAGAAAGAAAAAAAGAAAGAAAGAAAGAAAGAAAGAAAGAAAGAAAGAAAGAAAGAAAGAAAATAATAATAATAATAATATCCCTATATCAAATCAAACACTTTTTAATTGGATATTTTCTTTATTTACATTTTAAATGTTATCCCTTTCCCGGGTTCTCCTGCCCCTGGAAAACCCTATCCCATCCCCTTCCCCCTGCTTCTATGAGCATGTTCTTTCACCAACCCACCCACTCCTTCCTCCCTACCCTCGCATTCCCCTACACTGGGGCATGGAGCCTTCCCAGGGTCATGGTAATTTTAGCCATAAGTAATGCCAATTATGTATTCCATAAGCAGTTTTTTTTTTACCTAATAGCTATACATTTTGTCATATTTCACTTATAGTGTAGGTTCTGTAATAATCTGTTCTATCCATAAATATAGAAGTATCATCAAGGATGTTTGTTAAATAAAATTGTATTGGGTTGTTATTGTGAATAAGAAATCTCAGGTTAGACAGTTACAATGTCAAGAAATATTGATGACATAGTTAAAATCTTTCTAAGTATTTTTATAGGTACAATCTCATGTAGCTTAGGCTAGCCTCACAGTTACTTTGCAGCTGAAGATAACTTTCTATCACCTGATCACCTTGCTTCCTCCTGATACCAGAAGTTCTAAGCCATGAAAATATTAACATCCAGTGGTATAAATTATACAACAAATTCAAAAGCAGAAAGCCATTTTATCAGATTTAAGCGATATAAATTCTGTTTGCAGTGAGCCTTGAATGGGTGGAAGAGGCCCAGCAATAGCAGAAGGTACATCTGCTTTCCTCAATCTATTGGTTCAAATGGGTTTGCCAGTTATTCTCACTGTTACACCCAAAGCAATGTTTATCCAAATACTGGAGAAATCTGTAGCTCAGTCATAGCCATCATGACAGCTTTCTACTTTCTTAATTTACAGTCATTGTTTATTTTCACTAAATAATTTTGTAATTTATTTTTGTTTTTGTCATGTTAGGAAGCTTTTTGAAAATGTCCCCCATAGTATCTTGCATTTGAGTACTTGTTCCTAGTTGTTGGCAATCTTCTGTGTTTCAAGATATGAGCTCTCAGCTTCCAGCTCCTATCACATGCCTACTGACTGCTGTTATGTTACCCCACCATTATGAACTCTATCTCTCAGTAATAAACCAAAACAAACTCCTCTATAATTACTTGGACATAGTGTTTTATCACATTTTTAAAAGGTAAAATAACAAATACAACAACAACAACAACAACAACAACAACAACAACAACAACAAAATCAAAACCTCTGAGTTTCATTATTTCACCTCATTATTATCATTTCATTATTTCACTCAGGAATTAAGTTTCAGTGTAGATTCAGATGTAAAGTAAACTAAACACTTGGTTGAAGTATTTTCAAATATTTGGAGGTTTAATAAGCCTACTTTACTTTAAGAGAAAGAAAGAAAAAAAGATGTTTGATTATTTTTTTTCAAGTGGTGAAAACTCAGCTACATGAATGAAGAAATCTCTAAAGAAAAATAATCTAAAACTCATTATCTCTTTCCCTACTTGAAATTAAAGATACCCTTGAAAGCACATATATCTTATTGAGAAACATGATATTTTTTCTCTGTTAAATGTATCACATTTAAAAAGTAAAAATTAGAGTCAGGAAACTTGATTTTCCAAATTGTTAAGATTCAAGGAATGAAAAGTAAACTAACTTACTAAAAGCTGTTTTTCTTCTTCTTCCATTGCACACCTAACATGAAGTTTTTTCATATACAAATACATACACAAAAGTCTCTATTTCTGTCTCTCTTTTAATTTTGCCCATAAACATACACATTCATCATTATCATTCTGATTGCCAGAAGAGTTTACTAATTTTGCTGGTTAAAAATAGAAAAGGTATGTACAACTTTGTTTAGGCTGAAATATCTACCGATTTATCTATCAATTCATAACAACTCTGGATTGTTCATAAAAATTTTGTTACACAAAAATTTCACTGATGCTCTAAAATTTTCTTATGCTTTCCCAAGTAGGAAAGTTTCTAGTCTATACATACTTCATAGGCAATATGCATCTTGCTCTATTAGCTAGTGAAGTGCAAATATATGGATCTGAACATGCTGAGTGGACATAGTTGACACCTAGGGCTAGAAGAGGGCAAGAAAGACAGCAGGGACATCTGCAGAGAAAATGGATACATCGCTTGGAGTGGAAGGAAAAGAGGAAGATTGTGTATGGTACTACAAATATTGTCTAAGAATAAGTGGGTTCTTTAATACCATTGTGTACCTGATTGATATAAAATAGCAATGTCTTTATTTTTGGGTATAGAGAGAATTTTTCTATCCAGAGTCCTTAAGCATAAAAAAATAAAAAAATAAATCCTGTAAGGCTACCCATAGTTAATGTTTGAGTTGAAATATTCGAAGGAGGTAGGAATGGGACAAATTGGATCTTCTATATTTGAGAGCTATGGTAAAACTGTTCCCTGTAGCAACTCTCTGAGTGCACATTCATCATGGGAACTGGAATAAGGAAAGCCAAATAGAAGAATAATAGACTACCCTAATCATTGTATAACACCGAGGAGACCAGCATTACCTAACAGCAACTTAAAAGTACAAAGACATTCCTAGAAGAGAATGTCATTGTGAGAAGGGCTTAGTAATAGTATTGGACAAGAAATGAATGAAAAGTTAACCTTTAATAAATACTATATCAGGACTATTTCATATTCTAATGAAATTATGAAATTGAAGACATTCTGTTATCAATCCTATATATAACAAAAAATTTTTTAGTAATTAAATCATTTGTTGCTGAAAGAAATTAAATTTCAAATCTTGTTACCTTGTTATTAAGCAAAATTTTTAGTTACCTATTTTTTTCTTGTTCTTAAGTGATTGAATAAGAGAAGGAATGGAAGGGAAAAGTTCATCCTTGGAGGCAGAGAAGAGGAATACCAATTAAACCATGTCATAATGCTTGTTCTACTTAAACGCATCTTAGAACTCTTTCCATGAGGGGTTAAAAAGTAAAGAACAGAGAAAGACCCCTAAGGTTTCTGTGATCTCCACACAAATCTAGTGCTCACCCAAGAGTGATTCACTTCAAACGTGCTCTTTACATACATGCAGTCAGAGTTTGTTGACCTGAAAACCATGTGTCATACATAATACAAACTGTAGTTTTTTGGTAGTCTGCATAGAGAAAAGTAAAACACAACACAATCCATTCTTCAGATGCTTCAGTCAAATGACTTCTTCACGTAAATGATTAAACAAAACAAAATGCCTATGACAAGCACTGTAACAGACATCAAGCTGATGGAAGCTTAAGGAAGTAGAGGGCAGGAGCAGAATTTTAACGAGAAGAATAAGAAGGATGCCCAGGGAATTCAGCTTTGAGCTGGGATTTGAAAAATGAGCGTTTCCACTGTCATTCATCCCAATAATAAGAAGTAGACATGAACTATAGTATAAGCAAAAAATAAAATAAAATAAAATAAAAATAAAAAAAAATAAAACCGAGAATGAAGAGAACAAAGAAAAATTTGGGTAAATAAATGTTGTGAAATGAAACTGAGTAGATAAAAACGTATCATATCATAAAATACTTGTATGTTTCAAATATCAATTTGCCTAACAAAAGGAAATATTGAGATATTTTCTTTTAATGGTAGCATGCTAATATATTTGTACATTAAAATTGTTTAGAAATTTAACACAGTATAAAACTAAGGGTGAAGAGTAAGTAAAAATTGTAAATAGAGTGTAAAAAGATTATCAGAGCCTTGAGGATCAGGGCTTTCCCTGTGAGATTATGTTTCCTAGTAATAGTAGAAGATAACACTGTTATGAACTCTCATGGACACAACTGCCATAAAGTGAACCGAACAAGGAAGAAACCAACAACTTTGCCAAACTGGGTGGAGGAAAGCACAAGAGATCTTAAAGCAGCATAAAGTATCTGAATAAAACTGGGAGAGGAGGTATTCCTCACAGAGAAGAGCCCACCAATTGGTTGTCCTGTGGTAAAGAAATGGTCAGGTCTGACCATATACATAAAAGTAACACTATATTGACCCATCCGGTTATATTTAGTAATACATATTTATGTACATATGTATGTGGTATGGGTGTGTGTGTGTGTGTGTGTGTGTGTGTGTGTGTGTGTGTGTAATACAATAATAACAACTAATGTAAAGAGGGCATAGTGCTACATGGCAGTATTTGCAGGGAGGAAAGGGAAAATAGAAACATTGTAATTACTTTATACACTGAAAAATAAATAAAAAGAATAGAGGAGCCACAAATATAAAGCTGCATGATTTTTGACCAGGATGTTAAAAACATATTTTGGAGATAAGAGCATCTTAATAAAATAGTGCTGGGAAAGCTGGCTGACTGCATGGAGAAACATGGAACTCTATCCTTTGTTCATCATGCAATAAAGTGAATTCCACATGAAACAAAGCCTCATTGTTAGGCCTGGACTTCTGAAACTCTGGATGGGTACTGTTGGAATATACTTAGACATACAAGCACAACTCACGACATTTTGAATAGGACTCCAGTTGTTAAGGCAATACAGTCACGAGTTAATTCCTTGGTAGCTCTAAATGTGCCAGAGGACTGGTGTCTAAAATATGTAAGAAAATTACCAATTAAAAATGGTATTGAGAAAAGAAAGGAGTTCTCATCAAGAAACACAAATGACTAACAAGTCCCTTCAACATCCTTAGTCACTGTAAGAAAGCAAATTTAGGTTGAGGTCTTCCACTCTGGACCAGTGCACTGAGCAGACATTGGACACAAACTCCACAGCCAGTCCCACAACACAGAGGAAGATCCACTCCCAGGCACTCTAACACCCAGGATCATAAGATCAGAAGTGGGGAGGACACAACACCTGCCCCAACACCTGGAATAACTGGGACCAGCAGTACCCAGTCACCCAGGTACTCTACCTGACCAGTGGCACAGTTTCCTTCAAGTCTGAGCTGGTGCCCTGAGCAGACCTCGGGTGTGAACTCTGCAGCCTGTCCCACAACACCCAGAGGAAGCTCCATTCCCAGGCACTCTAATATGCCCAGGTCCACAGGATCACATGATCCTAGGATTCCAGGAGTTTGCTCATACTAGGATCTCAGGTTCCCAGAGGCAGCTTGACTCCCAGGAGCTCTGAAACACCCAGGATCTCAGGATCATAGGATCCCAGAATCACAGGATCACAGAGATCGTGAACTCTGAGGAGTTCTGACACAATCAGGATCACAGGAGAGGCAGGCTCCAGTCAGATATAGTGAAGGCAGGTAGCACTAGAGATATTCAGATGGCTCTAGGCAAGCAAAAGAACATAAGCAACAGAAACCATGGTTACTTGGCATCATTAGAACCCAATTCTCCCACCAAGCAGTCCTAGATACACCATCACACTGAAAAAGCAAGATTCAGATCTAAAATCACTTCTCATGATGGTGGTAGAGGACTTTAAGAAGGACATAAAGAGCTCCCTTGAAGAAATACAGGAGAACACAGGTAAATAGCTAGAAGCCCTTAAAGAGGAAAAACAAAATTCCCATAAAGAATTATAGGAAAACACAATCAAACAGGTGAAGAAAATGAAAAAAAAAAATCATCCAAGATCTAAAAAAATGGAAATAGAAACAATAAAGAAATCACAAAGGGAGACAAAGCTGGAGTTAGAAACCCTAGGAACAAGATCAGAAGTAATTGACACAAGCATCACCATCAGAATACAAGAGATAGCAGAGAGAAACTCAGGTACAGAAGATACCCATAGAAAACATTGACACAGCAGTCAAACAAAATGCAAAAAGCTCCTAATCCAAAACATGCAGGAAATCAAGGACACAATGAGAAGTGGAAACCTAAGGATAATAGGTATAGAATAGAGGGAAGATTCCCAACTCACAGGGCTAGTAAATACCTTCAACAAAATTATAGAAGAAAAATTCTATAACCTAAAGCAAGAGATGCCCAGGAACATACAAGAAGCCTACAGAACTCCAAGTAGACTCAACCAGAAAAGAAATTCCATCCTGTCACATAATAATCAAAACATCAAATGCACTAAACAAAGAAAGAATGTTAAAAGCAGTAAGAGAAAAAGGTCAAGTAACATATAAAGGCAGACCCATCAGAATTACACCAGACTTCTCACCAGAGACTATGAAGGCTAGAAGATCCTGAGCAGATATTATACAGACCCCAAGAGAACAAAAATGCCAGCTCAGGCTACTATACCCAGCAAAACTCTCTGTTATTTCTTAAACAAAGAGTATATTTTACTGTTGAGGTATAGTGTAAAATATAAAGTAACTACTCAGCAGCACGGAATTGTATGATTTAGTAGTATCTCCTGTTAGATAACTCACTGAGTTTTCATGAGCTTTTTACACCACTTACACATTTATTTGAAATACAGTGAATACTATGTAAAAGGTTATACTTTGGTCCTAAGATATATTAATAATGGCCCTATTCTCTAAATAAACACGTTATAGATTTTTAGACTAAAATATGCACTGATTTGGCAGTGAACATGCTGCATTTGTAGGACCTTCATTGGCTTAAAAGAACTTAAAAACTGGAATGGCATAATAATGCAGTTTTATTCATGGGAGCCTATTGTAGAGAGTTGCTCATCACCTCTGATAGCTCTGTTTAGTTTTAGTTAGCAAAAAGATTGCCGCTGCTACCATAGTAAAAAATTTAATCTGGATATAAAAATTTAATTCTGAGAGGAAATTTAGTGGAATAAGTAGAATGGAGCTGAGCCAGGGATAGAATTTCAATAGGATCCCTATGGTGAAGGCAATGTGAAATGAAATGTTGTTAACAAAAATGCACAATGATTAAACCCACAGTCCTAACAGTTCTATTCCTGTATTAGATAAGAGGAAGTTCCTATTGACTGTTGCCTCTTATATATGCTTCGCATTGGACTTAGGTTCTTTCATATAGCAATAATTCTTACAATAATTTCACTGCCCACCACTTAAACATACCAGTATGTTATGCATCTCATTATACTTATAGTCATGTGTGTTCCTTTTAAAGATGTCTAGGAAATCAAAGGAAAGCAAATCATCTCATAGTACAAAATATTTATTTAGTTCTATACTCCATTTTTAAATTGGGTTATTTATTTTCTTTTGTCCTGGTAGCTAATAAGGGACTGGAGGGTAAAGAGTTTCTTCCAAGGAAAGGGATATAGAATATAATATTATGGAGGGATGTAGTTGAATCTAGAACAGGAAGATTAAAGGGTATTGGATGGTAGGTTATATGACGTAATATGGTGAAGGATAACTGTCAATAAATATCTTTCAAAAATCCATATTGAAGCCAATACTCTAGAAGCTTCCTATAAAATCATAATTCTCATGAAAGTATGGGAGACAATCCCCCCAACTAGACATCATATACTATCAAATACAATCACCAGTACAAGGAATGGGTTACATATTTTGGGAAATTGGCAAAAGTAATCCCATGGACTCCCAAAATTCTACAAAATATAGCTAATATTGTGGTTAGCCTCCATATCTTAACAGTAAACCCAGGTTGATTGCTAAAGACACCACCTTCTTATGCCACAGAAAATGGAGAAATCTAGCTTCATTCCTACTAGGTAACATTCAGAGATACTATACACCCTATCCTAGGAGAAAATTAATCCTCAATCTCAACAAGTTATGAACACTGAAAGCTATAATAAGCACCTATATGCTTATTGGTGCAATAGTTGCAAGACTGATATGGTAATAAAAAATTACTTTTATAAGTCTTTTGAAATTACAGTCTACTTTATGCAATAGAATCCATCTGATATTGTTGGTGAGTCTACTGTGAAAGTCATGAGCCCTACAGAACATACTATTTTCTTCTAATGGACCATGGCAAGAAAATGACACCTGATGACATATTACCATACACATAGAACTGTATCATTCAACACTCACCAGAGTGACTTTTTGCCCTAGAAAATGGTAATTAACAAGAGTCCCACAACTAGGCAATGAGCAGAAAATGAGAGACTTTGGAATGCTTAACCCTGAATGGAATATTTTTCACACATCCCTGCCCTCAAGGCACATAATTGAACACAAAATAACCACAAAGAAAAAAGAAATGAAAGAAAGAAAGAAAGAAAGAAAGAAAGGAAGGAAGGAAGGAAGGAAGGAAGGAAGGAAGAAAGAAAGAAAGAAAGAAAGAAAGAAAGAAAGAAAGAAAGAAAGAAAGAAAGAGAGAGAGAGAGAGAGAGAGAGAGAGAAAGAAAGAACTTGAACAGCTTGCGCTTCCTTGCCACAGCACTGGATAATTCAGAGCATTCCCAAATAAGAAATATGAACAAAGTAGTAAAGAATGCATTAATTAGTTGTGTAAGCCTTTAAACTTAACACATAGCGAATGCTCTTTGCTCTAGGAGAAATAGTAGAATTGCAGCCATGTAAACCAGATTGCCATAGACTTTGTCATTTTTTGGACACAATTCTGTAAACTATAAGAAAATAAACATGGGTATACAACATAAGACAAGTAAACTGTACATGTGATAAGTGCTTTACCATATTTTCTATGTGGATAGAAAATTTATGGTTTGAATCAACCAGCATTCACAGTGATCAGAGGAGATAAATTTGAGGAGATATTATTTAATAATGAAGCCTGAATGTTGCCTAGACATTCCCCATTGAATTCCCCATTGAAACTGGATGGAGTTTCTGTGCCAGGAAGCTTACCTATCATTAAGCAAGGCTTCTGTCGCCAAGCAGTGGTGGCACATGCCTTTAATCCCAACACTTGGGAGGGAAAGGCAGGCAGATTTCTAAGTTTGAGGCCAGCCTGGTCTACAGAGTGAGTTCCAGGACAGCCAGGGCTACACAGAGAAACCCTGTCTCTTTAAAAAATAATAATAAAAGAAAGAAAGAAAGAAAGAAAGAAAGAAAGAAAGAAAGAAAGAAAGAAAGAAAGAAAGAGCTTCTTCCTGTACACTTGGTTAAGAGCCATGAGTAGAGTTGAAACTGTTGCCATCAGGTGGTTAATGCCTGGATACAAACATAGAAGCATTCCATTCTACTGTGAATTATTTTAAGACACTATCTTTTTATCCAGTTCAACCGAATGTTAATGCAATTGCCTATTGATTGATTGAGATAAATTGAGGTAACATGCACAGAGAGATGTCACGTGTTCTGACTACAGCTGTGCTTTTGTTTGATTGTCTTTGTTTCATACATGTTTCTTAGGACAGTCCATTGGTCTTACAGTCTGACAGAAATGTAACAGTGAATGCAAGAAACCACATGGGGCAGCTCACTGGACAGCTGACAGTCGGTGAGTGTTTGGAGGTAAAGTTTGCTCATTCTGTCTTTTATACTCTGTGGTCAAGTTGAAATCTTTGTAGCTGTGTTACTTCTCTAATGCATAGGCAGAGATGTCTTTGCAGCCCAGTTAACTTGCACATGATCTAATGTGACCCCAAGTTAGTTATGATTTCCAAAACTGAGCGGTTATTAGTATGTTACAGTGGGACGGAATTACCCTGGCTATGGTAATCATTGCTCCTAAATTTAAAAAGGTACAAATTTTCTGTAAAATATTTTCATGGTATATCAAAATAGAATTTGAAAACACATGGGTAGTATGATAGCTTGATGAGACAACATGATGTCTATGTATCTTTTATTTTAGGAGAGTAATTTTCTGATGAGAGGGATTACACACACACACACACACACACACACACACACACACACGTGCAAACACACACAATTTTATTGTATCAGTACTTTCAGTTTCTAACAAAGCTCTTTGGTGAGATTAAGTCTGAAAGATTTAGTAATTGAAATATAAATTAAAGAAAAACATACTGGTCTCTTAATGCTTACTTCTTTTGTTTTCTAAAATAGGATATTATATAAACTAGACTGGCCTCAAACTGACTATGTAGCTGAGGATAACCTTAACCTTCTGATCCTCTTGTCTGCACCTCAAAGATGTTGTGCTTACTACTATACACAGTTCAATAGTATGGTTAGACCCAGAGGCTTCCTACAAATTAGCAAACACTCTACCAAGAAACATCCTCAGTCCTATTGGATTTTACTATTATCAAATAAATGTTAACTATGGACATTTATCAAAACACCATGTGTAAATATTTTACTCAGTTTTTAATAAGGATAAAGGCAAAGTAAAAGTCATTTGTAAGTATGTAAATTACATATACTTGATATTCATATAATGCTGAAATATTCTGATATATATATATATATATATATATATATATATATATATATATATATATACAATATTTGATACAATTACAGGATACTGTCATTTGGTGATTCATGTTTTACCCCATTGACCCTATTTTATGCATTTCAGCATTTATCTACATATTTTATAATATGTATGGTATATATACAGTAAAAAAGGATCAATTTTCAAGTTTAAGCAGTGAATTACTCTTTTATTGATAAATTAGTAATAATCCTTAAAACTATATGTTTTTCACTATGTCTAATTGAATTTTACAAATATGATAGTCACTTATCTGACATGTATAACTAGGAAGGCTAATTGTGTGCATGTGCTTTGTGAAAATATAAGATATATTGATAAATTATATGCTTTAATTAAACTAAAAGGTTTAGTTCGTCAGTAGATATCTATTAGTTATAAAACTACATATTTTGTCATAGAATATATTGCTTTTTTACACAAGAGGGACTAAAATAAATTTACAAAACTTTCAGAAATGAAATATTTCTATGTATGCATGAGCATGCCAAAATCCTCAAACTCTTACTGTTAATTTCAATAGCAATTTGGAACTGTTTCAGAGTAGTGTAAGCTGGCATGAAGAACTTGGAGGTTTTCCAAGTTAAAATGTACTCATAGTTAAGTACTCCTAGTAAAATAGGATCTTATATTACATTCAGTTCAACATAGCTGAAGAAGTTCTTAGTAAAATTATGGACAGAAAAGTTAAAGACACAGAGACTATATTGCAAAAATACACTGTCAAATGACAGTTACATAATTCCTGCCTGTAGCATGAAGCAGCAGTTTGATTACAGGGTGTGTAGACAGATGCCAACTGCATTTCATTTTATGCATGAAATATAAAGGATATATTTTGCTTGCATTTTAGAAAATTCTGTAAATGTAATATTAATATTATTCAAATGATAAAAAAGAGAAAAAGAGAGGAAAAAGTAGTTTAACTTTAATGAATACATAATAGTCAATTGTTTCTGTGATTAGAAATACATCTAAAGTAAGAACACNTCTAACCATTTCAGTGAACTCTAATAAAACAACTTACCTCTCTTAGAGATCAAGTTTACCCTTTCCTAAAATAGGCATGACAATTTGAATGCTTCTAAGAAAAATGGGAGTGTCTTTGGTGTCCTTAAGTGGGAGATCATAGTTCTATGTTGAATGTGTCATAATTTTGGTAGTGGTGTTTGTAAATATAATGACTTGTATTACAATGCACTGATATTCTGTGAACTGTTCTACAATGACTTTCTATCACATTGAACCTTCACAGGACTAAGGGCCTCTCCTCTGATTGATGTCTGACAAAGTCATCTTCAACTACATGTGGCTAGAGCCATGGGTACCTCAATGTGTATTCTTTGGTTAGTGGTTTAGTCCCTGGGAGCTCCGGTGGTCTGGTTGGTTGATACTGTTTATCTTCCTATGGGATTGCAAATCCCTTCAGCTTCTTCAGTACTTTCTCTAACTCCTCCACTGGGGACCCTGTGATCAGTTGTCTGCAAGCATCTACCTCTGTATTTGTCAGGCTCTGGCAGAACCTCTAAAGAGATAGTTATATCAGGCTTCTTTCAGCAAGCACTTCTTGGCATCCACAATATTGTCTAAGTTTGGTGATTGCACATGGGATGGATCCCCAGGTATCGCAGTCTCTGGATGGTCATTCCTTAAGTCTCTGCTCTATACTTTGTCTCTGTAATTACTTCCATGGGTATTTTGCTCTCCCTTCTAAGAAGGATCACAGTACCCACATTTGGGGCTTTCTTCTTTTGTTTCATGTGGTTTATGAATTGTATCTTGGGTATTCTGAGCTTCAGGGCTAATATCCAGTTATCAGTGAGTACATATAAAGTGACTTCTTTTGTGATTGGGTTACCTGACTGAGGATGGTATTTTCTAGTTCCACCCATTTGCCTAACAATTTCATTAATTCATTGTATTTAAAAGTTGAGTAGTCCTCCATTGTGTAAATGTACCACAATTTCTGTATCCATTCCTCTGTTGAGAGACATCTGAGTTCTTTCCAGCTTCTGGCTATTATAAATTAGGCTGCTATGAATATAGTGAAGCATGTGTGCTTATTACATGTTGGAGCATCTGCTAGGTATAATGCATCTTTAGGTAGTACTATGTCCAATTTTCTGATGAACAGCCAAACTGATTTCCAAAGTGGTTGTACCAGCTTGCAATCCCACCAGCAATGGGGGAGTGTTCCTCTTTCTGGTGTTACAACGATCGTAGACGACAGTGGATTCATAAACTAGAATCGGTAAGACTGACCGCACTCAACCTTAGAGTCCCAACAAAATTAAACGTAAAGGGACTACTGATTCCTACAACCTGAAAAGAAATCCACGAAGAGTCGGTAAACCAGGAGGAGTCAACTCTTAAGAAACAAATCGAGTCACGGGGTGAAAAATTTAGGGTTATTTGATTCTTTGGAGTCTTAACTTCTTGAGTTCTTTGTATATATATGATATTAACCTTCTGTCAGATGTAAGATTGATAAAGATCTTTTCCCAATCTGTTGGTTTCTGTTTTTTCCTATTGACAGTGTCCTTTGCCTTACAGGTGCTTTGCAATTTTATGAGATCCCACTTGTCGATTATTGATCTAGAGCATAGGCTATTGGGGTTCAGTTCAAGAAATTTTCCCCTGTGTCCATGTGCTCTAGGCTTTTCCACACTTTCTCTTCTATTAGTTTCAGTGTTTCTGGTTTTATGTGGAGGTCCTTAATCTAATTGGACTTGAGCTTTGTACAATGAGATAAGAAGAGATCAATTTGCATTCTTTTACATGCTACCCACCAGTTGAGCCAGAACCATTTGTTTAAAATGTTATCTTTTTTCCACTGGATGGTTTTAGCTTCTTTGTCAAAGATCAAAGTTGTGTGACCTTAGGTGTGTGGGCTCATTTCTGGGACTTCAATTCTATTTCATTGATCTACCTGTGTGTCACCGTACCAGTACCATGCAGTTTTATCACAATTGCTCTGTAGTACAGCTTGAGGTCAATGATGGTGATTCTACCAGAAGTTCTTTTATTGTTGAGAATAGTTTTCCCTATCTGAGGGTATTTTGTTTTGTTTTGTTTTTAATTGTTGTTTCATTACAAATGAATCTGCAAATTGCTTGTTCTAACTCTGTGAAGAATTGAGTTGGAATTTTGATGGGGATTGCACTGAATCTGTAGATTGCTTTAGGCAAGATAGCCATTTTTACTATATTAATCCTGCCAATCCATGAGCATGGGAGACACTTTTCCTTCTTCTGGGATCCTCTTCAATTTCTTTCTTCAGATACTTCAAGTTCTAACCATATAGATCTTCCACTTGCTTAGTTAGACTCACACAAAGGTACTTTATATTATTTGTGACTATTGGGAAGGGGGTTGTCTCCCTTATTTCTTTCTCAGCCTGTTTATCCTTTGCATAGAGGAAGGCCACTGATTGTTTTTTGAATTAATTTTATATCCAGTTACTTCACTGAAGTTTATCAGCTTTAGGCATTCTCTGATGGAATTTTTGAGGTCCTTTAAGTAAACTATCATATCATCTGCAAATAGTGATAGTTTGACTTCTTCCTTTACAATTTATATCCCTTTGATCACCTTTTGTTATGTATATAGGAAAAGAGTGGGCAACCTGGTCTAGTGCCTGATTTAGTGGGATTGCTACAAGTTTCTCTTCATTTAGTTTGATGTTGTTTACTGGTTTGCTGTATTTTACTTTTATTATGTTTATGTAGGGGCCTTGAATTCCTGATCTTTCCAAGACTTTTATCATGAAAGGGTGTTGGATTTTATCAAATGCTTTCTCAGCATCTACTGAAATGATAATATATTTTTTTATTCATTGAGTTTGTTTATATAGTGGATTCCATTGAGGGATTTCCATACATTGAAACATCCCTGCATCCCTGGAATGAAACCTACTTGATCATGATGGATGATCACTTATATGTGTTCCTGGATTTGATTTGTTAGAATTTTATCGAGTTTTTTTGCATCGATATTCTTTATGTAGTTTAGGAATCAGAGTAATTGTGGCTTCATAGAATGAATTGGGTAGAGTACCTTCTGTTTCTATTTTGTGGAATAGTTTGAGGAGTATTTGGTCTTCTTTTAAGGTCTGATAGAAGTCTGCACTAAACACATCTGGTCCTGGGATTTTTTGTTTTGGGAGATTTTTAGTGACTGTTTCTATTTCTTTAGGAGATATGGGAATGTTTAGATGCTTTATCTTATCCTAAATTAACTTTGGTTCCTGGTATCTGACTAGAAAAAAAAATGTCCATTTTATCCAGATTATCCAGTTTTATTGAGTATCTTGATTATCCAGTTTTCTTTTCTGTTAGGATCTGATGATTTTTTGGATTTCCCTGGATTCTATTGTTATGTCTCCCTTTTCATTTCTGATTTTGTTAACTAGGATACTGTCTCTGTGCCCTCTAGTTAGTCTGGCTAACAAGTTATCTATTTTGTTGATTTTCTCTTTTTTAAATTTGTTTTTAATTATTTTATTTTTTCCAATTTTTATTAGATATTTTCTTCATTTACATTTCAAATGCTATCCTGAAAGTCCCCTATACCCTCCCCAATCCCCTGCCCTGCTCCCCTACCCCCCCCCCACTCCCACATCTTGGCCATGGTGAAGAACCAGCTCCTGTTTTGGTTGATTCTTTGTATAGTTCTTTTGTTTCCACTTGATTGATTTCAGCCCTGAGTTTGATTATTTCCTGTTGTCTACTCTTCTTTGGTGAATTTACTTCCTTTTGTTCTAGAGCTTATAGGTGTGCTGTTAAGCTGCTACTGTATACTCTCTCCAGTTTCTTTTTTGCACCACTCATAGCTACAAGTTTTCCTCTTAGGACTGTTTTCATTGTGTCCCATAAGTTTGTGTATGTTGTGGCTTCATTTTCATTAAACTCTAAAAAGTCTTTAATTTCTTTCTTTATTTCTTTCTTGGCCAAGTTATCATTGAGTAGAGTGTTGTTCAACTTGCACATGTATGTGTACTTTCTATTGTTTATATTGTTATTAAAGATGAGCCTTAGTCTGGGGTGATATGTTAAGATGCATGGGATTATTTCAATATTTTTGTATCTGTTGAAGCCTGTTTTGTGACCAATTATATGGTCATTTTTGGAGAAGGTACCATGGGGTGCTGAGACAAAGGTATACTTTTTTGTTTTAGGATAAAATGAAAACAGATAGATATCTGTTAAAACCATTTGTTTCATAACTCTGTTTCAGAGTGTCTTTGTTTAGTTTCTGTTTCCATGATCTGTCCATTCCTGTGAGTGGAGTGTTGAAGTCTCCCACTATTATTATGTGCACTGTAATGTGTGATTTGAACTCTAGTAAAGTTCCTTTTATGAATGTGGGTTTCCTTGCATAAGGAGCATAGATATTTAGAATAGAGAATTCTTCTTGGTAGATTTTTCCTTTGATGAGTATGAAGTGTTCTTCCTTATCTTTTTTGATAACTTCATGTTGGAAGTTGATTTTATTTGATATTAAAATGTCCACTCCAGTTTGTTTTTTGGGAACATTTTCTTGGAGAACTATTTTCAAGCCTTTTACTCTGAGATAGTGTCTGTCCTTGTTACTGAGGTAGTTTTCTTGTATGATGCAAAATTTTGGGTCCTATTTATGTATCCAGTCTTTTTGTCTATGTCTTTTTTGGGAGAATTGAGTTCTCTGAGAGATAAGAAGGAAAAAAGGATTGTTATTCCTGTTTATTTTTGTTGTTAGGTTGGAATTATGGTTTTTTATTATATTCTTTTTATTTTCTTAAAAGACATTTTTCTTGCCTTTTCTAGGGTGTAGTTTCCCTCCTTGTATTGGAGTTTTCCATTTATTATCCTTTGAAAGGCTGGATTTGTGGAAAGATATTGTGTGAATTTTTTTTTCTCATGATATATCTTGGTTTATCTATCTATGGTTATTGAGAATTTTGCTGGCTATAGTAGTCTGGGCTGGCCTTTGTACTCTCTTAGGGTCTTTATGATGTCTGCCAAGGTTTTTCTGGCTTTCATAGTTTCTAGCAAGAAGTCTGGTGTAATTCTAATAGGTCTGCCTTTATAAGTTACTTGACCTTTTTATCTTACTGCTTTTAATATTCTTTCTTTGTTTTGTGCCTTTGGTGTTTTGATTATGTGTTGGGAGAAATTTATTTTCTGATCTGATCCATTTAGTGTTCTGTAGGCTCCCTAACTGGAGACATTTAACAAAGAATTTCAACATCAAGAACTTGGTTATAAATATTCAAAATATTAGATAGCCTCCTCTTACTTGAATTTCATTGGGGACTGTTAAAGAACTTGAATGGCTATTTGTATAGTTATGTGTTTTAGGCATAGTGATAATTTCTGGCATGCCAAGTCTATTTCATTATCTGAGTGAAACAATAAAGGTAATTGGGAATAAGAACTGGAATGTCATTTTAAATATTCACTTTTAAAGTGTACTTAAAACCTCAATCCTGTGCTTCACATAGCATCTGACATTTTACTATTCTTCTCTTTATTTAATTTTCAGTCAATTTGAAAAAAATGAATTCCCAATGAATTAACTTCTAGCCACAGCTAGTGTTAGTGTCAAGGATTATTTAGTCATGTTCTGTATTATTAATTTCCAATTAATAAAATGCAGTGATGTAAAAAGTTGTATTAAAACTCTAATTTCAGTCAATCTCCTCATTCTTAGTTATTATCTGTAATTATTGTCTGATTTAATCATGTGTATCTTAATAGGCCTAATTTTATAGCAATAAAAGTAACTACATACCATTTGCAAGATATTTTAAAAAGTGATATGTTGAGTATTCTAAGTTTTACAAGTTGTATCTTGAAAGGAGTTACAGAGATAAAGATTGGAGCTAAGACGAAACAGTGGACCATTCAGAGATTACCCCACCCAGGGATCCATCCCATAATCAGCCACCAAATGCAGATACTATTGCATATGCCAGCAAGATTTTGATGAAAGGACCCTTATATAACTATCTCGAGTGAGGCTATGCCAGTACCTGGCAAACACAGACAGGGATGCTCATATTCATCTATAGAATGGAAAACAGAGCCTCCAATGGAGGAGCTAGAGAAATTACCCAGGGAGTTGAAGAGATCTACAACCCTTTAGGTGGAACAACAATATGAACTAAACAGTACCCCAGAGCTCATGTCTCTAGATGCATATGTAGCAAAAGATGGCCTAGTTGGCCATCACTGGGAGGTGAGGCCTCTTGGTCTTACAAACTTTATATGGCCCAGTACAGGGGAATGCCAGGGCCAGGAAGAGGGAGTGGGCAGGTGGGGAATTAGGGTAGGGGCAGGGTATAGGGAACTTTCGGGAAAGCATTTGAAATGTAAATAAAGAAAATATCTAAAAAAAAAAAAAANTACTATGTCCAATTTTCTGAGGAACCGCCAGACTGATTTCCAGAGTGGTTGAACCAGCTTGCATTCCCACCAACAATGGAGGAGTGTTCCCCTTTCTCTACATCCACGCCAGCAACTGTTGTCACCTGAATTTTTGATCTTGGCCATTCTTACAGGTGTGAGGTGGAATCTCAGGGTTGTTTTGATCTGCATTTCCCTGTCAGCCGGTAAGAGCACCCGACTGCTCTTCCGAAGGTGATAAGTTCAAATCCCAGCAACCACATGGTGGCTCACAACCATCCGTAACGAGATCTGGCTCCCTCTTCTGGAGTGTCTGAGGACAGCAATTTATAGTTTTAAAGGGAATGTAATTTAACATTTAATTGTATTTAGCCAGGTAAATTCTCTCTATGTGACTCCCAGATGCTGGATGCACGTCTCCTGGCATCCATGCACATTATACACTGCTTACAGCAGATGAAGAATGTTCCCTACATATAAATGATTCTTTATACTTTACCAAAACCCTAAGCAGTCCTTACAGACAAAATAACTGTATTTTCTTAGACTATCTCAAATAACTATTCTCTACTACTTTAAAAGTTGTTTTTACTTTTAGAATGAAAAATTTGTTTGATGAACTTTCTGACTACTTACATGCCTCATTATCTAGAGTTCCTAACAAAAATGGCATTGTCTTCTCCATGCACCATATGCTTTCATTTTCATACATGTAGAATTTTAAAATTAAGAATGTAAAGAAAAGGTAACAAAGTCAGCATCCTAGATATACTAGTTTTCTTCAACTCTTGGCCCTTAAAAAAGATATTTAATTGAAATTTAATCCACAGAATAATTCAACTAGTTCAATTAACTTTTTGTGTGTCACTACTAAACATCAGCATATTTTATTCCTAGATGAATGGGGAAAACTTTAGATGAGGGGGTTATAATAAATATTTAAATACCCATAGAGTGACATGCAATCTAGTGTTAAAGCAATTACCATGAACACCTGGGAATTATTTAATTGACTGCAGATGGTGTAGGACAGGCACAAAGTGGATGGTTACATATTACTCTCACAAAGGAAAGTTACGGTTTTGTCATTGACTTATTTTGCATATGACTTAGATATATTGGAATGGTCTTGTGCAAATTAATAGGAATGGATATTTTCTTAGAAGTAAGCTATGAAAATCTTAGAGAATAGACCAAAAATGAAAAGAAATCTCTCAAGTTTAATGCTAGCTGTGAATTATAAGTGATTAATGGGTTGTTGATTTTGATCATTATTAATTGTTTAATTAACTCATTAATATTAGTTAAGTTGATATTAATTGGTTTAATATTAATTAATCATTCTGGAAAAGTTGTAAGTGGAAACAGATGCCTATAATATTCAAGAGCAAGATGATAGGATTAGAAATAAGAATGCTTAATTTGAGTAACCCGAAAAAAAGACACTGACATTCAGGTTTTGAAAAGTTTAAAAGGAGAATCCTGAACACTTATATTTCTTGTTTGACTTTGTTTAATTATATTTCTGTAATAGAATTTACAGTCTTGTGTGTTTTCTTTTACTGAAACTTATTTGGCAACTCAGTTAGTGGAGAACAAAATAAAGATATATGAATGCTACCACCCTTATATATGAGTAAAGAGAAATATAACAGAACATCATATGAACACTAAAAAGTGCTTATTTCTAATTGTATTACTATTTTAAAACTGGATAAATAGGCTGTTCCAAGTATTTGTTTAATTATCCCCCTTTTAAAATAATAAAAACACATAATTAGGGAAATATCCTTTTTTTTTCCTGCAAAAGTTGGACACAAACTATATGGGTAGTCACTTTTCAAACTCTGCCTGCTGTGTTTCCAGGTTCCCTGAGCCCTTGTATAAGATCTGACACTGCAGGTCTGTTAGCCCAGCTCTGCTAAAAAATGATCGGTGTAAATCTGCTAAAGACTGTTCTGGAAGGAACTGACCTCTGCTTCACAAGGTCAACAGTGAACAATCTGAGAAAATAGTCCATCCTCTTATGTCAATAGATGGCCATGCTTTTACTGATAGAAAATAGTCTGAAATTACCCTCTTTTCAGACAGAATATATCCTTTAACATATAGCCTGCTGTAATCTGTCATTCTCAAAGGTATAAATTGACTGTTTGCAATAAGGGCAAATGGAGCAAGTGATAGATGGTACCTTTTTAAGAACGCATCATATAAGTTGCACATTACTCCAAATTACCAGTATCTGTGGACACCAGTACCCATATATATGAGTAAAAACAAAAACTTCCTACTACAGAGTATAATACCAGAAAACTGTTTAACAAGGACACTGCCCTAGTTTTATGGTACCTCAAAAAAATAAAATTAATTTGAATATATATATATATATATATATATATATATATATATATATATATATAATTGTTTCTAAAGTTATAATGTTGAAGAAATGACTGGATAAATAATCACTTTCTTAACTCTGTGACAGGAGACTCTTGTTTATTTAAAGGATGATTACCGCTTGCCATCTTAATTTAAATTTTGAGGAGATTTGCACTGAAGTGCATGTAGAAAAATCATAACGCTTTGCAAGGCATTAAGATGTAAAGAAAGACAAACAAATTGGAAAATGGTGCTTTTGTGCTTCATATTTTACATTTTAAGCTTAATAACCACATGGCAACTGGAATTGGTGAGATTGAAGCTTATCATTAGGCCAAACTTTGTTGCTAATAAATCTCTTTTCAACCTGAGTTTTCTGGTAAACTTGTGTTCTACACATAACTTACTAATTGAATGTACAGGCTTGTGTGTTTTCTTTAATAGAAATTTGTGTGAAAATTCCATAAGTGGAGAACAAAGTTCACAAGTATATGAATATACATAGATAATATGGAGCTGAGTAAAGATTTGGAATATACCCTCAGGATTGTTCCCTTCTAAATAATTAGATATCAGGGCTAATTGCCAATCACAGGGAGGAAGGAGATAGACTTTGGGGAATGAATACATCTTATATTAGTGTAGCTCTATTACCTTGCAGTAGCTGTTCTTTAATAGCTTTTATTATTCTTTTTGTTGAAGATTTTTTCAAATTACCATATATATATATACATATATATATATATATATATATATATATATATATATATATATATGTTTGTGTGAATGTATTACTACATGTGTGTATTTCTGAAGAAGCCTGAGGATGGTATAGAAGCTCATACAGCTGAAGGTACAGACAGCTGTCAGATCCCAGGTGTGGACGTAAGGAACCCAGAATGGATCCTTTTCTGGAGCAACAAATGATCTTAGCCTCTGAACCATCTTTTCAGTCTGCTCACATGGGCAGCTTTGCATCATTTTCAAGTCACATATTATGTATATCATGAAGAATCAATGACATTTGAGATGGAAAAAGGATCAGAGGAAGAGGAGAAAATGGAACAATTCATGTCTTCTTTTATTTGCCTCTCATTATGCATTTATAATACATAGTTCATAATATTGAAGCTGCAGTATAAAGTTCTCTGATTTTCTACTATTTAAGGTGTTCTTTCCTTACATTTGTGATCTATGTAGTACTAAAAATCAAACCCAGGACCTTCTTTGTGGAATGGAACCATTCCATCTCTGATCTACCACACCAGCCACTGGCAGCAGCTGCTCCTGCTCCTGCTCCTGCTCCTGCTCCTGCTCCTGCTCCTGCTCCTGCTCCTGCTCCTGCTCCTGCTCCTGCTCCTGCTCCTCCTCCTCCTCCTCCTCCTCCTCCTCCTCCTCCTCCTCCTTCTCCTTCCCCTCTCTCTCTTCTTCCCTGTCATATTCCTCTCCCTCCTCCTACTTCTTCTTCCTTCTCTTTTCATTTTGCTCCTCCTCCTCTTCTTTATTATTTTTCTTCTTCTTCATTATCTGAGTCTTTGCTTAAACTTCTTAGCCCAGGCCGACATTAAAATTTATATCCTTCTACCTATGCCATAATTTCAAGTGTGCTGAACTTCTAGACTAGCACCACCACATCTAGTGTATTAGGTTGGTTTAGTTAAAATAACTAAACAGATCTTAATACTATTACAAATTTTAGGCAATATTATTACTAGATGTTTGACTGGATGATTTAATGAAGTCAATAATATCTTATTCTGAGTCCATATACTTGTTTTACCCTATGCAGAAAGGGAATGTTTTGGTCATTCTTCCTTGGGTTATTTGGTTGTTCCTATGCTCAGTTTATATTTATACTGTATGTTTTGCAAATATTTGCAAATACACTAGTTTAGTAATCTCCAAACAATATTTTCCTTATTTTTATTTCACCACAAAGCAATAGAAATATATTAATTAATCATAATTTGCCAGACATGTTGGCACACAGAAGTAATCCATCACTTGGAATGTGAAAGCTGACAGATCATCTATGTCTATATAGTGGATTTGAGACCACCCTGCTCCACCTCCAAAATATTTAAGAACTTATGTTCTCCTGTTGTGCTATTTATAAAATAAGTACAAGAACAGAACATGGTAGGTAGTAAATTTTTCCTCATAAATGCACTGGTGAAAATCCCTGTTTCTCAGTATCAGATTCCTTGCACAGTTGCTAAGTGAACTGTTTTTAAAAATTCTTAAACATTTTTGGACCCTAATAATATCTTAGATATAATTACCTAGAATATATATATATATATATATATATATATATATATATATATACATATAATACTTAAGAATAATTTAGATATTTGTATCTAGAAAATAAAGCTTTCATAAAAAGATTAACCATGAAATTTACACAGCTTTGAGATATCATAATCATAAAAAATAAATAAAATTCATTGAAAATCCTAACAGAATAGACATTAAGCTATGATAATTTTTATGAGGGCACTCTGAGAAACATTTACCTATATTATACATTTAAATATGTGACACTGAAATTCTATTCCTAGAATTTTATAGACTAAATTATAATGTGTGTTCATACAATATGCATTAAATAAGTTTTTCTCATCAGTTCTATGTGAAACTGCCAAATTCCTGAATCAACTAAAATGTGCAAATGCTCCT
>LR753415.1:426434-443131 GCA_902729485.2 Mus minutoides
AGATGAGTAGACAGTCACTCTGTAGTACATTAAGACAGAGGAGGTATATGTTGGAATTGGCAGAAATAGCTAATTATAGAAAACAAATCAGAAAACCTGTCCATAATATGTTGAATGAAAATGCCATCTGACAAATTATATAGATTTTGGTTTTTTGATAAGAAAGCCTATCATAGTATATCCTCGGCTAACTTTAGCTTACTGACGTTCTCCTTAGATTCCCAAGGGCTACAGACTATAAGCCAAAGGAACCACCCCCAGACAGGTTGTTACATTATGCAGCATCTCCCATGAGGCAATCAGAAAAAGGTATCCCTTAGCTTCTGATCGCTATTGATGGAGAAAGCTGAGAGAATCTTGAAAGATCTGTTAAAACCTCTATCCATATTTTACCACTCTAAATAGAATTAGAAACAAAACTCAGGGGTATGACTAAATAACAAATTGAGGGCAAGTTGTATTGTAGGATGAAAAAACACACTGAAGAGAGATAGCAGGCTTCTGAAGAGGCAGTTGTAGTACCTTGGTTTTGGGCAGTTTCTTAACAGCAAAATCTAAGTGAAAGGAGGATTTTACATGGATTAAGCTAAGGAGATGTAGGGAATTCCTGGAATAGAATATGTTGGTCTTTTTGTACAATAGTAGCATTTACTCCCCTTTTTTTCCATGAAAGTGTTATATGTGTCATGACACTATATGATGGGAGTGATGAATTTTTCAAGGCTAAAGATATGAGTGTTCATTGTAATGAAACAAAACAAAATTGGTGGTCACTCTGGTCAGTCTAGTCTGGTTCTAAGTGGTTGGGTAGCCTGTTGGTTGGTTGGTTGGTTGATTGGTTGGTTGGTTGGTTTGGTTTTTACATGCTATCTTTTGCAGTTTGTACATGGTATCTTTTGCTGCCTATAAAGAAATGGCCTGTGGTTTAGTTCCACATAGCCAGCTTCTCCATCTACCAACTCAGTGCCTGCCTAGTCTGCTTCGCCATTGTGGTTATAAATTGTCTGATTCTGGGGAGCTTAATAAAGAACAAAGGTTTATTTAGGTCATGGTTCTGGAGTTTCAAGATCAGGGTGACAGCATCAGTCTGCTACTATGGAGGCCTCATGATTGAGGCCTCACAGGAACAGAAGTACTGCAGGATTAACAGTTCATATAGCAAGACTAACACAAAGTCACTGACACAGAGAGATGAGACAAAGTGACTGAAAACTATCTGAGATCCCAAGAAAATGTCACGAATCTCTTCAGAGGCCATATTATCAATGTACCTCATAATGGACACTGCCTCATTTGCCACTACTTCTATAGGACTACCAAGAAACAATCCTCCAACACAAACTTTTAGGCAAAGAACACAGGCATACACTACCACAAGGTACAGAGATTGGCCTGCCTATAAAGAAAGAATGACAGAATGTTCTGGATGATAAAGAATTTGTTCTGTAACTGATTATGTCAACAGCTACATGTGGTTAGCAAAGATAGAAGTATATGCCATGAAAATATTCAACATCCCAGTCCAGCATTATGCCTTAAAGCAAAGTATGGAAGATGGGAATATTATACATACTTTATTTTTTTCCTACACATTAACATATGAAATCAATGTCTGCACCATTTTAATTATACCCTTAACTGCCTGTACTAAGTTTTTTGCAGTGAAAGAAAGATGAGCATGATTTTATTTTTATTTTCATAATTTAATGGAAAAATTGATTTTATTGTGGACATTAGGAAAAATGTTGATTATTAAGTTAAAAACACTCACCCCTTTCTGTAAATAAAAATACATTATTAATTAATTCCTTTGGAATATTATTCATCTAGCAGTGTTAGCCATACACTTTGGGAACCTTATTAAGTAAATGAGAGTTCAAAGAAAATACTACATCATCTTGACAACTGATCTGATAAAAGGGTAGGTTCTGAGGAACTAAATGGCCAAGTAATATCAACAGAGGATCAGTGTTGTTCCAATGAATAGCTCACATTCTCAGTGAGATAGAGAGAGATTTCATCACACACAGAGAATGGCATGCATTTTAAAACTTGTGACCTACTTACATCTGGAGATTTTCACTTCATTATTTAGGATCAAGGTAGTACACCAGAATAGCAAGTGTTGTTACATACTATTTAAAGCAGAAATAAAAAAAACTCATTGAAAACTTTTTTATGTGCATATATCATATATACCTATATATTAAACATATGCAAATAATTGGTATTTATGTGAACATATGTATATTTTATTATGTGTATTTATACATTGTTACATGTATATATACATATTATATAATTTAAAATCTGAAAATTTATATAATTTCTATGTACTTGAGATGCTGAAGAATTTTTTTGCTTAATCTTCCTCCTTTGTTGTTATACTATATTTGACATTCAAATGAATAAGCACAAATGATTTACTTTTAATATTTATTTCTTTTAAGACCTAATACTGTTTTCCATCTAATGGTTTAAATACTAAAATTTATTAGAAATTTTTGTAACTATCCTATTTTTTTTCATTTTAAAATTTAATTTTTTTTTTTTTAAAGATTTATTTTATTTATTATATGTAAGTACACTGTAGCTGTCTTCAGACACTCCAGAAGAGGGGGTCAGATCTTGTTACGGATGGTTGTGAGCCACCATGTGGATGCTGGGATTTGAACTTATCACCTTCGGAAGAGCAGTCGGGTGCTCTTACCTGCTGAGCCATCTCACCAGCCCCTAAAATTTAATTTTTATCAATTACTTTGTAATCGGATTTGTTTCACTTTATGTTTTAAAGACATAGTTCTTCTCATTTATTTCATTTTCTAAATGTGTTTTACCTACATGTATGTATACATAGCACATACCTGCAATTTTCTTTAATAATTTATATTTATAGAATATGAAGTTCCTTCATTATCTTCCTGTTTTTGAATGTTTTTCTCTAGAAAATCTGAATTATTTTTACATGTGATTATGTTATATTTTTATTTTTATTAATACATTTATTGTTCTTAAACATGTCTTCTGAAATATATCTGGTGTAAATATAAATGTCACTTTCATTTACTTGGATGATGCATTGGGTGAGAACTGGTACAAACTTTGAATACATGGCTAGGGCTGAGCACCGAGCATTCTTCTCTGTTCTTTCCCTACACCTAAGCCTGGAGCCTTCTAGCCTCTGAACAAGGTAATCTTCTGCAAACCCAGACCTTGAAGAATTCAGCTTCTCTCTTCCATATGCTAATCTACACCTAGAATTCAGCCTCTGAGATTTACTGCTGAATAAACTAGCCCTCTCTGAACTCTAATTTGCTGATTTAACTCAGCTATTCTAGCTCAAATTTCTTTCCAGGCTGACTCATTCATACTGGCTTCTCTCAGCTTCTCACTGAATTGCTCTGATTATCCTTATCCTAACTTTGGCAAATTGGCCTACTTCTCTGGCTTCTTCTCATTCTCTGGCTCATTTTGTCTTCCTATGTATCTAGCTTCTGCAAAACTGTCCTGGTAACTACCACAAATCTTGCCAGACATATTGCCACCTTTCTCTCCCTCATTGCGTTCAGTAGCCTCTCTTTTCTGTGCATTCTCACAGACTTGGATGTATCCTACCTCTGTATCATTCTGTGATATCTTTCTCTGACTTGTCACTATGTCTGCTCCCCTAATTACATATCACTTTCAAACATGGTGGCTTCTTCCTTCCATAAACTAACCTTACCTTCATTGTTAGGGATTAAAGATTTGTACTAAAGACATGTCTGTATTCCAGCCAGAGTGCTGGATCATATCTTTGGATGTNAAGTTGGCCATCAGTGGGAAGAGAGGCCCCTTGGTTATGCAGACTTTATATGCCCCAATACAGGGGAACGCCGGGGCCAGGGGGTGAGAGCGGGTGGGTAGGGTAGCAGGGCCGGGAGGGGGGAGGATATAGGGAACTTTCTGGATAACACTTGAAATGTAAATGAAGAAAATATCTAATAAAAGTTGAAAAAAAAATTTAATTTTTATCAATTACTTTGTAATCGGATTTGTTTCACTTTATGTTTTAAAGACATAGTTCTTCTCATTTATTTCATTTTCTAAATGTGTTTTACCTACATGTATGTATACATAGCACATACCTGCAATTTTCTTTAATAATTTATATTTATAGAATATGAAGTTCCTTCATTATCTTCCTGTTTTTGAATGTTTTTCTCTAGAAAATCTGAATTATTTTTACATGTGATTATGTTATATTTTTATTTTTATTAATACATTTATTGTTCTTAAACATGTCTTCTGAAATATATCTGGTGTAAATATAAATGTCACTTTCATTTACTTGGATGATGCATTGGGTGAGAACTGGTACAAACTTTGAATACATGGCTAGGGCTTAGCACCGAGCATTCTTCTCTGTTCTTTCCCTACACCTAAGCCTGGAGCCTTCTAGCCTCTGAACAAGGTAATCTTCTGCAAACCCAGACCTTGAAGAATTCAGCTTCTCTCTTCCATATGCTAATCTACACCTAGAATTCAGCCTCTGAGATTTACTGCTGAATAAACTAGCCCTCTCTGAACTCTAATTTGCTGATTTAACTCAGCTATTCTAGCTCAAATTTCTTTCCAGGCTGACTCATTCATACTGGCTTCTCTCAGCTTCTCACTGAATTGCTCTGATTATCCTTATCCTAACTTTGGCAAATTGGCCTACTTCTCTGGCTTCTTCTCATTCTCTGGCTCATTTTGTCTTCCTATGTATCTAGCTTCTGCAAAACTGTCCTGGTAACTACCACAAATCTTGCCAGACACATTGCCACCTTTCTCTCCCTCATTGCGTTCAGTAGCCTCTCTTTTCTGTGCATTCTCACAGACTTGGGTGTATCCTACCTCTGTATCATTCTGTGATATCTTTCTCTGACTTGTCACTATGTCTGCTCCCCTAATTACATATCACTTTCAAACATGGTGGCTTCTTCCTTCCATAAACTAACCTTACCTTCATTGTTAGGGATTAAAGATTTGTACTAAAGACATGTCTGTATTCCAGCCAGAGTGCTGGATCATATCTTTGGATGTNTGTATCCTACCTCTGTATCATTCTGTGATATCTTTCTCTGACTTGTCACTATGTCTGCTCCCCTAATTACATATCACTTTCAAACATGGTGGCTTCTTCCTTCCATAAACTAACCTTACCTTCATTGTTAGGGATTAAAGATTTGTACTAAAGACATGTCTGTATTCCAGCCAGAGTGCTGGATCATATCTTTGGATGTGATCCCTTACCACAGCAGTCATGTTGCTGGATTAAATTTCCACTACAACCTGCAATTACACTACAACATTTAACTCACTTAGAATAAATTTCTAATATGGCTAAGTTCTCTTCATTCTTAAATAGCGTAGCACATGTGGTGCAAGCTAATGGGCTCTTTAGGTCCTCATGGATTTTATTTGAACATCAAAAATACAATTTATTGAAGATGAATTTAGGCTAATGTTATTGAACTTTCAGTTCTAAGGTTGATTTAAATTTTACTTAGAAACAGTTATTAGCTCACAAATTCTTCACTAAAGCATGCCCCGTGTGCTTTTGCGATCCATCCCTTAGTTCTATCATGTCTGGCATGATCTAAATATACAACATGACACAAAATGTGTGACTGATATCCAAATAGAGCTCTTACAGTCTTTCACCTTATTCTTCAAATGCATAAGTTAACAAATGAACAGTTTATTGATCAGGTCTCAGCATCATCCATGTTGAATTCAAACTGAGTGTGAAGCTACATCTGGGTGCTTTCAAAACCTATTGAGTATTTTGTCCTTGGTTCAAGTTCAAACATTCAAACATGGCAGTGTTAAGGTTCCATTTATTAATGTTTATTAGTTGAAGGTTTTTTTTATTAAAAGAACTAATCAGCTTTCCTTCAGAGTGGCATTTCTTCTTTTTGCTTCTCACCCATAATCAAATGATATTTAGAACAGCCTATAAATGTTTTGAATACAACCTTAAATAGTTTGCCAATTTTACATGCCTTATTAAACATGTGAAAATAGAGAATATATACCATATACAGATTTTTAAATCACTGCAATAATAAAGAGAAAGAGAAAAATTTTAGTAATGTATAACTAATGAAAATTAAATGCACTCTAAAAAACACTTTGTGATGCTTTTATATATATTCATATATATATATATATATATATATATATATATATATATATATATATGTGTATATATACACATATATATATGTGTATACACACACACACACACACACACACACACATATATATATATATATATATATATATATATATATATATATATAGTAAATTTGTGAGAAAGCAAGAGGTGCATGATAGGAGTTGGAAGGAGGTAATGCAATTATACTATAATTCAAAAAATACAAATGTTTATAGTTTCACTTGATAAGCACAGAAAATAATGAATATAAAATATCATTTAAAAATAAATAAGTTTCTTTAAATGAATAATATTTAGTGGATTGTAAGAGATGTTCCTGAGGTAAAGCTATGACTAAGGAGAACAAGTCAATTTGAACTAGTTTGGTTAAAGGTTTTTTAAAGAATATTAAGTGACAGTAGATGTAATTTAATAATAACTATAATTTACACTATGCTTCTAATATTTCTCCATCCTCTCTTGGTTATGGCCCTACTTTGGGTCATTTTGTAATATTTGTGGTAGGTTAATAAATGTACCATTCTATAAGGTCATTAGAAGGTATGAATGTACATGTTTATTTTTCTCTGCAACTGACAAAATAAACCCAATGATAAAAGCAATTATTATGTTATTCTGACTGCTTTTACTTAGACATAATCACGAAGCATGTACTTGTTGGTGCTCCTGTCTGCTAGTAGGATCATGGAGCTGCTATCAGATACTTTAAATGCTTTTCTGACTCACCTTCCCTCCTTCCTTCTATTCTTCAGTGCTAAGGAAATGACCTATATTCCTGACATCAAGTTTACATCTAGCGTTACCCCAGTGACAATTTTATCTGCTCACAATGAAAATAGGAGAACTTATTAAAAATAATGTAATTAATTGTTCTGACCTTGATACTTTCATTACTTAGTGTATACATTTCTGGCTATACTAAATGATCACTTATTTTTATTTTTAAAGAAAAAGCCCATTTCCAAATGGAAATATTGGGGTGTGGCTTTAAAAAGCTCATTTGTTTCATACCATATCACTTTCAGTCTAAAAAGGTTGAACTATGTTTGGTTTGAAAAATTATTTCAAATTTGTAGTGACTGGCAAGATAATCTAATTTATGTAAATTAGAACAGGATTAATGACTGGATATAGTCAAAGGATGGCTAGTACATGAAGGACAGCTACCATGAATTTAGGGTGTGTTCCTTGAAAACTAAGACAGCTGCAGACAAGAATAGTATAGCAGAGTGCTTTTGGGTATTCACATACAAGGATCTGAAGAAGTCAAGAGGGCAGGACAAGAAAACAAAGTGGCCTTCCCCCCTGAAAGTTATTCTCCAGATGACATTACAAGGAAGATATAAATGCATTTCAGGGAATTGAGCATTAGTTCACACCAGGATGGAAGACAAAAGAAAAAGATATAGAGTGCATAAGCATGAACCTCATGCTACCATCCATAAACCATAGGATTTGGGTTCATTTAATAGCCTTCTTTGTTCTAACTATCTGGCTGTAAATATTATCATCCTCTCTCTGACTCAGGTTATTTTGATGATTCAATGTGTTTATGAAGAAGCTCATATGTCATCTACATACTATAGAAGAGCTAAATCCTGTCATTTATATGATAGTTGTTTCTCAGTGTTGAAGCAGCCAAAGATAGTTTTGTTTGCTTATTGTTGTCCTAACTTACATTGTATATTGTGGATGATCAACTAATATAACATTTAATTCTAACACCTAAGGCTTATTAAGGGTTATAATGATTTATCAGCATCACCAGGTGCTTCTGCAGGTCATGACTTTTGAGAAATTGCTGCTGGTATTAAGCACAATTAAATTACCCATAGCATCTGGCCCCATAACAAGACACTGACAGGACATTAAGGTTTTATATTTATTCCCTTTTAGTTTTCTGACAAGCCAATGGTTCATTAATTCTGATTAAAATATATTATTCTGGATGTGACTGTTTTAGATGAACATAAAAATGAATAGTGAATTTAATATCTCCATCAATTGAATTATCTCACATGAATATTTATTAAACATCTAAAAAGCCATCTGAATTCTGTGAAACTATACTTATTTATTATAATTCCTTATGTTAACCAACAAATATAGAGCAACTCTAATGATTATAATGTTAAATTAAAAGAATCAAGAAAATTGGACATGCATCTATCAAATGTAGAGGCACAGTAATTAATACAATTTAAGATTAATATAGAGGTGGACACACTAAGGCCAACAAAAGTTAATAAAAACCTGTAAACAAATCATTTATTTCTAAAAAAAATTATCAACAAAATTTTTCAACAAAAGAGAGAGATGCTCTTTCATACTACGAACAAAATGTTCTTTTAAATAAATACAGATGACACTCTTAGAATCAAAGCTTAAGTCTTTACAGACTTTGTTATCATGCCAAGGCTGCATCAAAAGTCAAATTGTGCCATAAGGCCTTAAGTACTAAACAATAAACTTTGGAAACAAGATTACCGATATGTTTGTGCTAAAATGGAGGCAGAGAGTCTTGAACAATGCATGCTTTGTCTCAGGAGCTGCAGAAAGGAGAGTTCGTAGTCATTTAAATGCACAAAAAATAATATTACCACAAACTTTGAAAAGTCCATGAACAAAAGTGGGTCCACACTGTGTCAACCTAAAGAGGAACCAAAGGGCCACCTCACCACTTAACAATATAGATAAAAACAGCATTGAAAGCCAGAATTCTCAAAGTCTCTTTAATTGTCCTGAGAATCAAATTAACCAATGCATAGGTGATTTGGTGTTTAGTAAATAAACACATTAGTCCATCTCACTTCTATTGAATCACTCACTATAATTATGCAATGTTTTGTATTTATTTACCAAAAATATACTTGGTGCTGGCTTACATTGGAAACTTTGTTGAGAATGGAAATACCAAGCAAGAATAAACCATGAGGGCACCTAGTAGGCATTATGGGTGATACTTAATTGGCAATTTATCTCCAAGTTTCTATACACAATAAGTGAAGAAAATCAATAACTTATAAAGTCACTGGTATGTGTGTTTGTATGTGTGTGTGTGTTTGTGTCTCTGTGTGTGTATATGACTTGAATATTAATAGTCCTACACTTTTGGGTCTATAACGGGGGTTTATATTTCTGTCTTTTGGCTTTTGTTCTTTACAGTTCTAGCCTCTGTAGCTCACATACCTTCTCTTCCCACTGTTTCTCCCAAAGCTCAGGTTAAGCATAAACACAACCATTCTGATACTAAGATCATAGGCATGTTCTATTTAGACTCACTTGGCAAATGTGAAGGTAATTATAACTGTGTTTAAAGTAGGTACATCTTTGAAATTTGATACAAACCAAACTCAGATACACAAGTCATAATCAAGATTCAGACTAAGGTACTAAATATCATTAAATCTCCAAGTCAAATTTGGGATTTTAGCTCTCATCTCCCTCCTCCTCCTCCTCCTCCTCCTTCTCCTCCTCCTCCTCTCTCTCTCTCTCTCTCTCTCTCTCTCTCTCTCTCTCTCTCTCTCTCTTCCTCTCTCCTCTCAGATGGAACCCTATTTCTGATTTTCTAAGTTTAAAAGAATTCATGCATTTCACATTCTACTATGTCATGTGCAATGATTGGGCATGCAGCACCTTACTTCTTAACATATAATAATAATACTTTCATAAATATGTAATATTCCATGTACCTGTTTCTGTAGTGTTATTCAATTCAGTGGTGTTTTATGGAAGTGTGGAATTTTTCTTAAACATTTTATTATAGTCTTTATATTTTGGGGAGATTACTAGAAACAAGTAGAGTTCTATATGTTGATTTAAAGGGAAAAAACTTTTATTTTGTAATTCTCAGCCTGTCAGACATGGGTCATAGAGTGCCTATCACTAAATAGCTCATTCCTTGTTTATTTCAGCCATCTCAGTACTCAGAAAATGGACTTGAAAAGTTTTCATTAGTTTTCTTATTTGAATTTTTTTCCTAAAGGTTTGTATTATCAAAACCAGTACAAGATTATAAGCAAGTCACTCTGTATAAAAGCCATGATAAGAATATATGACATGAAAAAGATTCTCAATAAAAAAAAAATCTCCACTTAGGAATTTAAAAGCTTTTACTATTAGTCTTAATATTCAGTGAATGAAATTGTTACTAAACATAGTTAAACATTCATTTCTTCATTTCTGTTTTGTAAAATTTCTTTTCTTACACAGGCTATCACTTTTTTCTTAATCAATCACCTATGAGCTACCCCTCCAAAATTTATCCATATCCATTTATGAATTCATTTTAGTAGTGAACTATTTTCACTACTGTGGTTTTGTTTTAACATTGATTGATTTCTTATCTGTTGAAGTTTTCATTTCAATCTTAATGCTGTTTCTTTGTTTCTGGTTACCTTGTTTTTCTCTTTTTATTTCCCCTTGAATTACTGAACCATCTTTTTTAGGATTCTATCTTGATTTTTATAGCATGTTTTAACATATTGTTATACATACTTTTCATAGAATTTCTCCTATGGATTAGCATAGATTTGGCATACATATTTATATGGAGATATGAAAGCATATATAATATTTATAACATATACACTGAAATATATGTTTGTTTGTGTACATATATATATGCACAGACTTTAATATTATTATAATTCAAATATAGTATTGAAAATATGTTTCCAAGTAGAACTTCTTAAAGTTCTCATTTATTAATTTAAATAAATTTCATTTCATTTAAAATATTGAGCAATAATCTCATTATAGATAGTTTTTAGACATCTAGTAATATATATCATATGACTTTCTTCAGTGTATCTATTCTTAAATCTTCATGCCTCAATTCTTTTTTGCTGTTCTCCTTCCCTTTGAGAGTTCCTGGCATTCTGCTAATAGTACATGCTATCTGCTTCAAGAGTGACTTTGTAATTATTCTTTATGGTTAGATGTGAACGCAATGGATCCCTCTGTTTTGCCTTAATTGTGGGAACTCCTACCCTGCTGTTTCCTGCAGGGTAATCATGTAGAATTTGATGTTTTCACCTCCATTTTTTTTTTTTTTTTTTTTTTTTTTTTTTTTTTTTTTTTTTTTTTTTTTTTTTTTTTTTTTAGTTACTTTATTCTGGACTCTATGTTTTCAGATGCTAAATTGTCTTATAGGGGAGCAGGTGTCTGCTGATGGCTAATACATTCTTTCTTTTTGGCTAATTTCAGTGTTTTGTTTACCTTGGTCAGATATGTAATTTTTATATGTCAGTTTGCTTTGTATTCAATTTTAGCTCATTGAATACCTGGTTTAAAATGTTCTCCAAATTCAGGGAGATTTCATACATTATTTCTTTGAAAACTTTTATATCTTCACTCTTTATCTCCTTATGAAATGATACAAATGCCAGGTTTTCCATTTTCCCTACAATCCTCTTGTCACTCTCTGTTTCATTTTATTAGCATATTTTTCCTTTTTATTGAAAATATATTATTTCCTCCTACAATATATCCTGATTATATTTTTCCTCCCTCTAGTCTTCCTAGTTCTTCCATACCTCCACTCCCCTCTGTATCTACTCCCTTTCCATCTCTCAATAAAAAAAAGCAGTCTTCTAAGAGTCAACAGCCAAGCATAGCAAAATAGAATATAGGATGAAGCAAAAGCTGTTAGAGTTGAACACAGCAAGCCAGCAGGATGACAAAGTTCCAAAAAAAGGAACAAGTGTCAGAGACTGACTAGCTCTCACAGTCAGGACCCCACCCCATCCCTCCCCCAATTATTAAGCTAATGGCTATAATGAATACACTGAATTCCTGGTGCAAACCCATGTAGACCCTGTGCTTGATGCTTCAGTCTCTGTGAGGGAGTTTCTACTTCACTAGATTTCCACACCACTACCCCAAAGCCTGCCAATTCCAGCAGTCATTCTCTGCACCTTTTCTATCCAAACTATCTCCATGCCCATGTAATCCCTCCTGCTTTAGTATCCAACCACGTCCACCTACCCATAAAATCTGTTCGATTTTCACTTCCCAGCTTTTCTAGTAGGAAAAAAAAATATGGATTGTAGCTTGGTTATTATTTACTTAAATCTTAGTATCCACTTATAAGTAAATACATATCATATTTGCCTTTCTGGGATTGGGTTACCTCATTCTGGATGATTTATTTTTTCTCGAGGGCTATTGTTTTGGAGTTCTTTTTGGTTTTGTTTTCTTGTTGTTTTGGGTTGATTTGGTTTGGTTTGGTTTCGTTTCGTTTCGTTTCGTTTGGTTTCATTTGGTTTGGTTTCGTTTCGTTTTGTTTCGTTTGGTTTCGTTTCGTTTTGTTTATTTGATCTTGTACCCAGCCACTTTGCTGAAAGTGTTATTAAGGTGTAGGGGTTCCCTGGTTGAATTACTAGGGTCATTTTTGTATATTATTTTATCACCTGTAAATAACAATACTTTGCATTCTTCCTTTCCAATTTGTAACCTTCTGGTCTCCTTTATTTATCTTACTCCTTCAGCTAAAATTTCAAGTCCTCTACTGAACATATATGTAGAGAATAGACAAACTTGTCTTGTCCCTGACTTTAGTGGAATCACTTTGAATTTCCCTTTCTTTAATTTGATGTTCACTATGAGCTTTTGCTGCAATTGCCTTTATAATATTTTTGTATGTGCCTTGTATTCCTAATCTCGCTAATATATTTATCATGAAAGGTTGTTGGATTTTTTTTTAATGATTCTACCTATTTACATTCCAGATATCCCACATCCCAATCAGTCTTCCTTCCCACAATTCCTCATTCCACTCCTCCTTCCTCTGGCTTCCAAGAGAATGCCTTCCCCATGCTCCCACCACCAGGACTCCCCCTTCCCTGGGGCTTCAAGTCTCTCAAGGATTAGGCACATCTTTTCCCACTGAGGCCAGACCAGACAGTCCTCTACTATTATATGTGCCTGGGGCCTTGAACAAGTCTGTGTATGCTCCCTGGTTGATGGCTCAGTCTCTGGGAGCTCCCTGGGGTCAGGATTAGTTGAGACTGCTGGTCTTCCTATGGGTTCACCCTTCCCTTCAGCTTCTTCAGTCTTTCCCCTAATTCAACTTCAGTCAAATGGTTGGGTATAAGTATCATGTCTGCTTCAGTCAGCTGCTGGTAGAGCCTCTCAGAGGACAGCCATGATATGCTCCTGTCTTCCGTCTCTTCTCTTTTGCTTTCTTAGGAAGAGTTATACCAAGATATTTTATACTATTTGTGGCTATTGTGAAGGGTGTTGTCTCCCTTAATTTTTCTCAGCCTGTTGATCATATATGAACAAAGGCTACTGATTTGGTTGATATAATTTCATATCTAGCCACTTCAATGAAGGTATTTATCAGCTCTACAAGTTCTCTGGTAGAATTTTGTGGTCACTTATGCATACTATCATATCACCTGCAAATAGTGATACTTTGACTTCTTACTTTCTAATTCATGTACCTTTAATATCCTTTAGTTGTCTTCTTGCTCTAGCTAGAAGTACTATATTGAGTAAATAAGGAGAGAGTGGGCAACTTTGTCTTGTCCCTGGTTTTAGTGGGATTGTTTCTAGTTTCTCTCCATTTAATTTGATATTGGCTTTGGTTTGCTCGATATTGCTTTTATTATGTTTAAGTATGTGTCATGAGTTCCTGAGCTCTCCAAGACTTTTAACATGAAGGAGTGTTGTATTTTGCCAAAGGCTTTTTCAACATCTAATGAGAAGATCAGATCTTGTGATTTTTTTCCCTTGAGATTGTTTATATATTTTATTATGTTGATGGATTTTCATATGGTGAACCATCTCTGCATTCCTGGGATGAAGCCTACTTTGTATTGTGGTAAATGATGGTTTTGAAGTGTGTACTGGCTGGTTTTCTTTGTCAAATTGAACAAGCTGGTGTTATCACAGAAAAGGGAGCCTCCCTTGAGGAAATGCCTCCATGAGTTGTAAGGCATTTTCTAAATTTTTGTCAAGTGAGGAAGGCCCAGCCCATTATGGGTGGTGCTATCCCTGGACTGGTAGTCCTGGGTTGTATAAGAAAGCAAGCTGAGAAAGCCAGGGGAAGCAAGCCAGTAAGTAACATCCCTACATGGACTCTGCATCAGTTCCTGCCTCCAGTTTCCTATCCTGTGTGAGTGCTAGTCCTGACTTCCTTTGGTGATGAACAGCAACATGGAAGTGTGGAAGTGTAAACTGAATAAACCATTTCCTTTCCAACTTACTTCTTGATGATAATGTTTTGTGCAGGAATAGAAACCCTGACTAAGACAATGTTTTTTTGGATTCCATTTGTGAGAATTTTACTGAATATTTTTGCATTGATATTCATAAGGGAAATTGGCTTGAGTGTGGTTTTTGTTGTAGTTTTGTTTTGTTTTTTGTTTTGCCTCTGTGCATGGTTTAGGTTTCAGAGTAACTGTGGCTTCATAGAAGGAACTGGGCAATGTTGCTTCTGTTTCTATTTTGTAGAATAGTTTGAGAAGTATTGGTATTCCTCTTTGAAGGACTGGTAAAATTCTGCGCTAGAACTTTCTGGTCCTGAGCTTTTATAGGTTGGGAAGTTTTTAATGATTATTTCTATTTTCTTAAGGTTTATGGAACAGTTTAGTTTTCTTGATCTTGATTTAACTTTGGTACATGGTATTTACCTAGAAAATTATCCATTTAACCCAGTTTTGTTGAGTATAGACTTTGGTAATGGTACTAATTTTTAATTTCCTCAGTTTCTGTTATTATATCTCATTTTCATTTCTGATTTTTTTAACTTGGATATTGTCTCTGTGCCCTGTAGTTACTTTGGCTGAGGGTTTATCTATCTTCTTGATTTTCTAGAAGAACCAACTCTTAGTTTTATTGATTATTTGTATTATTCTCTTTGTTTATAACTGGTGGATTTCACTCCTGAATTTGGCAATTTCCTACAGTCTACTTCTCTTGGACATGTTTGCTTCTTTCTGTCCCAGAACTTTCAGATGTGCTGTCAAGTAGCTTGTGTGGGATCTCTCCAATTCCTTTATGAAGGTACATAGTGTTGTGATTGTTTTACCCTTAAAACTGCTGTCATTGAGTCCTCACATTTTGGCTATGTTGTGTCTGCATTTTCACTGAAGTCTATAAAGTCTTTGCTTTCTTTCTTTATTTCTTCCCTGACCAAGTTATCATTGAACAGAAAATTTTCAGTTTCCGTGAATATGTGGGCTTTCTCTTGTTTTTGTTGTCATTGAAGTCGAGCCTTAGTCCATGGTGATCTGATAGAATGCATTGGATTATTTCAATCTTCATGTATCTGTTGAGGCTTGTTTTGTGTCCAATTATATGGTCAGTTTTGGAGAAGCTAAATGAGGTGCTGAGAAGAAGGTATATTCCCTTGTTTTGGGGTAAAATGTTCTGTGGATATTTGGTTTGTAACTTCTCTTAGTTTCACTGTGTCTCTGTTTAGTTTCTGATGCTATGAACTGTCCATTAGTGACAGTGGGGTGTTGAAGTCTCCCATTAATGTGTGAGTTTCACTGTTTTGAGCTTTAATAAAGTTTCATTTACAAATGTAGATGCCCTTGGATTTAGGGCACAGATGTTCAGAATTGAGACTTCCTCTTGATAAATTTTTCCTTAAATGAATATGAAATGTCCTTCCTAATCTCTTTCTGTAATTTGTGGTTGAAAGTCCATTTCATTCAATATTAGAATGGCAGCTTCCACTAATTTCTTGGGACTATTTGCTTGGAAAACGTTTTTCCAGACTTTTACTCTGGGGTATCTGTCTTTGTCACTGGTGTATTTCTTGCACGCAGCAAAATGCTAGATCTTGTTTATATACCCAGTCTGTTAGCCTGTGTCTTTTCATTGGGGAATTAAATCCATTGATGTTGTGAGATATTAAAGAGATAAGATTAGTATCTGTTATTACCTGTTAAATAACCTCTTAGTACCTATTACTTTTGCTGCTGGAAATGGTAGTGTGTGTGTGTGTGTGTTTGTATGTTTCTCTTCTTTTAGGTTTGTTGTGAGACGTCTAATTTCTCATATGTTTCAGAGTGTGGTTAACCTCTTTGTGTAGGAGTTTTTCTTCCAGTATCTTCTGTAGGGTTGGTTTACTAGAAAAATATTGTTTATATTTGGTTTTGTCATGGAATATCTTGGTTTCTCCATCTATGGCGATTGAGAGCTTTGCTGCACATAGTCCCTGGGTGGGTATTTCTGTGCTCTAAGTGTCTGGATGACATCTGTCCAGAATCTTCTAGCCTTTAGACTCTTTGTTGAGAAATCTGGTGTAATTCTAATAGGTCTGCCTTTATATGTTTGGCCTTTTTTTTTTTTTTTTTTTTTTTTTTTTTTTTTTTTTTTTTTTTTTTTTTTTTTTTTTTTTTTTTTTTTTTTTTTTTTTTTTTTTTTTTTTTTTTTTTTTTTTTTTTTTTTTTTTTTTTTTTTTTTTTTTTTTTTTTTTTTTTTTTTTTTTTTTTTTTTTTTTTTTTTTTTTTTTTTTTTTTTTTTTTTTTTTTTT
>LR753415.1:443231-487767 GCA_902729485.2 Mus minutoides
CAGCATTTAACATACTTTCTCTGTTCTGTGCATTTAATGTTTTGATTATTTTCTGAGGAGAAGATTTTCTTTTCTGGTCCAAACTATTTGATATTCCTTAGGCCTCTTGATATGTGGGTATCTCTTTCTTTAGGTTAGGGAAGATTTCTCCTAGGATTTTGTTGAAGATATTTTCTGGCCCTTTGAGCTTAGACTTTCACCTCTTCTATTTCTATCATTCTTAGGCTTGATCTTTTCATTTTTTCCTGATTTTCTTGGACATAGATGTTTCAGTTTATCCTGAATTTCCTGGAGTGTAGATTAATGTTGATGGCTTGGGGGAAAAGCCCCTTCTTACTTATTTAATCCCTGACTGCATAAAATGGTATATAGCCATTTCAGAGTTTTCTGTTATGAGTATCACATAGACATAAATAATATATATATTGATAAAAATTTAGTTCTTACTAGATATTAATTTATATCAACATTTTTTACTTATATATCCCAAACATTTTTCTCTCTTCTTATACATTCATGAAAAGCATTATGTAAATGTCTTAAGGGTGTTCCATTATTTGGTTATTTAATTGACTATCAATCACTTTGTACATGGTGAGAGAAATACTCCCTTCCATATCTGGCTAAATTCCATTATTACAAATAGTGCTAACATAAAAATCATTGTAGGAAATATTTTGTGTAAAGACGGTAACACTTCTGTGAGATAAATTTCCAGTCACTTATTGAATTAAAATTTAATAATTCTTTAAAAGGAAAAACAAATAGCAATCTGTAAGTAATTAAATGCTCCCATTTGCCTCAAATAAATGTAACCCATATTTTCATGCTAATAAAATGAATGGAACTATCAAAATCCATTCTAATCTGCGAACAACTTTGATCCAGTAAAACAAACCAATGACTTTGGCCACTTGATAGTCAATGAGATTTCATTGGTTATCTTCTTTTTAAGCTGCTAATGTGGCTAAGGCACATGTTTTTGCTTTTAGCTCTTCTTATTTGTTTTTCTTTTTGCTTTTTTTTTCTCCCCTCTATGCTTACTCTAGACAATTTCTCATTGTATGAGCATAATTTCACTTCCATACAGAGTCCTAAATTACCACCTTTTGAATGTTTTATGCTGCTGGATTTCTACTTGAAATCAATGCAATTAATATCTTAAAAAGTGATGCACACATTTTCAAATGTTAGTTAATGATGTTAATTATGTGTATTTCTTTTGAATTATCTGTTCTCCTTTGAAATCGGCATGGAAATTTAGTGTCTGAAACTTTCAATAGAGCTGATTGGTTGTCTGGCAAACTTCCACTATAATGGAGTTCAATAAAGGCATTTCATTATGTTAAGCTAAACATGGTTAGTAAGAAATACATTGAATATGGGCATTTAGACTTTTGTAGTAAATGAAACTTGATTAGATTTAATCAGTTTCATTTTCTCTTTGTGAAAAGGAACCATTAACAGAGCGTCCCACTGTGTATAAATGGAATTCAGCATATTTCACCTTGTTCAGTGGCAAGAAAATATTCCAGAGAAAAAGCACTCTACTCCTCCTTACCATCAGACCATTCAAATTCAATGTGGCTGCACCAACCCTACCTTAAACTGCTTCTCCAACATTTGTACTTAAATAAGCTTAATAAGTTGGGCAAAGATGATCCTCCCCTGAAGTGACATAAGTTTATAGTCTATTGAAGGCGGCTTTGATGGGTAAAATTAATTTTTAAAATCTGTTTTTATAGTACAAGCTCATATATTCTGTATCACCAACCTAGGTTGGATCATCTATCGTCTTTTTTTTTTAAACATCTATCTTCTATTTGAAGTGGGAAATCCATCTCCCATATACAGAAAATTATATTGGAGACTGAGGATTTTAAATAAATGGGTTTTATTTAAATAAGAATTATGGTAAAAATTAAATGTTTGCTCAATGTTGACTCTGCACATGTGTGATATAAGCCACAGATACTTAAATGAGAAAAATTTTGGAAAATATTCCCTGACTATATATTATTTTTCTCTGTAACAGAAATGATTGAGATAGGTCTTGCTGCTACTGCATTATAGCCATGGAATAGTTTTAAAAAACGCGTGGAACAGAGCTCAAAATTGTGAAGAAACTCCATCAGTAAACTGGCGTTTTCATCAAGGTTTATCAAAACTTACATTTAAATTGAGAAATTAGTTGAGTGAAACTTGATTGACAGTTAATTTTATCCTCTGTTGAATAAGTAAGACTGCCTCTCAAACTAATTTAAGCCAAGGAGAAAAAATTTTTAAAAAAGTTAAATATCAACTCTTTTAAGGTGCCATCATTATCTAGACTCTGTGAAAATTGTTTTCTCCATTGTTGATATTATAAACTGTAGGTTTAAATTAGTCAGGAAAGTCATTAATCACTCAATTTAGACAGAATCTTTTAGACATGTTACAAAATTAGATGTAAAATTTTAACTCCAGGTGCCTATATCCATAGGACACTGTCAGTCTGAACAATTTGCTTGTCACTGGGTGAATAGAAAGCCACTAGGCCTGTCCCTAGATCATCCACCATCTTCAAAACTATGAGATTCAGACTCTGGAAGAGACACACTCAAAACTATTGTCTAAAATGAGAGAGTTAGGGATGGAGAAATTTACCTGTTTCTAGAAATAAAGTGGTTTTATTATGTTTAAGCATGTGATTGGGGAATATTTTTTTCTTACCAGTTACATGACACCAGAGGTAGCCATCCAGAAATGATAGTTGGGAAACCCGGAAATGATCAAGAATGAACATAGTTCTACTTACTTTCACACTTAACTATCTTTCAGCAAAAGTCACACCATGAGCTACAAACCCACCCTACAACTCTGCTAAAATTTGACTATAATAATAAAATATCTACAAAGCTGAGTATTCAATGTTCTACTTTATCCTAATATGGTTGTGGGTTTTTTTGTATGAATTTCCACAACTTTCAATCTTTTTATTTAATACTCAAGTGAATAATTCTATGTGGCTATCATCCAAGTATGCATTCTTATTCAATACAGATTGTATGTTTATTTATGCATCTTTTAATTCAGCAGTGATGAAAGTATTGAATGACTGACTGGCTGTACAGTACACAGTGTTCCTCAAATTTTAGTTGTATACATAGACTAACAAAAGAAAATTTAATTTCTATATTATTGCTATAATATAAACAGCAAAATTTTACTGAAGCTAGGAAATGTGTTTTAGTATGCTTTTGGTTACTATGATAACTATGATGCAGAAAAGCAATTTGGGCAAAAAAAAAAAAAAAAGATTTATTGCATTTCACACTTTCAACTACCAATTAGTCACTGAAGGAACTGAGGGTAGGAACTGAGGGTAGGAACTCAAGACAGAAATCTGTTGGCAGGGGTTGATGAGATGGTTCAGCAGTTAAGAGCACTGACTGCTCTTCCAGAGGCCATGAGTTCAAATCCTAGCAACTACATGGTGGTTCACAACCATCTGTAATGAGAAATAAATTAAAAAAAAAAAAAAAAAAACTATGGGTAAAAGCAAATAGGGGATGGAGCCAGAGAGAGAAGGGAAGATGAAAAAAAAAAAAAAAGAAAGAAAAAGAAATCTGTTGACAGGAACAAAAGCACAACTCATGGAGAACCCATTTTCCACAAAATGATTACAAGTCAATGTTATTTGACCCTACTTTAAAGTTATATTACAAAATAACATTAAAGTTACCATCGTTATCTACAAACTTAATATACTTATCAATAAAGATGATATTTTTAATATTATCTTTTAAATGTTTAATTATAAAATGGTACACAGGAGAAAATCTTAAATTAGGTAGAAAAAAACATGGGTGTTAGTATCAGGTTTGATTTTTTTTAAAGAAATCTGACCAATTTTCTTGACCTATTGATACCTCAAATTTCAGTTAGAAGAAAATTCTATAAGAACAAAATTAGGAGCAAAATTAGTTGGTTTAATTTCTTCATGGAAGTAACATGCAAGTTTTAAAATGTATATTGGTGAAATTAATAAGTGGTGGTGTGACAAGCATACATTATTTTAAAAAACACAGTTAAGAAAAATTTTAAGTTACTACTCAATTCTGCCACGGCCAGTGAGCTAGTATATGGAACAGATAATTACATTTTGTTTTAAACTCACTGGAGATTATATTTGAAACAGAGACTACAAAATAAACAAAACTTTTTATATTTGACACTATTGTCCCTTTTGATACAATCAGGAAAGCATACTGACCCATTGAAGGATAAATATTCTCCTCTATTCCTGAGCTGTAGATTAATCTTGGCTTAATGAACCTTGAATAACATAATAATAATCAGTAATTGAGATTTATTGCCAGTGAGTGGAAATAAAAAATAGATAGGTAAGTGATAAATAATGATAGAAAAATAGAAGCATCAATTAAAGAACATGGGGAGGAGAGGACAGACAGAAGATAGATACATAATACTGAAAGATGATAGCTATAGAGATGCATAAATACACAAATATGGTAAGGGCCACTAACCAAGAAATTAGGTAAACATATCAAAAAGACAAAGAACATATTTGCTCCTATGATTCCCAAAGGGTGACTATCCTACCAGTACTTAGATTTTAGCCTAGTGACAACTACTGAGACTATTGCTTCCATGGAACGTTAACTAAAGCTCAAAGAACACATTGACCTCACACAATATTAGTGGGAGACTTCAAAATCCCACTCTAAGCAATGGACAGATCATGGAAACAGAAACTAAACAGAGACCCAGTGTAACTAACAGAAGTTATGATCATAATGGATTTAACAGATATTTACAGAACATTTAATCCTAAACAAAAGAATATAACTTCTTCACAGAATCTCATGGTACCTTCTCCAAAATTGACCATATAATTGGTCATAAAAACAAGCCTCAACAGATACAACAAGTTTGAAATAGTCCCATGCATCCTATAAGATCACCATGGACTAAGGCTGATCTTCAATGCCAACAAAAACAAGGGAGATGCCACATACACACGAAGCTGAACAAAGCTCTACAGAATGATAATTTGGTCAAGGAAGAAATAAAGAAATTAATGACTTTTTAGAATTTAATGAAAATGAAAGCACATCATACCGGAACTTAAGGGACACAATGAAAGCAGTGCTAAGAGGAAAAATGTAGCTCTAAATTCCTGCAAAAAGAAACTGGAGAGAGGTTACACTTACAGCTTGACAGCACATCTGAAAGCTCTAGAACAAAAGGAAGCAAATACACCCAAGAGGAGGAGACCGCAAGAAATCAAACAAGTAGAAACAAAAAGAACTATTCAAAGAATCCACAAAAGCAAGAGAAGCTTCTTTGAGAAAATCAACAAGATAAATAAACCCTTAGCCAGACTAACCAGAGGGCACAGAGATAGTATCCTAATTAACAAAATCAGATATGGAAAGAAAGACATAACAACAGAAACTGAGGAAATTCAAAAAATCATCAGATCCTACTAAAACAGCCTATACTCAACAAAATAGGAAAATCTGGATGAAATTGACAATTTTCTACACAGATACCAGGTGCCGAAGTTAAATCAGGATCAGATAAACCATCTAAACAATCCTATAACCCCTAAAGACATAGCTAAATTCATTGAGTCTCCCAACGAAAAAAAGCCCAGGACCAGATGGGTTTAGGTCAGAATTCTATCAAACCTTCAGAGAAGACCTAATACTAACACTCTTCAAACTATTACAAAAAATAGAAACAGAAGAAACACTAAATAATTTGTTCTATAAAAGGACAATTATGCTTATAACTAAAGCACACAAAGACCCAAAAAAGAAACGGAACTTCAGACTAATTTCCCTTATGAACATCAGTGCAAAACTACTCAATAAAATTTGGGCAAACTGAATCCAAGAACACATCAAAATGATCATTCACCACAATCAAGTAGGCTTTATCCCAGGGATGCAGGGATGGTTCACTATATGAAAATCCATCCACATAATTCACTACATAAACAAACTCAAAGGAAAAACAAAAAAAACACATGATCATTTCATTAGATGCTGAAAAAGCATTTGACAAAATTCAACATCCCTTCATGCTAAAAGTCTTAGATCATGAATTCAAGATCCATACCTAAACATAGTAAAAGCAATATATAGCAAACCAGTAGCCAACATCAAACTAAATGGAGAGAAACTTGAAACAATCCCACTAAAATCAGGGACAAGACCAGGCTGCCCATTCTCTATCTCTCTCTATTCAATATAGTACTTGAAGTTCTAGCCAGAGCAATTAGACAACAGAAGGAGGTAAAAGGAATAAAAATCGGAAAGAAAGAAGTCAAAGTATCACTATTTGCAGTTAATAGGAGAGTATACTTATGTGACTCCAAAAATTCCACCAGAGAATTCCTAAACCTTATAAACAACTTCAGCAAAGTGGCTAGACATAAAACAAACTCAAACAAATCACTAGACTTCCTATACTCAGAGGATAAACAGGCTGAGAAAGAAATTAGGGAAACAACACCCTTCACAATAGTCACAAATAATATAAAATACCTTGGTGTGACTCTAACCAAGCAAGTAAAAGGTCTATGTGACAAGAACCTCAAGTCTCTGAAGAAAGAAATTAAACAAGATCTCAGAAGATGGAAAAATCTCCCATGTTCATGAATTGGCAGGATTAATATAGTAAAAATGGCAATATTGCTGAAAGCAATTTACAGATTCAATGGTATCCTCATCAAAATCTCAACTCAATTCTTCATAGAGTTAGAAAGAACAATTTGCAAATTCATTTGGAACAAAAAAAATCACAGGATAGCAAAAAATATACTCAACAATAAGTAACTTCTGGGTGAGTCACCATCCCTTACCTCAAGCTGTATTACAGAAAAATAGTGATAAAAATTGAATGGTATTGGTACACAGACAGGCAAGAAAATCAATGGAATAATGTTGAAAACCCAGAAATGAACCCACACACCTATGGTCACTTGATCTTTCACAAAGGAGCTAAAACCATCCAGTGGAAAAAAAGACAACCTTTGTAATATAGTGCAGTTTCAACTGGAGGTCAGCATGTAGAAGAATGCAAATCAACCCATTCTTATCTCATACTACAAAGCTCAAGTCCATGTGGACCAAGGACCTCCACATAAAACCAGAAATGCTGAAACATAGAAAAGAACGCTGGGAACCACCTTGAACCCATGGGCACTTGGAAAAAATTCCTGAACAGAAAACCAATAGCTTATGCTTTAAGATCAAGAATCTACAAATGGCACCTCATAAGTTACAAAGCTTCTGTAAGTCAAAGGACACTATCAATAGGATAAAATGGCAATCAACAGATTGGGAAAAGATCTTTACCAATCCTACATCTGATAGAGGGCTAATAACCAATATATACAAAGAACTCAAGAAGTTAGACTCCAGAGAATCAAATAACCCTACTAAAAATAAGGCACATAGCTAAACAAAGAATCAACTGAGGAAACTCAATGGGCTCAGAAGCACCGAAAGAAATGTTCAACATCCTTAGTCATCAGGAAAATGAAAATCAAAACAACCCTGAGATTCCAACTCACAACAGTCAGGTTGGCTAAGATCAAAAACTCTGGTGACAGCAGATGCTGGCAAAGATGTGGAGAAAAAGGAACACGCCTCTATTGATGGTGGGATTGCAAGGTGGTACAACCACTCTGGAAATCAGTCTGGTGGTTCTTCAGAAAATTGAACATAGTATTACCTGAGGACCTACCTATATCACTCCTGGGAATATACCCAAAAGATATAACAAGGACATATGCTGCATTCTGTTCATAGCAGCCTTATAATATAAATATATTAGCCAGAAGCTGGAAAGAACCCAGATATCCTTCAACAGAGGAGTGGATACAGAAAATGTGATACATTTACACAATGGAGTACTATGTAGCTATTATAAAGAATGGCTTTATGAAATTCTTAGGCAAATGAATCCACATAGTATACACTCACTGCTAAGTAGATATTAGCCCCAAAGCTCCAAATATCCAGATATAATTCACAGACTACATGAAGCTCAAGAAGAAGGAATTGTGGATGCCAAGAAGTGCTTGCTGAAAGGAGCCTGATATAGCTGTCTGCTGAGAGGCTCTGCCAGAGCCTGACAAATACAGAGGCAGATGCTCACAGCCAAACTTTTGACTGAGCATAGGGTCCCCAATGAAGGAGTTAGAGAAAGGACTGATGGAGCTGAAGGGATTTGCAACCCCAGAGGAAGAATAATAGTATCAACCAACTAGACCCCTCAGAGCTCACAGGGACTAAGCCACCATACAAGGAGTACACCTGGCCAGCTGCATATGTAGCAGACATTGACCTTGTCAGGCATCAATGGGAAGAGAGTCCCTTGGTCTTGTGAAGACTTGATGGATGCTCCAGTGTAGTAGAGTTCAAGGGTAGGGAAGTGAGAGTGGATGGGTGGTTGTTGGAACACCCTCATAGAAGCAGAGGGAGAGAGGATATGATAAGGGGGTTCTGGGAGTGAAGAAAACTGGGAAAGGGGATGACATTTGAAATGTAAATAAAGAAAATATCCAATAAAAATAGCAAAAAGAGAAAAAGGAGAAAGAAAGAAAGAAATAAAGAAAGAAAGAAAGAAAGAAAGAGGGAAGGAGGGAGGGTTGTTATTAGTTAAAAGAAAGGAAAGAAAGAAAAGGAAGGAAGGAAGAAAGGAAGGAAGGGAGGGAGGGAGGGAAGAAGGAAGGAAGGAAGGAAGGAAGGAAGGAAGGAAGGAAGGAAGGAAGGAAGGAAAAGGCACAAAAAGAAAGGAAAGATAAGAAAAGGGAATAGAAAAGAAATCTGGCAAAAAAAAAAAAGTTAGATGGGCTCACAGAGCACTATCCAGTATCAAGTACAGAAACATTCTAGGATATCAGACATCCTCTCTCCTCTAGTCAACCTTGTGAAAATAGCCTAATGAAGGAAAGAAATAATTTTAAGTCCCAGAAATGTGATCTTCAGTGGCCATTATGAAAAATCTGTGTTTCCAGTGGGTTTGTGATTCTCTGCCTCAGTCTTCCCTTCTATATAACCCTCCCTAATTCCCTCATTCTTCCTTTGTGCCTCAATTGTACTCTTTAATCTATACTGTCATATATAAGGATTCTGTTGTAATTACCTAGTGCTTTACCCACAACTCTCTCTAAATAGGATGATGATAAAAGCCATGTCTCAGTTGAAAACATCTTTGAGTACTCACCCCAAGGCCAACTGTCTGTATTCACCTTTAGATGAACATTCTCATGGCAGCTTGAATGTACCATCACAAAAAGTAGTTAAATTTGGGCATTCTAGGGTATAGCACTGGAACTCTGATCAAAGTTTCCCATTATAATAGCAAATTCAATTTAACTCATTGAAATATCCCTAAAATATGTGACATATACAATTTATGACAGCTGAAACCTAATTCTAGAGAAGTATATTTCATGAGCATAGTTGCCAAAAACATTTTTCTGAGACAATGTGAGTCTTATAAATTATGTGAAAATCTAGAGAGATTTATTAATATTATAAATGAAAAACAATTTATATTAACCAAAGTAAGTGATTACCTCATCTGTAACCCCAGTACAATTTTTCATTCATGAACATGGATACGAGAAAAATGCTATCTTTCCTCTGATATTACAGAATACATCAAATTGTTTTGTATTAAATAATGTCTTTTTAATATATCTTTACAGATTTAACTTTAATGAAAATCCAAAGAGGAAAAATGTGTCACCTGCCAAGTACAAGACTTAAAATAAATGTATGTTTCTGGCATTATAAAATAAATATGTTTCTGATATTATATGATAGGTCTTCCTAGGGAGGAAAAAAGATGAATTTGTACATATAAAAGTAGAATTTAATATAACTCCTTCACTAGATTAATACAACAAAATACAGGAGGACCCATCAATCATAAAATGCCATCAAAGAAGAAGTCATTCTTCTTTGAAGAATAGAAGAACTTAGGTAGAAAAACTTTAATCAAACATTTCCATTTATCCTCACATCAATGCAGCTTTATAATGGAATGACCAGCCCTTAACCAAGGTGCAGTATTAAAGATTCTTTGCAAATGACCATTGTTCTCATTTTTTTTCATATTAAAATCCAGGATATAATTAGAGAGGATTGGTATATTAATTACTCCTAGGTGCTACAGCATATTTCTTTACAGTGTACAATTCAACAACAACAAAATCCCTTAAAGAATTACAGGAAAACAAAACCATCCAATATCTAAAAATGGAAATAGAAACGATAAAGAAATCATAAAGGGAAACAAACCTGGAGTTAGAAAATCTAGGAAAGAGATCAGGCGTCATAGATGCAAGTATCACCAATAGAATATAAGAGATAGAAGAGAGAATAGTAGCAGAAGATAACACAGAAAACATTGGCATAACAGCCAAAGAAAATGCAAAAAGTAAAAAGCTCCTAACCCCAAACATCTAGGAAATCCAGAACACAATGAGAAGATGAGACCTAAGGATAATAGGTATAGAAGAGAGTGAAGATTCCCAACTCAAAGAACCAGAAAATATCTTCAACAAAATTATAGAAGAAAAATTCCCTAACCTAAAGAAAGAGATACCCATGAATACAGAAGAAGTCTATGGAACTCCAAATAGACTTGGCCAGAAAAGGAATTCCTCCCATCATAAAAAATCAAAACACCCAATTCACTAAACAAAGAAAGATTTTAAGAAGCAGTAATGGAAAAAAGATCAAGTAACATATAAAGGCAGACCTATCAAAATTACACCAGATTTCTCACCAGAGACTATGAAAGGCTGAAGATCCAGGGCAGATGTTATACAGACCCTAAGGGAACTGAAATGCCAGCCCAATTTACTGTACCCAGCAAAACTCTCAATTAGCATAGATTGAGAAGCCAAGATATTCTATGATAAAACCAAATGTACACAATATCTTTCCATAAATCCAGCCCTACAAAGAATAATAGACGGAAAACATCAAAACAAAGAGGGAAACTACACCCTAAAAAAAGCAAGAAAGTAATCTTTCAACAAACCCAAAAGAAGAGACACACAAACATAATTCTACCCCTAACAACAAAAATAACAGGAAATAACAATCACTTTTCCTTAATATCTCTTAACACCAATGGACTCAATTCCCTCCAAAAGACACATACTAACAGACAGAATATGTAAACAATGCTCATCATTTTTCTGTATACAGGAAACGTACCTCAGTGACAACGGCAGAGTAAAAGGTTGGAAAACAATTTTCCAAGTAAATGGTCCCAAGAAACAAGCAGGAGTAGACCTTCTAACATTGAGTAAAATCAACTCTCAACCAAAAGTTATCAAAAAAGATAAGAAAGGACACTTCACACTGGTCAAATGAAAAATCTACCCAAATGTACTCTCAATTCTGAACATCTGTGCTCCAAATGCAAGGGCACCCACATTCATAAAAGAAACTTTATGCCAGGCAGTAGTGGTGTATGCCTTTAATCCAAGTACTTGGGAGGCAGAAGCAGGAGGATTTCGTAATTTGAGTCCAGCCTGGTCTACTGAGTGAGTTCTAGGATAGCCAGGGCTACACAGAGAAACCCTGTCTCAAAAAAAAAAAGTAAAAAATAAAAGAAAGAAAGAAAAAGAGAGAGAGAGAGAGAGAGAGAGAGAGAGGAAAGAGACAAAAGAAAAGCAGTAGAAAATATCAGTGAGAAAGATTAATACATTTGATAAATATGTAGGTAGATCTATATGAGTCTTTAATTAATATATGGTTACATCCTGAGAAACACTTTACAGCTTATAAGACTGTAGTTCAAAATATTCATTTTATTACTGCTCATCCACTAAAGTCTATAGATGAGTTACAGTGCACTGTACCAGACTGGGCAACTTGGCTCACTGGCCCTATTTGTCCTTGCAAGAGCACATTGTGCTGCATGCACTAAACAAGCGTTTCTCCTGAATATCTATTATTTTCACACAATTTAAACTCTCAAGTTCATGGCAAACCATCAAGAGGGTACCTAAATTTCAGCTTCTTAACCTCTTTGTGGGTAAACTGAATGTGAAAGTCTTTCTTCAGTACTACAGTAAACAACTAATTTGAAATCAAACACATAATGAGTCCCAGGTGTTTCTGTATGTACTTGTATTGCCTGAGTTCACTACATCCTTAGCTTTGAAGACATCATGGTGTTATTCATTCTGATGTATTACAATGCTAACCAGCAATGTCTAGAATCCCTCAACTCAGATGAGAGAATCCTATGACATGGATTGAAATGATTTTACAAGTTCAATGGTTTGTCCTATGGTTTAATTGTTGAAAACAATTATTTTAATATTTTTCTAGTGTCTTTACTTAACCTGTAAGTATCTAGTTCGTATATTCTCAGAATGGATCATCTGAGAATTACTTTACTATGTGCATTATGTGGCTGTGTTTTCTTGTGTGACAATGGATGTGTGTATGTTGTTTTGCATATACACACTCATGCATGCATAGATCAGAAGTCAGTCTTAGATGTCTCTTTCTATCACTCTTCCATGTACCATGTAAGACAGGATCTCAATGAATCTGAAGCTCCCCAATGGGCTCCATTGGCTACCAGATAGTCCCAGGCATCCTTGAGACTTTTCTCAGGTTCCCACTCCCTAATTCCCAATAGAGTTGTGAACACATGTCTTTTAGAATTTTAGAATCCATGGAGAGTGAACACAGCAATTTTAGAATTTTTCTTAAGTCCTTTAGAATTTTTCTAACAGGTAGTCTGACCTTGATTGGAAATCCCAAGAATTATTTAGAGAGCTAACACAGCTCTTTTAGAATTTTTTCTAGCAGCTATCCAGAGAGAAAGCTGTCTGAAAGTGCTAATGCAGTACTTTTAGTGCAAGGGTTTGAAAATTGCTGAAGAAAGACCGCAGACTCAGATAGTATGCAAAAACAAAGAGCATTTATTCTTCAGAAACAACCAGCATGCAGGGGTCAATCATTCTTTGAAATGTCAAACCCAGACATAGGCACACAACCCTTCTTATAGGAAAACAGGGCACTATCTAGAAAGATTAGGTAATCTACAATTTCATTGGCTGCTTATAGGGGGTCACAGGTGATCAGGGGTCTGCATTCCTATGTCATGAACATTCAACCGTGTGATGAAATAGGAGCTTCCCAGTGTACTTGGCCCGTTCTAAAATAAGCTATTTCACCATTTTTGTGGTTATGCCCAGGCTATTCTTTGGGAGTGGGTTTTATTATCTTGTTTTGGATTTTATGGTCTATTCCTAGAGCTGATGTCTTATGACCTAGTTTCCCAGACTTATGGTCTATTCCTGAAGCTAGTGTCTTATGGCCTTTTTTGAAATCAGGTGTTGTCCTTAAAATAGGGATGAATGGGGTCCTTAAATGAAAATGAAAGGGTTTATGTTGTCCTTTCAGTAGAATGATTTCTAGGGAACTGCTGAAGACTACACACAGCTCTGTTTGAATTTTTTTTTTCTGGCTTCCTGATTTTGATCAAAAATCTAAGAATTACTTATAGAATTTTTATAGCAAGATTTCTGACTTGGTCAGAAAATCCAAGAATTTTTTTTTTTCTAGCAGGCTTTCTGCCTTTGATTGGAAAACCCATGAGCTATCCAGAGAGCATTTAGAGTTTCTTCTAGCATGAAAGAACTGTTTTGAGGAGGGTGCTGTCTTGGGCAAGAGCTGTCTCAAGCAGACTACAGAGCCAAGAGCAATCTACAGAGAGCTCTCTATAGGAGCTATCTGGAACAGAACTCAGGTCATCAGCTTGGACCCATAATTTGACTTTAAGTCATTCTTTTCACTGCTCCCAGACATCATTTCTGTAAGAAACCCTCTCCAAGCCAAGGCTGGTCCTTGGCAAAAGCTAACTGCCTTGTACAGTTCAGTTTGTTCACAGACAACTTCAGTTGTAAACTCAGGAGTGAAGTCTTTCTGTTATATCCAGAAAACACTATTTTTCCCCAGCCTTACCAGAAAAAAAGGCTCTTATAATCTTTCATCCTCTTCTTCTTCCTCTCTGTCTCCTGATACTTCAAGGGAGTGGATCCCATAGATGTCTTGATTCAATATAGATTTGAGCATGAATTTAACAGAAAGGGAGTCATGTATAGAAAGGATAAAACAAACCCACAGCCATGAGTATAGAGATGCAAAGAAGGGATATCCTTCATTGTATTTAAAATGATCGTAGATGTTATTTTAGTGGTTTCTTTTGTTAGTATCTTCATATAATTGCTAGAGAATTTAAATGAGATACAACAAATGTATATAACAAGATTGCAACTAATGAAGTAAAGGTCTTATTTTATGGGGAGGCATGAAATGATAAGAAATTCATTGTTAATATTAACAATGACAGTTAATAGTCTTGTTTGCGAAATGACTACAAAGTAATGCAAAATGAATGAGGTAATACTCAAGTTTGTATATGCTCAGGCTTCTAACATGGTTCATGGATATTTTAAGATTATCATTTGACAATCTCACTATATGTGCTAGCTAGTTTTATATCCTTAGAACAAGATAGAGTTATCAAAGAGGAAAAATCCTTAATTGAGAAATATCCTGATAAGACTGGTTGTAGGCAAACCTGTGTGCATTTTCTTAGTGACTGATGTGGGTGGACCTACATCACTAACTGGTAATCATGGATTCTCTAAAAGAAGCAGGTTGAACAAGCCATGAGAAAAGGCTAGGAAGCAGCACCACTCCATGGCTGCTGTATGAGTTTCTGCCTCCAGGTCTCATCCCCAAATAAGTTCCTGCCTTGACTTCTTCAGGGATGAACCATGATGGGAAAGCCTAAGCCAATTAATCCCTTCCTCCTCTAGTTGCCATTGGCCATAGTAGTCACCATGACAATAGTTGCCATTGGCCATAGTAGTCACCATGACAATAGTTGCCATTGGCCATAGTAGTCACCATGACAATAGTTGCCATTGGCCATAGTAGTCACCATGACAATAGTTGCCATTGGCCATAGTAGTCACCATGACAATACAAACACTAAGACATTATATAAAATATACGATTTCTATGTGGAACTTTTTTTTTAGAATTCTGGACTTTCGTCTGTCAAGAGTCTATGTCTTTCCCCCTCCCATGTCCACATCATTTCCCTTGACTCAATCCTGAGTCAGTAGAGAAGTTCCTTGAAAGTCGGTTGAGTTTTCTGTCTTCCATCCTTGAAGTACCTTTGACTTAGGAGTGACATTGGCAGTTCTTGAACCATAACTTCCATCTCGGAGCTTTGCTTAAGACTGTCCTGAATATAATCCATACCCTCTTGGAATATGACATTTGGCTTTACTGTTTTATCACATACAGTAAGCTTACTTCATTCTTAAGGCAGGAATCGACACTAAAGAATTTTGAGATGTCTTTATTTCATATCTGAAATAAGTGAGTAGGAATAAAAATATTTTAGAATTTAACAGGCAGTTTTTCACGCTTTCTAATATTACATTTAGACGCTTTCTTGATTCCTTAGATCCACTGAGCATCAAAGCTGGCTGTGGAGAAAGGTAGAAGAGAGCTAGCTAAGGGGCATTTGTCTATGAAAAAAGTTAGCAGCATTTACCCTGACTTAGGTGAACTGAAGACAAAAGATGCCACGGGAAAGAAAAGTTTAAAATGCATTAATAAATAGTAAAATACAATATATAGATGAGAAGTCTTTTTCTGTTGACTCTGTAGATAAGATTATAAGAATGTCCTATGAACAAAAAGGAGATGATAAAATAAAATAAACTCTGGTACTAAAGAATCTAGAAACCTGAAAATACATATTAAAATTGTTTGTAAATAGTAAATTTGTACCAATAGGAACTCAGTTTACTGTTGTCAACAGTATCAACTTTTCCTAAATACTTTCATAAACTGCATCATGAGATGCATCATCTCCAATCTCTGTTCTAAAGATGGGTAAGGAGGCACAGGGAAAAAATTCCTAAACAGAACAGCAATGGCTTATGCTGTAAGATCAAGAATTGACAAATGGGACCTCATGAAATTGCAAAGCTTCTGTAAGGCAATAAACACTGTCAATAAGGCAAAACGGCCACCAACAGATTGGGGAAGTATATTTACCAATCCTAAATTTGATAGGGGACTAATATCCAATATATACAAAGATCTCAAGAAGCTGGTCTCCAGAAATTCAGATAACCCCATTAAAAACGGGGTACAGAATTAAACAAAGAATTCTCAAGTTAGGAATACCGAAGGGCTGAGAAGCACCTGAAAAAATGTTCAACATCCTTAATTATCAGGGAAATGCAAATCAAATCAACCCTGAGATTCCACCTCACACCAGTCAGAATGGCTAAGTTCAAAAATTCAGGTGACAGCAGATGCTAGTGAGGATGTGGAGAAAGGAACACTCCTTCATTGCTGATGGGATTGCAAACTTATACAACCACTCTGGATATCATTCTGGCGGTTCCTCAGAAACTTGGCATAGTACTACTGGATGATCCAGCAATACCTCTCCTGGGCATATACCTAGAAGAAGCTCCAACTGGTAATAAGAGCACATGCTCCACTATGTTCATAGCAGCCTTATATAATAGCCAGAAGCTGGAAATAACCCAGATGTTCCTCAACAGAGGAATGGATACAGAAAATGTGGTACATATACACAATGGAGTACTACTCAGCTATTAAAAACAATGAATTTATGAAATTCTTGGAGAAATGGGTTTATCTGGAGGATATCATCCTTAGTGAGGTAAAGCAATCACAATAGAAGTCAGTTGATATGCACTCACTGATAAGTTGAAATTAGTCCAGAAACTTAGAATACACAAGATACAATTTGCAATACACAGAAAATCAAGAAGATGATAGACCAAAGTGTGGATACTTCACTCCTCCTTAGAATAGGGAACAAAACACCAGGGAAAGAGTTACAGAGACAAAGTTTGGAGCTAAGGTGAAAGGATGAACCATCCAGAGACTGCCCCACCCAGGGATCCATCCTATAATCAGCAACCAAACCCAGACACTATTGCATATGCCAGCAGGATTTTGTTGAAAGGACCTTGATATAGCTATCACGAGTGAGGCTATGCCAGTGCCTGGCAAATACAGAAGTAGATGCTCATAGTCATCTGTTAGATGGAACACAGGGCCTCCAATGGAGGAGCTAGAGAAAGTACCCAAGGAGCTGAAGAGGTCTGCAACCCTATAGGTGAAACAACAAGGTGAACTAACTAGTAACCCCAGAGCTTGTATCTCTAGCTGCATATGTAGCAGAAGATGGCCTAGTCGGCCATCATTGGGAAGAGAGGCCCCTTGGTCTTGCAAACTTTATATGCCCCAGTACAGGGGAACACAAGGGCCAAAAAGTGTGTAGGTAAGGAAGCAGGGTGGGGGGTGGGTATAGGGAACTTCCAGGATAGCATTTGAAATGTAAATAAAGAAAATATCTAATATAAAAAATAAAAAAGAATATTATCATGCTCATTCCTGTGAAAAAAATAAGCTTAAATTTTAAATTTTCATGTCTATAAATCTAACATATTTTTAAAATGTAATCAAGCAATTATTTTATCTACAAGAGAAAAACTACTGGCTGATCTGGTGGTTGTAAAAGAAATAATTAATTGAGATTTTACATATTAATTTAGAGGACTTGGTTTTTTCCTACATTTTTCATTAATAAATATAAGAAACATATTAATCTGTACAACTGGCACCCTGGGTTTTGTTAGAGTTGGACTGTTGAAAGAAAAACTAGCCTAGTGAAATGTTTAATTAAAAATACCTCTCACCCTGTTTAAATTTATAAAAGTTTCTTCATCAAATTCTTAAATATTCCTTTCACAGCAGGTTCTTTCCTCGGCATTAGAAGTAATTATGTATTAATGTATTAATGGACACACTTTTGAATTCTATTTAAATATACTAAAAACCCACATCAAGTATTTAACCAGTAGAAACTGTTTCCTTCTTAAAACAATTTAGGTAAGAAAGTGTCAAAAGGGCATATTATTAGGAATATATTGTCTCTTCAATAAGTGGTTCTGGGAAAATCAAATGTCCACATTATAATAAAACTGTAAACTTCTTTTAAATGATATGTAAAACTCAAGGTGTAACACTTAATTCAAAATCCTGAAAATATTCAGCAATATGTATTCACACAACTAACACCACAATTCCAGAACAATCCTATCATGGCTAATAATAATTATAATAATAACAACAACAACAACAACCTTTGGGTTAATAACAAAAGTCCCAAACCCCACCTACAGGCAAAATTTCCTTCTTTCAACTGAAACTTCAGTTTATTTGCATAAGTTTATTTGAAAATATCTGAAATATATCTGCACCTTCACCATCTGTAGATGCATATTTCCCCCATTAATAAGCCTTCATTATTTATTGCTTCTTAGCTCTTTTTGACCAAGTTGATCAGAAACTGGTAAATTTTATCAGTTGATATAGTAATATACTTTGCCATCATTGCTAATGTATACCAATGCTTGCATGCTATTGTATTAGTATGTACCCTCATGTACTAATTATCTACATATCTTAAAGTTATGTTTTGATTCTATTTTTGTTACCTTCTTTTCTAACTGCTAAATGAAAGTGTGTCCATTAGTTTTTTTTTTTAATTTTATTTTTTTTCACTTTTAATATAATCATTTGAGGACATCCATTTCACCGAAAGTACGAATTTAATATAGTTCCTTAAGTTTAGAGACTAAAAACATTGCAATTCACTGTGAAACACTTCCCAGTTTGTGACTATTATTTCTAAGCTTTCCCATGGCTTATTTAAAAATGAACACCTTCACTTTTAATTATAATGACTTCTAAGTCAGATTCCACTGTGGAAATAGTAATATACTGTTGTCAGGTAAAAACTCTGTACATGGCAATAAATAAATAAATAAATAAATAAATAAATAAATAAATAAAGAAATAAATACCCATCACTTCCCTACACCACTAGTATTTATTTGTTGTCTTTATCTGACTGTTCTTTGGTTGTTTGTGTGTGTGTGTGTGTGTGTGTGTGTGTGTGTGTGTGTGTGCTTACTTGTTTAATTTGAGTCATGCCCTTACTAATTTGTCCAAGTCTGATTGAGCATGATCTGAAGACCAGGAAGCATTTGGATTTGCAGACTGCCTAACTTAGCCTCCCATGGAGCTGTAATTAAAAGTGGGTACCATCAGGCCCAAATGTCAGTGCTATAATTTCTGATATAACTTATACAAAATTGGCTATATCCATTCCCTGTAGTGTGGGACCCATCATATTTGTTAGCTAGGAAAAAGTTAAGGCAAGGACTCTAAAAGGGAAGAAATAGGCCCATGGAAGCAAAGTGTGCCATAGGGGTAAAAAAGAGTGATGGAATGAGTGTGTGATGATTAGTGGAATTCAGCTGTTCTAGAACAGCTGTAGTAAAGCAGGCTGGCCTAGAACTCACAGAGATCTGCCTGCTGCTCTGCCTGCTGAGTGCTGTGATGAAAGATGCATACCACCCGGCTTATCTCTCTTTTCTTACTGGCTATAAACACATTTTATCTAGCTCTATCATACTCTTGCACTTACAACTTTCCCAGGAAGATACCTTCAAACTATTAGCTAAAATAAACTCACTAGTAGGGTACTCTGTTGTCAGAGAAACTAACTAAAACAGGATGAATCTGATCAAAGCACATTGCATAATGAGCTACCATAAGAAACCTTTTATTCTAAATAATCAATATACGTCGGTACTCATTTCAAGTGGGAAATGCTAAAAGTGGGTTGAGATGAATGAAGTCTTTAGCATCTGTTCCTTTGATTAGCCAAAAGAGACAGAACCAACAAACCATGGCTGAAGCAAAGCATTAATATATGTCAGATGGTTAAAATGCATCAGGAACTAAATCATACTTTCTAATGGAAAAGCTTTAATCGAAATGCCCTACCTCATCATTTTTCTAGAAATGAATAAGGATTTGGTGCTTCTATGAAAACCATAATTCTTTTCAAAGCAAAGGGCATTAAGAATTCATGTAATAATCAGCAAATGCGTTTGCAGTAAGTAACACATCACACACACACACACACACACACACACACACACACACACACACACACAAAATGACCTTACAGACACAGTATCACAGCATTTAAATGACAGACTAACAATATATTATGATTTCAATTCTTAATACTATTTTAGAATTCTTTACCTTCAAGTTTATTCTCCTTTGATATTAAGTTCACTTGATACAACACTAAAAGTCCTATTTCAGAGAGAAGACAGGGAAGTTTTCAATCATTTAAATTAAATAGCAATATAAGTTATTATGTTCAAAATTAAGAAACCTAAAATATTAATAAGCATACCTCGGTGACTTCATGAAAATATTTTAATGGCAGTGAAAACAAAGTGACTGTAAGTCACTTTATAAAGACGAGAGAAATGCTTGGGTGCCTTTGTAATACTATTTTATTAATATATAGTTTTTCCTCTACCCATATCTAGCCCCAAATGATGAGACAGATTACTAGATTTATTTAATCAAACTTATAGCACAAAACCTGGGCAGTCATTGGCATATTCTAATCCTCTAGGCTAATCTGCCTACTGCCTAGCCAAAATTCTTGAGATCCTTGCATTTTCTTATTGGTCTCATTCTTTGAGCTTCAGGTGTGTTCTCCCATGATGTTTCCTGGACCCACCCCAGCTACTCATGGTGAATACCTCTGACTCTCTCTCTCCCACACTTTCCATGGTTGGCAGAAGTCCTACCCTGTTTTCACTTCTGCCCAGGTATTGGCTTATCGGCTTTTAGTAACAAGGCAAAGAAGTCATAAGCACGGTTTACATAAACTTGAAACAAGAAATATTTGGAGTAAGCATTAGAATGCCATGTCTGGGTTGCAACAATATGTGTGGGTAGAGAAATCAGCATTTGAATAACTCAAGAATAATCTTTACACAGTGCACAAAGACATTATGCCCACAACAGTTCTCTACCAGTAACTGATTATGCGTAACTTTTATTTTGTTAGACAATGAATATGCATTTCCTATAAATAATTGTCATTATATTAATGCAAATATTGTCAAACTAAAAATCAAAAGTGAAGAAATATAATTTTATAATTTGATATGGCATTTACAATTATGTAATTGATAGGACAAAATTACTTAGTTACTTGAGTAGATCTGCAATATATATTATCACAGATAGCTATGACATAGATATCAACTCTCATAGCTAGTTGTATTGCACATTATTTGGAGAATTTTTTCATGAAAATATAATAAGAAAATGTTTATACAACATGGTTTTTATGAATGTTTCAAGGATTGAGGTATAAAATGTTGGTACATCCTCTTATGTTGCCAACTGTTATTTGAAAAGCAATCAGCAAATGCATTTAACCAATAAAGTTTTGAAACATACACACACATCACACAAACACAGACACACACATACACACACAAACACACATATCCCAGAGCAAGATAATGAAGGACAAAAAAATCTGATAATAATATTAATGTCTTTCATATAAAGCATAAAGTCAATCGGTGCTTATGACAGAAATCATTGGAAATCATTTTAATTCTATATTATTGCGATATGGTTTGCAACTCATAAACTTACCTCCTTAACTTCCACAAGTGATATGCCAACATATTATACATTGTCAATAAGAAAAAGAGAGAGAGAGAGAAATAAGAGTCTATTGGTCTTTTTATTTTTCATTTTCCCTTACAGGAGCATAAACAAAACTCAATGTCAAGACACTTACTTTCATTACTTAAGTTTTAAATGAGTCTTGTGTAATAATGCCAGTGTTTCTCTGTGTAAGACAGTTGGCTTCATGCCTCTCCTTTAAAAACAATGAATCTACTTTCAATGAGTGCATACAATGTGTGTTCTTTTGTGACTGGGTAACCTCACTCTGGGTGATATTTTCTTGTTCCATCCATTTGCCTAAGAAATTCATGAAGTTATTGTTCTTAATAGCTGAGTATATATTAGCCTAAAAGCTCAGAATACCCAAGACACAATTCATAGACCACATGAAGCTCAAGAAGAAGGAAGACCAAAGTGTGGGTGCTTCAGTCCTTCTCAAAAGGAACAAAATACAGGAGAAATTATGGAGACAAATTGTGGAGCAGAGACTGAAGGAAAGGCCATCTAAAAAGTACCCCATGAGGTGCTGAGAAAAAGGTATATCCTTTTGTTTTAGGATGAAATATTCTGTAGATATCTGTTAAGTCCATTTGTTTCATAGCTTCCGTTAGTTCGACTGAGTCTCGGTTTAGTTTCTGTTTCCAGGATCTGTCCCTTGATGAGAGTGGGGTGTTGAAGTCTCCCACTATTATTGTGTGAGATGCAATGTGCGATTTAAGCTTTACTAAAGTTTATTTAATGAAAGTGGCTGCCCTTGCATTTGGAGCATAGATATTCAGAATTGAAAGTTCCTCTTGGAAGATTTTGCCTTTGATGAGTATGAAGTGCCCCTCTTTGTCTCTTTTGATAATTTTGGGTTGAAAGTCTATTTTATTCGATATTAGAATGGCTACCCCAGCTTTTTTCTTCGGGCCGTTTGCTTGGAATATTGTTNATCCATCCATATACAGACACCAAACCCAGACACTATAGGTGGATGCCAAGAAGTGCTTGCTGACAGGAGCCTGATATAGCTGTCTCCTGAGAGGCTCTTTTTAGTGCCTGGAAAATATAGAGGCAGATGCTTACACTCAACCATTGGACTGGGCAAGAAGACCCCAATGGAGGAGTTAGAGAAAGTACTGAAGCACCTGAAGGGGTTTACAACCCATAGGAAGAACAACAATATCAACCAACCATACCCTCCTAGAGCTCCCAGGAGCTAAACCACCAACCAAAGAGTATACATTGATTCAGCTGTATATGGAGCAGATAATGGCCTTTACGGACATTACTGGGAGGAGAGGCCCTTGGTCCTGGGAAGGCTCCGTGCCCCAATGTATGGGAATGCCAGGGCAGGGAGGCAGGAGTGAGTGGGCAGGGGAGTGAGCATCCTCATAGAAGCAGGAGGAGAGAGGATAGGGGTTTCTGGAGGGGAAAGAGGATAACATTTGAAATGTAAATAAATGAAATATCCAATAAAAAGACAGACAGAGAGAAAGAGAGAAAGAGAGAGAGAAAGAGAGAGAGAAAGAGAGAGAGAGAAAGAAAGAAAGAAAGAAAGAAAGAAAGAAAGAAAGAAAGAGTAAAGGAGAGAAAGAAAGAAAGAAAGAAAGAAAGAGAGAGAGAGAAAGAGAGAGAGAGAGAGAGAAAGAAAGAAAGAAAGAAAGAAAGAAAGAAAGAAAGAAAGAAAGAAAGAAAGAAAACAATGAATCAACTTGGATGAAAATAAAGCATGAATGTTTATATGCCCCAGTACAGGGGAATGCCAGGGCCAAATAGTGGGAGAGGGAGGGTAGGGGAGCAGGGTTGGGGAGGGTATAGGGGACTTTTGGGTAACACTTGAAATGTAAATGAAGAAACTCTCTAATAAAAAAAAAGAAAAAAAAAAGAAAGCATGGAAAGTTTATATAGAATCAACTCTTCCATACCAACTTTGTGTTAAAGGGAATATGAAAATCCTAGAATCCTGAGTTGTATTATATACAGAGAAACAGAATACTTTGGATGTGTTGCACACTTGGCTCCTTAGAAAGATGGTGCCTCAGTGTTGTTTAAAATCGCTTTTTATAAACAACATGAATAATATAATTTATAATATTATATTCTGATTTTACATGAAGCTTTCAACATCTGAAGCAAATCACAGAGGAAGAAAATGTTCTATGGGAGACATCATTAATAGTCATGTGTATTATTCAGTATCATTATATAATCTTGTTTTAGGGATTGCTAAAGAGAAAACTGTAAATGATATTAAACAATTATATAATTTCTAATAAGGTCAGGGTTGAGCATCCGTAAGTAGAAGTTCATTTTTTGTTAAATGGAAATTGGCTTATTTTCATTCCTCCCTGTAGTATGATTTCTGTAAAACTTATGCAAGTTTTTGTTTGGAGTTGTTTTGGTTTTTTTTTTTTTTTCCCACTTCTTACAAATCAAGACTGATTGGTCTTTGTGAATCAGAAGAGTCTGAAGGCTGAGGATTTCTAGGTGTTTCTTTAATGTAGACAAATATGTGAGAGCCAGAGAAGAAATAAAACAAGAAAATTAAAATTTAAAGAAAACTAGAAAGAGAAAGTATAAGACTTAGATTAAAAAAATGCCAATACAGAAAAAACATAGTCAAAGGTCAGCAGTGGTGGCACACACCTTTAATCTCAGAATTTGGGAGGCACAGGCAGGTGGATTTCTGAGTTTAAGGCCAGCCTGGTCTACAGAGTGAGTTCCAGGGCACTCAGGGCTACACAGAGAAACCCTGTCTCGAAAAACAAAACAAAACAAAACAATTAAAAACAAAAAACAAAAAACAAGACATAGTCAAAATAAGAGGAACGAAGTGACTGATTCTCCTAGTTGGACATCGCAGTCTCTAATACGTAGCAAACCTAATAAACTAATGCAGGTCACCCAGGACACTCACATACACACATGCACACACACATACACATTTAAAATAATAAAATATTTCACAATATATTTTATGATAAGAAAATTAGATATTAGTTCAGATGAATAAGTTCCTGGGGAGGTGGTTGAATATTATCTGACGTATAATTTCTGGGGAGAAAGACAGAGCCTAAAACGTTTTAATTATGTTAGCAACTTAAAGCTTTTTAATGTTGCTTTGTTTTATTTTTAAATTGAAAAATTATGTTTATTTGAAATACTATTTTACCTCCACACTTCTGTTTTATTTATCAACCTGAGGAAAACACGCTATTAATATGCTTTATACTAGATATATTTCAAGATATTTTCTACTGTTTTGGGGCTTTTTATTTTGTTCACTTCTTTTTAAAACAGGGTTTCCCTATGCAGCCTAAGTTGTTCTTGACTTGTGATAATCCCAACATTAATAAAAATAAATATCAAATCCTCATAAATTCTTTGTTCTATTAATTGAATATTTTCTCAGTAAATGTGTGTGCCTTCCAGATAACTCGTAGCTAGCAAAACAAAGAAGCCATCTCACTAGTTCTAGCTCAGCAAAGGAGGTCATCAGGCTACCTTAGCTGTTTTACAGGAGGGCAGATGAGGGATCATGTATATGGGCCTGTGAAACTCAAAGGCAGAACTGCATTCCTTAAGAAGCACATTGGAATGGGCAACTGCTTGTGAAAGTCGGATCAGTGCACTGCTGCCAAGGCTGCGGACCACTCCACCACATCGTCTCTATTCCCCAGCAGTCCTTTCCTGCCTATATATGGGTCAGGAGAGGTGATGTCAGTGAGGTCATTAATGTCCTGAGTCCTAGGACCTTGTCCCCAGCAATGATTGTTTCAGATCAGAGGAAATAGCTGCACAGTGCTCCATCCACTCTTCTGTCTTTTATAATAATTTATCTATTAATTAATTAATTAATTATTATTTTCGCTTATTTTCGCTTTGGGAACTTCTTCTATGAATGCTGTATTAATATCATCTCTGCCTCCCTCTCTTTTTTCTAATTCCTCCCGTGCTCCTCCCCCACCTCATTCCCAAATTTACAGCCTCTTAGTCTTTACTGTTATAACAACTATATGCACATATATTTAATTTTTTAAGAAACAACCCGCTGAGTTGATGCAGTGCTGCCCATATGCATATGTGTTTAGGGCTGAGAGCTCAGGGCTTTTACATTCCCTCTGCTTCCTTCCTTTAAAGGAGACTTGAAAGGGATACAAAAGATTCATTCTATGAGGGGAACACCCTCATAGAAGCAGGGAGAGTGATGATGTGATAGCATGTTTCCAGGAGGAAGGGAAACCAGGAAAGGGGATAACATTTGAATTGCAAATAAAGAAAATATCCAATTTAAAAAAAAAAAGATTCATTCTTTTCTTATCTGTATAGTGAGACTGTGATCACCTACTCTCAGCACTGTGTTGAACTGTTAGTCTCTGCAGCTTCCACTGCCCACTCAAAATATAAAGGAGAAAAAAAGAAAAGTTTCCCTGAGGCAATTCCACAGGCACATGATATCCTTTTAAAAAAACAGTAGCATTTGCTTCTCCACTGGTGGTTCTGACCTTCCCCACTAGGGGCTTTTGCCCTGGCTTTCAGTACCAGACAGGAAAACTTTCCTGGGGCATGCACATTAAATCCAATCACAAAACACTTGGTTGTACTCATAATAGCTATCTCACAACTGAATTAACAGGCAAACCATGCTGGTTATGTTGGTAGTAGAATCTGGAGAGTCTGTGACCCAGTGGGATCAGCAGTGACAGTTCTTTCCCAGAGCCTGGTGTGTCCCTTCTGGTTTTACAAGCACCAGCCAGAGGGAGGTGGTCCTTGTTCTTTGCTGTCTGACTTATTCAGATCATACAGCCAAAGCGTGTTGAATCTTTAATGAGAGCTGTATGGGAAGCAACACAACAGGTATTCCCCTCATCCTTTCCCCAATCCCTTTGTTGTATGTTTTTCTCTGAGAACAGGGTCTTAATGTAGCTGAGTCTGAAGTCACCTTGAATGCAGTGGCTGATTGGGAGAAAAGAGATCCTCACTGCGTAATAGCAAATGCAGACATCACAAAAGCAAAATAGTTTTCAAAACCCAATTCTATTAAAATGAAACACCAGCTTATAGAAAAGTCAGAACTCTAAGAATTGGCAGGGAAGAGTGGTTTTAATGTGTCCGATCATGAGACATCCCTACATCCTTTTGCCCAAAGGATGGGACAATCTTCCTACTCTTCTAGCATGGCCCCCAAGCCAAATTCACTATACAAACCTTTATCTATTGAATATCCCAGGGATTGCAACTGTAACTTTCTCATACAGACCTCAGCCATGCATCAGACAGTCTATCACTTTTTGGCTCCTATTGTTCTAAGGCAAGCAGCTACAACTTGCCAGACAGAAAAGAGGGAACCTAAGGTCTCCCACTTATTTTTAATGCTATGGAATTAGATATAATTTGCTAAGATTATTGTGAAAACAGATCACAAAACATATTGCTTACAATGATCTTGAACCCCTGATCTTTCTTCTTTCATAGCCATAGTCCTGGGATTTCAGAAGCAAAACTCATGCCAAGTTTTGCAATAGGTTTTATTGCATATGAGACCTGAAATTCTCCCTGACCAATAACTTAAAATGAACTAACGCATGCCTGGTACTGAGATTCTCACCCAACAACTTTGTGATTACTGACAGTGTCTTTTTCCACCTATTCAATTCACTCTCAGAAGGTATGAGGGTCTGAATTAAAGATCTAGCGCATGCGCGCGTGCACTCACACACACACACACACACACACACACAGAGAGATTCAGAGAAGAAGAAGAAGAAGAGGAAGAAGAAGAAGAAGAAGAAGAAGAAGAAGAAGAAGAAGAAGAAGAAGAAGAAGAAGAAGAAGAAGAAGAAGAGACAGACAGACAGACAGACAGACACCGAGAGAGATTGAGACAAAGAGGAGAGAGAAAAACAGAGGTATGCACACATGCAAAAGATAAAAATTAACAGATGAAATAAAATGCTTATTATTGCAGCTAAAAAAGCATTTTAAAATCACACATATAAGTAATAAATTGGAAGATGAGAATGATGAAAATTAATTTCAACAGAAGTTAAACTAGTTCATTAAGTTTAAATGAACAAAGTCAAATAAGCAGAACTTAAAATATTTATGAACATAGAATAACGTATCTACCTCTGAGCAGTAAATCAGAAAAAATTATACAATTGAAATATTGATCGTTCTGCAGACTAAACTTTGTTCATTGACAAGGATGGAGAAACATGGGCCTAAGGCAAAGTGAGACTATGAACTCCAACAAGTTGGTAATAACAGCTATCCTTCCAGTAGGTGGTACAAAATTATTTGTGTTCTTTTAAATGCATACTTTTAAGTAAAAATTTTAAAGATATATCTATTTTCATTTTATACATATGAATGTTTTGCCACTGTGTAAATCACCAAGTATGCATAGGGTAGAAATAAGATGATGGCAAAGGGGCCCTTGAAACTGGAGTTACAGATTGTTATCCACCTTTTGGTATTGGGAATCAAATACCATTCCTCTGCAAGAGCAGCAAATGTTCTTAAGGACCAGACTCTCCACCCATTCCTTAGCTGATGTTTTAAAATACAAATGGAGATCCAGAGACTTGACAGTATGAATTGTTGGTAAGAAAGTGATTAAAAATTGTTACAAATACCAGAATTCATCACAGATAAAAAGTAAACCTTTATTGGTGAGTAAGTGACTCAATACAAACTATTAGATTAGCTGAATGTTGATGGGTGTTATCAGGGAGAGAGATCAAAGGACAGATGCAACCCCTGAATTTGCTCATTCACACTGCTACATTAGTTCCTGGAGACCTTAACCCATGGGTCAGTGGCTGTAGAGAGGAGAGGCAGATGTAACAATCAAAGGTTCCCAGGAGAACTGCTAATCCAAAGACTTCAGAGTCAGGAGTAAAGAATCCTCCAGCATGGCAAGAGGTTAATCTTCTTCATTCTCTATCATAGCTTCCCATATGACAGATGTTTTAGGAGGCACTTAACCTATAAGTGATATGCGTTTGCATGTGTGTACATGTGTGGGCATATTCACACACAGCATATTTTTCACTGAGAAGGGATTGTGCAATCAGTTCTTGGCTGAACCTTTGTGTGTATGCATTTATTTGTGTGTGTGTACATGTGTGTGTATTTATACACGTGTGAGCATTTTCTCACATGGCATGAATTTTATTGAGAAGGGATGGGGTACCCAGTCCTTGACTGCACCTTTCCTCATGGCTGCTGGCTGTTGCTTAGCTTGTTCCACTTCCTCTAGATATGGATGTGAGGCCCCAACCTCTTGATGAACATGGGAGGACACTCGACACTCTCAGTAGCTTCATGGTTTACTACTCACAGGACACAAAGAGCATACCTCTGAATCTTGTCCTACATGATCATGTGTGTTTGGTGATGCTCTCTTACTACCAGCTGGCTCACATCCATTTTCATCTTGTGGTCCTTGTTGAGACCTTTAAAAGGAAGGTACTGCAGAGCATTGACTGTTGGTCTCCAATGCTGTCTGCGGATCTTTTTGTTTTCTAAAAATTATGTATATAGCTCATGGCAATTTTTAAAAAGGAATATCTGAATGATGAATTGTGAATCTAGTTTTGTTTTGCGATAAGAATTTCTAAACTCTCAATAATAACAAAGAGCATAGTGTCCCACTATGTTCATAGTAACCTAATTTGTGATAGGCACAAGCTGGAAACAACCTAGATGCTCCAAAACAGAAGAATAAATACAGGAAATGTGGTTCATTTACACAATGGTATACTACTCAGCTACTAAGAATGAGGACAACCTGAGTTTTGCAGGCAAATGGATGATGGAACTAGAAAATATCATTCTGAGTGAGGTTACTCAGAACCAAAAGGACATGCATGATATCCACTGATAAGTAGATATTAGCAGAAAAACAACAAAGAAAACCAAAAACAAACAAACAAACAAACAAAAAACATCATACAGAATACCCAAAATACAGCCCACAGAACTCAAAAAGCTCAACAAGCTGAAGTGCCCAGGTGAGGACGCCCCAGTCCCACTTGGCAGAGAGAAGAAAGCAATTATTATTTTATTTTTATACTTGATGTAATTGTACCTTAGGACAACCAGACCATGTCTAAAAAAATGTGATACTAGACATAAAAAATTGATAGGTAAGCAAATATAGATCAAACATATTAAGTATCATTATATTTAATATATTAGTATTAAACATCGATAGTCCCAACAACTGATTATACCACAATTATATATTTTTACTGTTTTAATATGTATATTTAAAAGCAATGTACATAAATGTGATGCTATATAATTATTTTTTGATATTAAATATTTATTTACTATCAAGTCATTGTTAATTACTTGCAATTTTGCCATCTATAATTATGCTAATATAGTGAATGATGTGTGAATTTTATATCTGATTTTCAATTGGATGATTTTTGTATGCATTAATTTATGGCTTAGATACATCTCATCTATTCTGTATGCATAAATATTGTGCAATTCGCTTATTTGCCTTTGCTCATTTAAAGTTAATGAATTAAAGTTTCAACTCCCTTGGTCAGAGCCAGACACCACTCCACAGAAGTTTCTAATAACTTACTCAATAGTTTATTTGTAACAGCTTGTGTGAAAAGCAGTATAATATTTTATTACTTGTATAGAATCTTCAAAATAAAGACTTTCCTCATTATTCTTAGAAAGCTCTTAGTATTCCATGAGTGTGTGTGATGTCTTCATGTATGTGTAATTGATTAGTGCACGTCTATGCCATCAAATGCAACTTATGAATCAGTTTAGCCCAGAAATTGATGGTAATGTGTCATAAATATTTAAGTTTTATGTATAAAAGTTCTATAATAATTTCCAGATCATTGAGGATCAATGTGTACTTAAGTCTCTGGGAGACAGATGTAAACAGAGATACCTAAACCTAAAAGTCAAATATGTCAACACATTGGCTTCAATGTTTTGATTCTATCTCAGTTAGGTTACCACCATACAATGACTAATGGCACAACAAACATTAGACCATGAATAGATGACAGAATCCAAATGACTCCGACCCTCTGAAATATTATCCATAAAACTAAGATGATGACTGAAGAGACTAAGTCTTCAATGTTTGTCTCAATATTTTCATTAAATTCTGTAAGAACGGTTATTTATTTAAAAATAAAAGATAAATGATTTTGATTGATCATCACTTTCTGTATTGTTTTCGTTTCCTACAAAAAAATTGCTTGATGAAAGTTGAAAACTGCACTGTTTCTTAGTGTAAGGGCAAATGTTCATAGATTATTGTTAGGAGTTATGCTGCTTAACTAAATTAGTGGAAGAAGATTCACTTTTAATTAATATGTATTCACTAGCACACCAATTGCTTCTTCAGTGCCAAATGGTCATTAACAATTAATTTTTTTTGTTTTGTTTTGTTTTGTTTTTGTTGATTTTTTTTTATAAAGGAGTTTCTTAATTTGAAGAAGAGTAGGAAGAGACCCATGGGAGTGTTTGGAGAGAGGAAGCAAATGGAGGAATATTCTAATTAAGTTATAATCTCAAAACTTAAAAAAAAAACTTTTCAAAAGATACAATATTTTAAAGATATAATTCATGCTTTTCTTGATCAGCCAGCCCAAGAGAGGACTATTAATTTTGTCCTATTTAACATAGGCCAGTTTCTAGAACACTATAAAATACCAGAATATAGAAAAAACTTATACCCGATTTTCAACATAAATTTTTTAAGGTTTAAATATAAATTACATTATTTTCTCCTTCTGTCTTCTGCCCAAAGCCCCTCCCTTGTGCCTCAACTACACTCTTTCTCTATCCCATAACATGTTTAATGTTACTTAGATACTATAACCTTAACAACATGCCATTTCCTCCAGCCCATGGCTAGTTGTAGAAGGAAAACTCAGCTAGGATTGAGGAAGGGATCAAAAGGAGATGGAAAGAGGAAAGAGTTGAAAGATCAGCAGTTTGCATTTGCCTACTATGTGTCACGTAAAATTTAATATAATACTGAATAGGAAGATATCCAGAGGTTAGACATGACCCCCTGGGTTGAGGGATGGGGCCACCCACTCATCTCCAAAATTTTAACCCAGAATTGCTCCTTTCTAAAAGAGATACAGGGACAAAGGGAGCAGAGATTGAAGGAAAGGCCAACCAGAGACTGCCCCACCAGGGGATCTATCCCACATGCAGCCATCAACCCAGACACTATTGTGGATGCCAACAAGTACTTGCTGACAGGAGCCCTATACAGCTGTCTCCTGAGAGGCTCTGCCAGAGCCTGACCAATACAGATGTGGATGCTCACAACCAACCATCAGACTGAGCACAGGGACCCCAGTGGAGGAGTTTGGAGAAGGGCTGAAAGAACTGAAGGGGCCTTATCTGGCATCAGTGGGAGGGGAGGTTCTTGGTCCTGTGAAGGCTTGATGCCCCAGTGTAGAGGAATGCTAGGGCAGTGAGGCAAAAGTAGGTGGGCAGGTGGGGAAACACCCTCATAGAAGCTGAGTAAGGGGGGTATGGTATAAGGGTTTGCAGAGAGAAAATGGGGATAAGGGATAACATTTGAAATGTAAATAAATAAAATATCCAATTTAAAAATATATAAAGATACATTCCTCGGATGATGTTGTAGAGAAAATTGAAAATTAAGATATATATATAGTATGCTTGTGGTACTGAGTGGGTTAGGATTTACTTATAAATTAGCAAAACGGAGATAATACAATTGTAGAGCAAAACTGAGAGATGCAGCTGCATATGAAAATATGGAAAGCCATATGAAAAAAATCAACACTGAGGAAAAATATCCAACTTTCCAATGTTTAAGGAATCTCTTCATCAGCTGAAACTCATGCATATAACCCAGTTAGATCTTCCTGCTATACCTCTTCTAACCCTCAACTTAATCATTTTCTAAATTTGAAAGTTGGTCTTATGATTTGTGGGTGGATTGATGAGGATAATTCAACAATAAAATGAAAATTAAGTTGTTTCTACCTTGACTTGCACTTTTGAACAGTCAAGTAGCTTATATTTTGAGAAATACAAAAAGAAAAAAAACAGTTAAACTATATTATCATATAAAATAAAGTAGAGCCAAACTTTTAAATTCTTCAACATTAGAAGGGTAAGAAGATATCTATACTAAAATCTATAAAATGTGTAATAAAAATTCACAAATTGTCGGTGTTTTAGAATATGCAGTAAGGTAGCAAGGTGGGTATGGTGTTCTGAACTGCAGAGAAAGGTGTGAATCACTGAGGCCCCATTTATTGAGAATCTTCTTTGTGCCATGGAAGGGAATGACATCAAAACAGATATTGCCTCACCTGTTGAGATGCCATGTGTTTTGATCTGGCTGAGCACGCAGAAAATATTAGAACAGCCTTCGACATATAGAACTAAAATGCATGATCAGTTAATCTTGTCTGAAAATATTCACTGAAATCAGAGGGCGTTGGAAAAGGTAACAACTTAAAAATGTTAATTGAGATGTAAAACATGCAGCATAGGTGAACAAGACCACCAATGTGTGTATCTCGTTTTTCTTTATGAGAAACAGTGTGTGTTGATGGTGTTCTACATACCAACTTCATTTTCCAACCTTCCCTCTGACTACAGGAGCTGAGGCCGTTGAGGCACAGTGCAAAAGATTTGAAGTGAGAGCAAGTGAAGATGGCAGGGTGCTGTTTTCTGCAGATGAAGATGAGATCACTATTGGGGCTGAGAAGCTAAAGGTTACAGGTACTGTGATGGATATCTTTGAATTATTTTTAAGCTAATAAATGCATACACACCTGCAGAGAAGATTCTTTCCCAGACACTTGAAGTCTTTCCTGAAAATTGAATCTACCAAATCTACATTTAGTATCCAAATGGTCTTCAAATAAAGTTAATAGTTGTGGTTAAAGAACAGAGTCTAGAAAGCCCTTTACTTTTCAAAATGTAAAGCTGTGTCACTCATCTAAAATCAACAATGGGCTAAGTGGTATGAGAATATATGATTAAAGGTGACATATCAAAACTAGAGGTACCATTATTTATTCTTGTGTTTTCCAGAGAAAACACTTCTTGTGAATGGCTTCCTCCTATGTAAACCTACATTTATATGGCCCTTTTGTATATTGACACTATATATATATATATATATATATATATATATATATATATATATATATATATATCCTTAACTCACAGAAAACCAGACATGAATACCTAAAAACTCATGCTAAATCCTTCCTTACTTCTTTACCAGGATACCATTTACTAACTGCAGAACAGCTTTGTTCTTGCTCCTGACACTTCTAAAAATGAAAATATCAAAGACAAAAGACAAATGTAGTTTATAGTTTCTTGTGCCTAGGAGAGAAAATTGGGCAGAGCACAGAATACAATATAAAGACAAGGGACTGACTGGTGTCCTCACAGACACTTTAAAGCGGTATCCTAGTCTGCTGACAAATAACACTAGAAAGAGACACTGACTCCAGGGTGCTCCATATAAATTAGGTAACTACTCTGACAAAGCTTCAAAGCACATGTGACAGAAGATCTATGTGAACTGTAAATTAGTGGCATGAAAAATTTCCATTTAAGCAATATCTGAAGGAATTAAAATTAAGGTGAATTCCTTCCTCACTTTCTTTAACTTTATGACGAATGTCATTTTCTCAGTGGACTCAGACAGAAGTGGATGATGTCAACAACGGCTATGTTTATATATCAGAAACAAAATCATTTTCACAGTGCTAAAGATTTTAGGATATTTATATCTAGGCTACTTAGAGTACAGGTGGGTATGTATTAAAGATCACACTCCACCTGGACATAGCTGCTTTAGTTTTCCATTTGACAACAAAATTCATGACGACAAAACAAACAAGCAAAATAATGGACAACAATTTGATAGACATAAAGAATTTGGCCCATTGTTTTAGCGGTTTGTCAGTCAATGTTTGCTTTTGGATAGTTCTGTACTTTTAGAGCAGAGATCATGCTTAGCCTCACAGCAGAGAGTGTGGTGTTAAAGTGCTGCTCAGAGGAGGTGGGAAACAAACTAATGAAGAGAAAAAGATCGTGAGGATGAAAAGATATTCCACAAAGTAATTTCCATGGTGACTGACCTAATGTTATCCAGGCTCCAAATTTAACAAATTCAAATTTATGCATCAATTAATCAATTAATGAGAATGTAGTGCCCTTAAACTGATCAGTTCTCGGCCAACCTTTAACAGATAAACTACCAGAGTGCAATTTTAGATTCAAGCCATAATACAACCAACGTTGCTGCTCTATTGCCATAATAGATAATTGTTCACTCAAGAATCATAATTAATTTACTCTTAAATGGACTAGTTTTGCTTGGTAGAAATTTCCTTGAAGTTATCTAATTATGTATCTGTTCTTAACATTCCTGGATAAAAGAGAGTTTTAGAGTTTAGTTCAAAATTATGCTTTAGAACTCTGTTTATTTTGTATTCCCTACTATGAGGTCAAGATATCACCTAAGGCAATTATCTTCTGAGACCCAGTAACTGCATCAAGAACATCAACCTTTCTACACAGCAGATTAAAATTCATCATTTTTAGGCTGCATCCATCCAACACAATCAGCTCTTCCATTTGTGGTCCACATAGAATAGCCTCCTAGCAAACAATGAGGAGGTAAATGATAAGTCTGACTTTGGGAGGTGAAAGTCTTCAAGCTAAAAGGAAAACTATTAGTTCGTCGCAGACATCTGTTTTTTGCCTTAGCAGAAAGCAGAAAATAGTGAAGTGCATGAGGAGAATGTATCTCTCCTGTCTCCAAATGGCAGCAATTAAAAGTGGCAGCCTATAAGAATTGAGAAATCCAACTGCATGTTCTCTGTGCCCTCCTGTTTATTTGAAAGCCAAGAGCATCTCACCTTTATGTCTTTCTAATGGAATGATTGGAAGGATAGACAGGTTCCAGGGCTTGTTTGACAACACAGGAAAGGTTTTTCTGAAGAGCTGTCTTTTAAATTAAACAGTGTGCTGCTGGGCTGGAATCAATATTTTCTGGCTTGTTTTTATTACCTGGCTTTTGTTTTCCCATTCCTGACTATTACATTAGCCCACTGTGACGAGGTCAGCTTGACAATCAGCCTTTCCTTTGTTCTTCAGAGCTGTCCAAATCTGAGCATGTGGTAACACTCAGACACCAGGAAGATGCAGTTTGTCTGAGAAGGTATAAGCAAACTGGCTGTGTTGCTTGATAAGAAACGTGATGTATGGTCACTTAATTTCCTCTAGGGACACTTTTCAGGTTTATACACTCAGAGTAATCACTGCATTCTGTTTCCTACTTGTTCCTTAACCTTCCTAGCAAGGGGAACTTCAGAGACATTGCCATGGACTGGGCCTGGTCTGTCCCCCTCAATCTGTGGGAATCAGGGGTTCCAGCAGATGGGCACAGAGTCGGTGGGAATGGGGTGACAAACAGACTCGACACAAGGGAGTGTGGATCTGAATGTAATTTGTCAAATAGAACATCAAACTTTTTATACAGAAGAAAGTAGAGAAGTTAGGTGACACATCTGCAAGGTACAATGACATTACTGGATTCTTACACTAAAACAGAGGAATGCAAATGCGGAAGGACTGGCAGGAACTAACTGGGATAAAATTCAAAGTTAAAGACTGGGATCAAAAACAGCAAAAGCAGCTCCACTTAAGGTTCACTTAATCTTAGGAGCCAGGGACAAGGGCTTCGTGCCCTTGCCATAGTTCTTATTCTAGTCTATTGTATTGTCCACCTTCACCCAGGCCATTGTAAATACTTGTGTATGGGTGTAACTCAGCTATCTATAGTTCTAAGTATCTACTTTGGTTCCTCCTTAGATCACAAACTTTCTTCTTCCTAGATAATGGTAAATTGCTGAGTAGGACAGTGACTTAGCTATCCCTGCCCAGGGTTGGATCAAGGACTGCCTAGAATCTAACTTAGCTATATGTCAAATAGAGGCACTTATAATAAAGCAATATTAAAGGAAAGCACACGGATCTGTTTATCAACTAAAGCAAGGACATTGGAGCATTCTTTATACAGGATGCCATGATTCCAGGAGACTAAGGTTTCCATGAACTTTCACCTCAGGACAGAACACAGGTTTTAGGGGCCTATCGCTCTTGTCACTATTGGAGTGGATGTAGCAAGACATTAGACAATACTGTCCCATACCCCCTTTAAATTTCTAAATTAAAAGTGACTTCCAGTTTTGAAGTGAGTATATAATTCACAGCCATTGTCACAAATGAGCTGTCTTATCAGAGGACTTGGCTGCCAGACATTCCCATAGCTTATATCCCCCCTAAGGTCTGTTAAAGCAAATATTGAAAATGCAACTGACTAATGTGAAGTATGTAGACTTTTATAATGAAAGGCAACTCACTTTAATTGTATTTGAATTTGATAATAAATATATCTTCTCTAGGTAGTGTTGTCAAAGTGTGGGGAGCAGGCGCAGCCACATGGGCCAAAGATGGCACCTGGCTCTATGCTAAGCCCCGTGAAAGCAGCATGTGTAACTCATTGGAGTGGAGAGATTAGCACAACATCTTGTGATACCATTCTATCAGCCAATCCTACATGCTGCCTTGGATGTGTGTGGCTATGATTGGGTGGTGTGAGGTGGCATGAGAATAGGAGTATAAATTGAGGGCAGCCCCAGCTGAGGTGGGCCAGAGACCAGAGACCAGCGTAGCAGAGAGAGAGAGACCAGATGAGGAGACCAGACCAGTGTTAGAGAGCGCCAGCATAGGAGAGCTCCAGCAGTGTTAGGCCAGAGAGCAGCAGATGAAGAGAGCAGCACCAGCGTTAGCCAGCCAGCATAGGAGAGAGCAGAGTGAGTGAATGAATAGCTGCAGCTGTGTGAAACCTGAGAGAGAAGCAGAATAAAGCAGAAGCTGCAAAGGCAAGCTGCTTGAAACCACCTTGGAGTCCTGTGTCGTTTATTCCCACTGTCTCTGCTGGTCAGAGATGCCCAAAGTTCTATGAGATATAACTAATTTTGCTGTAGCATAAATAAATTGTCCAATTTCTTTATGCATCATACATTAGCTGGGCATTTTTGCAGTATCTTTTTCCCCTTTACATTCTGTGTGTAAGAGGATGATCATCATGATTCTTCAAAGATCGCACTGCTTCTCACACATCCCAAGGATCCTGCCTGCATGCATATTGTCTTCAATATTTTTCTTCCAGTGGGTTTCTCCAACTTCTTTTCTATTATGTTTTTTTTTCTCATTTCACATTTGTCCATTATGCCTCCCTTCAACTATTCAAATAATGACTGTTGTGACAAAACATCATGACAAAAACAATTTGAAAGATTTATCTTCAGACATGTAGTCCATCATCCAGAAAAGTGTGGTAGGAAGTCAAAGCAGGTAACCTGGTGGCAAGAACTGATGCAGAAGCCATGGAGGTAGGCTGCCTACTGGCCTGATCACCACGGCTTGCTCAGCTTACTTTCTTAGAGCCACTAGCCAAGATTATACATCACAGTTTAACCCACATGCCGGTCCAGATTGTGTCAAGTTGACATATAATTAGGCAGCACAAATGGTCTTGCCATATTTTGCTATTTAGTCTACATTGTCAAACAACTGGACATTTCAGGAGAAGAGAAAAAAATCTCCTAGTTAACTGATGAAAATGGTAATTACATATGCAAAGTCCTATTTATATATACAGTACATCCTATACATATTCACAAAGATGCAAGGTATGAAATTATTGACCTGTTGGACAACAGTTAGACTTGCTCTGCTTAACACACTTGGAAAATTATTGATTCTTTCAAGGCCCAGATTTCTTCTTTCAAGTAGTAATTTTTTAAAAAAAATGTTCAACATGTAGGATTTGGGAAAAGAAAAGAGACAAATCAAAATAAATTGAGACAAACCCTAGGTCAAATTTTTATTTGATACATGCTATTTCTACCATAATTATAATTTTAAATATTGCTGCTACCTTTATTTGTCTTGACCTTAAATAGTTGCACAAATAAATAAAATACATTGGACAAAAGATGAAAATAGCAGTAGAAAGTAGGCAAACATCTAGAAATTGCAAATATGAATTTATACCAGTTATTTCATATCTGGAGGTAGTCAAAGATGCCTTGAGAAAATGCAAAAAGAAGAGGAGAAGTTATAAAATGATATCCGCTGGGCATGGTGGCACATGCCTTTAATCCCAACACTTGGGAGGCAGGTGGATTTCTGAGTTCGAGGCCAGTCTGGTCTACAAAGTGAGTTCCAGGATAGCCGGGGCTATACAGAGAAACCCTGTCTTGAAAAACCAAAAAAAAAAAAAAAAAAAAAAAAAGAAAGAAATAAAGAAATAAAATGATATCCATGCTGCTGTCAGTGCTGTCAGAGGGATCATTTTTACTCAAGGAAGTGCTACTGATGTGTTGTTGTATGCTTCTGTGGTTAGACCCACACCTGTGCACATGTGGATAAACCCACACCTGAGCACATGTGGATAGGCTCACACCTGTATATATGTGGATAGGCTCACACCCATAAACTTGTGGACAACTTAAATTGGACCCAGTAGCTTAGACAATGTGTAGTTTATTTTTCTCCTACATAGCATGATGAAAGCAAATGAACTCTTGAAAACTATCACCTATTTACAATATCAGCTTTTGGGTGGTCCTTAAATGAGGACTCTTCTTTGAGTCATAGCATAGCTATTGCACATCCACTTATGTACAATAGAAAACCCTCGCATTATAGTTCTTTAGAAGTTAAAAATTACAGTGTAAAGCAATACCTTAAAAATTATTAACATTTCATAGCACATAAGAAATCTACAAATGTTTATACTGTAGATAAATTTAATTGTTGAGTTACTATGGAGTAACAACTTTTATCTGAAACTGATATTAATAGTTGTGCCAATCAGACACTACAATAAATGTTCGCAATTGTGAAGTAACAAATTTTAGTAACCATAAGTGTTTAACAATACCTTTTTTTAAATAGAAAAGGGTACAAGCTGTAGATCTAAGTCTAACATACTAATTAAATTTTGATGCTCACTAGTGCTGAAAGGGCTTCTAGATAATTTGAAAATCCATGACTCTTGATTGTTTTATGTTACTGAAAATGAGTAAATAATACTTTTAAAGACTTATTAGAAGAGGTTAGAGAGATGGCTCACCGACTGCTCTTCTAGAAGTTTCTTTTTTCTCCTCTAAACTATATAACTATATAAAAAGTTTGTGGACTTTTTATAAGAAATACATTGAATTCAATGTAAGAAAAGAGGTTGTTAGGGATTTCAAGATACTGAAGTACATAACAATATTACAAGAAGAAAAAGTTTTGAATTTCCACATATATTTTATAATAAATTATTTAAAAGTTGGAATATTATAACAATTAAATTAATCAAATCAGTGGCATATGATGCCAATCATATCATACATTTTACCATTGATGAGAACAAACACTTACAGAGGTTTATTCATTCTGCAGTACTGAGAGCATTTTATTAGCATCCCTTGGTACACTGTGTCTCAGGATAAGCTTCTCTCAGGAAATGAATACAGTGTTCAGTGGCAGACAGAGAGGAATTAGTTCAGTGTCTCCTTGCAAATAGTCCACTCTCCTTACTGGTTCACTTTATCTGTGTCAGTAATCATTTGTTTATACAACACTTGCAGACTTTGAATAAGCATTTCTACAAGATTGATACCTATAGGATCTGATTAATTTACTGTCCAGATTTATTTGCTAATCTTGGAAAAGTAAATGATACTATGTATAGGACTCTTCATCTAGATCACAAAACACCCTGAAAATAACTTCTGCATCTTGATGTGCTTATGTAAATTGAATTCTTGGCAATATCTAACAAATGCGAACAGAGGGATAACATTTAGTTGGTAACTTTTGAGGTCTGTTGCATATTGAGAAGATGTCATGTTAACATTTTATCAGCTGAATCTTCACAATCATGCTGACTACTGTCCTGGAATGAAACTCACTCTGGCATGTGGAAATACATGAACATCTTAACTCCACCTAAACACAACTGCGTGAATGTTTTTGGTGTAAATTAGAAAATCTAGCTGCATTATGTGTATGTCTCTGATAACCAGAACAGTTTTTCATATCATATGAAATGTGTAAGTGGAACAGAGACATGGAGGAAGAGAGAAAAAGAAAAGATAAGAATATGAAGAGAAGAGAGTTGCTTATACATTTTAAAGTTACTTAGTTCCCTGCTGCTACTTTTAAGTTTTTTTTCTTTTTAAGTGACTGCTTTTCATTTCTAATTCCAGAGGCTAAAAGTTTGAAATGATTTTCAGTATCTTCTAACCAAGTGTTGGTGTTGGCATTCTCAAAGAATCACCCATTTTCCTTTCCAGCTTCTCAAAGCCTCCTTTATGCTTTCTGGCATTTGTGTCATTATTGGGTTCTTCTTTACTTTTGTTAATTAATTTTTTTCATGCAATATATTTTATTATAATTCTCTCCCTCATCTAAAACCTCCCAGATCATTCCCAACTCTCTATCCACTCTACATCATATAAGCTCTGTGTCTCTTATTCTTTGTCTCCTTCCCCCTCTCTCTCAAACACGCAAAGCAAAACAACAATAACACACATCAAGTAATCAACAACAACAACAAAAATAAAAAGTATTCCAAACCAAACTAAAAATGTTAACACACAAAATTGGTGTCCATTTTGTGTTGAGCACCTACCCCTGTGAGTGTGTCCTACATGGAGGGTGCATGATAAGGTCATTTGTGGTTTTACAAACATGGGCATCAGGAGCACAGTGATTCTCAAAGTTTGTCTTGAAGAATAGTGAGTTTGGAAAGAGACCAGTTTAAACTGTTAGTAGAACTTATCAGAAGGGCAAATTAACTGATTTTTTTTAAAAAAACGATTTAAGACATAAAGGATCATTAAAATATCTTTCATAATAGCTATAATTATCAACTCTTCTTTTTTTCAAAATATCAACCTAGAGGTGTTTAAATTTTTGTCATACAAATCCAAAAAAAGTATGCTTTTTACATATTTTCAGTTTCCTTTCCCTAACAACAATGTATATAAGAAAAGGACAGCATTGCCCAGAGTTGAGGTGAAGTGGTGATTCTAACCAAAAGACAAAATCACATCATATTTTATATAATGTGGTTAGTTGAAATACCAGTACCTTTAAGTAAAATATCTTAGCATGCCATGAGTAAGTTAGAGTGTACTATAAATTTTATTGTTCATGACACTGTTGTGTAAAAGAAGTTTATTATCTTATTCTTATGTACCAGAATGATGCTGATTATCGATGAGATTAATTATGGAAAATGATAAGGTTCCATTAATATAATGAGAGTATAACAGCATGAATAATAGCATAATATACATATAGAGGTGAATGGTTTATTCTGATATTATATACATTCATTGCTTTGAGCTTTCATTATCAATATCACATGTTAAGGGTAGAGAACAAAGCAGACACATTGTTCAATTCTGGCACCAGAATAAGAAGGGAACATAATTCCACAGCCCCTTTGGATACATCATTCCTTACCTACAACACTTTATTTGTCTCCATGGACTAAAAGTTGTAAAGCTCCCAATAATGCCACCTGGGAGACCAAGCTTTAATTATGTGAGATTTTAGAGCTTATTCAGTATTCAAAAGGTAGCAAATATTAATGTTTCAAGTGACTTATTTGTACATTTAGATATGGTATGTCATGTTCTTCATTGATAAATTAACGATATATTAACTGATATTCTAATGTTAAGGCAAATTTATATTGCTTTGATATTGATTAAAGAATTAGCCCTGGGGACTAAAATCCAATAAATATAAAGAGCCCAAGAAACTGAATTCCAGAAATTCAAATAACCCCATTAAAAATGGGGTACAGAGCTAAACAAAGAATACTCAACTGAGGAATACCAAAGAGTTGAGAAACACTTGAAAAAATGCTCAACATCCTTAATCATCAGGGAAATGCAAATCAAAACAACCCTGAAATTCCACCTCACACCAGTCAGAATGGCTGGGATCAAAAATTCAGGTGGCAGCTGATGCTAGTGAGGATGTCGAGAAAGAGGAACACTCCTCCATTGCTGGTGGGATTGCAAGCTGGTACAACCACTCTGGAAATCAGTCTGGCAGTTGCTCAGAAAACTAGACATAGTACTACTGGTAGATCCAGCAATACCTCTCCTGGGCATATACCCAGAAGATGTTCCAACTGGTAATAAGGACACATGCTCCACTATGTTCATAAAAGCCCTATTTATAATAGCCAGAAGCTGGAAAGAACCCAGATGTCCCTCAACAGAGGAATGGATACAGAAAATGTGGTACATTTATACAATGGAGTACTACTCAGCTATTTAAAACAATGAATTTATGAAAATCTTGGGCAAACGGATGTATCTGGAGGATATCATCCTTAGTGAGGTAACCTAATCAAAAGAAGTCACTTGATATGCACTCTCTGATAAGTGGATATTAGCCCAGAAACCTAGAATACCCAAGATACAACTTACAGAACACAAGAAAATCAAGAAAAAAGACCAATGCGTGGGTGGGTACTTCAATCCTCCCTAGAATAGGGAATAAAATGTCAATGGAAGGAGTTGCAGAGACAAAGTTTGGAGTTAAGACGAAAGGATCGATCATCCAGAGATACCCCATCCTGGGATCTATCTCATAATCAGCCACCAAACCCAGACACTATTGCATATGCCAGCAAGATTTTGCTGAATGGACCCTGATATAGCTCTCTCCCGTGAGGCTTTACCAGGTACTGGCAAATACAGAAGTGGATGCTCACAGTCATCTATAGGATGGAACACAGGGTCCCCAATGAAGGAGCTAGAGAAAGTACCCAAGAACTGAAGGGGTCTGCAACCCTATAGATGGAACAACAATATGAACTAACCAGTACCCCCAGAGCTCATGTCTCTAGCTGCATATGTAGCAGAAGATGACCTAGTTGGCCAACACTGGGAAGAGAGGGCCCTTGGCCAGGCAAACTTCATATGCCCCAATATAGGGTAATGCCAGGACCACAAAGTAGGTAGGTAGGGGAGCAGGGTGGGGGAGGGTATAGGGGACTTTTGGAATAGCATTTGAAATGTAAATGAAGAAAATATCTAATAAAAAGTTAAAAAAGAATTAGTTCTATACTTTCCAAATGTATTACTGTTTTCAATGTTCAAGCAAGATAACATTTTATTAGACTGTACTAAGAATAAACATAAGCCTTTAAATGATTTTCCATATGTAGTTTTGTCTGAATTTGTTATAAGATATCCCCAAATTTCTAGAGTTCCAGATTTCATATTATATGGGGAAATATTGACAGAACCCTCAAAAAAAATTCTACTGGCCAAATGAGCTGCTATAAATTTCTCATGCACAAATTCTCATTGCTTATAGTTCCTAGGAATGAATGGTCACTTATTTGTGTTGTGTGTGAGTTTGTACATGTGTGTGTGTGTGTGTGTGTGTGTGTGTGTGTGTGTGTGTGTGTCTGTGTCTGTGTCTGTGTGTTTGTGTGTTTCTGTTTTATGTTTAACCAGTCCATGTGAAACATTTTAGATGACTCTAGTAATGTAAAAGGACGGATCTTGATTATTGTGTTGTGTGGCACACCTGACTTCAAACTCCAGAGCCATGTATAAATGGTCCATGCTCTGGATTGCCTTTCCTTCAGTCTCTGCTCCACTCTCTGTCCCTGTATTTCCTATAGACAAGAGTAATTCTGGGCTAAGATTTTGGAGATG
>LR753415.1:487867-607408 GCA_902729485.2 Mus minutoides
TCCCTTGGCTTGCTCAGCCTGCTCTCTTATAGAACCCAAGACTGCCAGCCCAGAGATGGTCCCACCCACAAGGGGCCCTTGATCACTAATTGAGAAAATGCCTCACAGCTAGATCTCATGGAGGCATTTCTCCAACTGAAACTCCTTTTTCTGTGATAATTCCAGCTGTGTCAAGTTGACACAAACCTAGCCAGTACAGATGGGTAGGTGGTCCCATCCCTCTACTGGTGTGTGTGTGGGGGGGGGGTTGTTGGGGGAGGATTGGGTGAGGGCCATGCCTAACCTCTGGATATGGTCTTGACAGGTGTTTCCTCCCCTTTGTGGGATATTTCAGCTATTATCATCCCTGTGGGGTCCTGAGAGGCTCTTGCTTTCCTGTCATCGGGAATTTTCTGCTTGCTACCCCTAGTTCCCCATGCCCCATTGCAGCATACCTCTGTTCAATTTCCTGACCCTCTGTACATCTCCTCTATCTCTTCCCATACCAGATTCTTCTCTTCTCTTTTTTCCTTCCCCTCTTCTCTTCCTTCCAAGTCCCTCCCACCTCTACTTCTCTTGATTATTTTGTTCCCCCTTCTAAGTAAGACTGAAGCATCCACTCTTTGGCTTCCCTTCCTCTTGAACTTCAGGTCATCTGTGAGTTGTATGGTGGGTATTCTGTGCTCTTGACACCAAACCCAGACTCTATTGCAGATGCCAGGAGGTGTTGATAACAGGAGCCTGATACAGCTGTCTCCTGAGAGACTCTGACAGATGCTGCCCAATACAGATGCAGATGATTCCAGTCTCCCACCAGACTGAGCTCAAAGACCCCAATGGAGGAGTTAGGGGAAGGACTGGTGAAGCTGAAGAGGCCTTATCTTGGGTTGAGTTGTGGTTTTCTCCACAGTAGTTTCCATTTATTGTAAAGAGAGGCTTCTTCTATGAGATAGTGGTAGCTGTACTTAACTTTGTGCTTAAGGATACAGTTTAAAAACAAGTAAGGAATTATACTGGTTTAGCAAATTGTGATAATAGATTCTTTCCTCAGGACTGTGGCTTTCATGACCCTAGGGAAGTTGGCTAGGTTTCTACCACAAGACTTTTTTTCCCTCCTATTGAGTGAGCCTTAAGTCCAAGTATAAAGTTATTAATTATCACCAAATGTGAGTGACACTTAACAGTATCTTAACTGATTTTTTCCTTTTTTATTATTTTCTTTTTATTATATATTTTCTTCATTTACATTTCAAATGTTATCCCCTTTCCTAGTATCCCCTCCGAAAATCCCTTATACCCCCCACCCTCCCCCTGCTTCCCAACCTACCCACTCCCATTCTTTTACCTTGCATTCCCCTATACTGGGGCATAGAGCCTTGACAGGACCAAGGGCCTTTCCTCCCATTGATGACCAACTAACTTCTAGTCTTTAGCTTTTCAATAAAAACGAGAACGACTCAGTTTTTTTTTTTTGTTTTTTTTTTTTTTTTTTTTTTTTTTTTTTTTTTTTTTTTTTTTTTTTTTTTTTTTTTTTTTTTTTTTTTTTTTTTTTTTTTTTTTTTTTTTTTTTTTTTTTTTTTTTTTTTTTTTTTTTTTTTTTTTTTTTTTTTTTTTTTTTTTTTTTTTTTTTTTTTTTACCTCTTTTTTGTAGCCCTGGCTGTCCGGGAACTCACTCTGTAGACCAGGCTGGCCTTGAACTCAAAAATCCACCTGCCTCTGCCTCCAGAGTGCAGGAATTAAAGGCGTGCACCACCACGCCCAGCTTTTACCTCTTTTTTGAATGGAGACAAAGAAGAAATTCCTTTTCCGCACAATTTAAATATGGCACCCAGGAGATGCTTTTTCTTATAGACTCTAGTGTCTTAAGACAAGGAAATTAAGAATAGGGTGTTTTATTCCTTTAGTCCTCTTTCCATAGCCAATCACAGTAGTAGTTAAAGAGAGGCTATTAGCTATATTATGTTTGTTCTATTTTAATAAATTTCTATAACTGAAAGTACATTCTCCTTTAAAGAAAGGGACAATGAAAGTGATAAGAAACTGGAGATTAGCAGGTTAAAGGAGACATACAATGTCACTATTTCTATTACTCTTGCTGTAGAACACTTTTGTTTGATCTTCTGTAAAAATATATAATTCAATGAATAGATAATGAATACCTAGTGAGTAATGATTATAGAAAATATACCCAGGATATAGAGAATAAAGATCAACCTACCAAAAGGTACATTGAATACAGGTTTGGTGGTTCTCACTTTTAATCCTAACCCTTAGGAGATAGGACCTGTTGGAACTCTATCGCATGCCAGAATGTTACATTTACTGAGTTCCATTTCAGCCATTAATATCCCGTCCTTAAAGAAGAGCAAAAGGAATAGGAAAAGGAAGAGAACCAGAAACAGGAAAAAGAGATACACTTAACTTTAATGTTATTACTATTTATCAATGTTTTTTAGAGATATTTAAAGGGTAATATTCTAAGTAATGTCTTACATGTTCTTGTATATATGATTTAACATACATCTTTTTGTATAATTTATCATATGAGTTCATGACATACTGTTTTTTTGTTTGTTTTTTTTTGTTTGTTTGTTTGTTTGTTTCAAGACAGGGTTTCTCTCTATAGCCCTTGCTGTCCTGGAACTCACTTTGTAGACCAGGCTGGCCTCGAACTCAGAAATCTGCCTGCCTCTGCCTCCCATGTGCTGGGATTAAAGGCATCACATCCAGATTTCATGACATATTCTTTTGTTTGTTTGTTTGTTTGTTTGTTTGTTTGTTTTTCGAGACAGGGTTTCTCTGTGTAGCCCTGGCTGTCCTGGAACTCACTCTGTAGACCAGGCTGGCCTTGAATTCAGAAATCCACCTGCCTCTGCCTCCCGAGTGCTGGGATTAAAGGCATGCGCCACCATGCCCGGCTCATGACATATTCTTTTTTTGTTTGTTTGTTTGTTTGTTTGTTTGTTTGTTTGTTTTTCGAGACAGGGTTTCTCTGTATAGCCCTGGCTGTCCTGGAACTCACTCTGTAGACCAGGCTGGCCTTGAATTCAGAAATCCACCTGCCTCTGCCTCCCGAGTGCTGGGATTAAAGGCATGCGCCACCACGCCCGGCTCATGACATATTCTTAAGTGAGGCAAATAAGATATTTTTACTCCTAATAAATACTGGGAAATTATTATACATAATATTTCTACATCAATGTATAGTCCTCATTTAATTTTAGATTCATTTGAATACTATTTAAACTTATTTGAACATTTAATTTGTTTTAGTGTATGGTACCTGAACAATAAAAAAAATTAATTATGATTACTTTTTAAACCTAAAGTTTAGGAGACTTTTTAGAAGAATAAAAAATACATTTTCATTTTTGCTAAAAAAAAATTACTTTTTATTTATTTGAAATTCAAAACTGACTCAATAGCCTGTCAGATTTGACAAATAGAACAGTCTGACTGACACTTGAGGGAATTCCTAATTAAAGAAAAATTATGTTTATCATTTGATTTCCCATATTCATAGTGAGCACCTGGCTTACACAGTTTTGATCTGATACCTAGCAAGATGATTTTAGTGTTTATTAATTATTGCCAATGTCTGGGTCTTCAGTTTGATTCCATTGAGCAATGTGTCTCCTTTTGTGTCTGTTTTATTAATATATCTCTTAGCATAACTTGAGGTTAGTGATGATGATACCTCCGGCAGTATTTTTAGTTACTCAAAATTTTTTAACTAGATTGAGATATTGTGTTTCTATATGAAGCTGAAACTTATCCATTTAAGATTTATGTTGGAATTTTGATGGGAACTGAATTGTATGTGTAGATTGCTTTTGGTATGATAACCATTTTCTATGTTAATGATACCAATCGAACATTGGAGATCATTACATCATCTGGTATCCTCTTCAATTTCTTTCTTTAATGCCTTAAAGTTTTTAATAATAAAAAATTTTAATTTCTTGGTTAGAGATACCTCAGTTTATTTTATTTTATATTATTTGAGCCTCTTGTAAAAGATGTTTTCCCTAATTTCTGTTTCAGTCTGCCATTTATATAAAGAAGGCACAATTTTGTTGTTGTTGCTGTTAATCTGTAGCAAGCCAATTGCTAAAAGTGTTTATCAGCTGTAAGAGTTTCCTAGTGGAATTATTATTATTATCTTTATTACAAATAAGGATAATTTAACTTCTTCCTTTCCAACTTGTACCACCTTGAACACCTTCAATTTTTGTATTCCTCTAATACTTCAAGTCCCTTATTGTGTAGACATGGAGATAGTGGACAACCTTGTCATGTGCCTGATATTTTTGTGGAATCTCTTTTGAGTTTTTCTCCATATAGTTGATGTTTGCTATGGCCTTGCTGTAAACTGCATTTATTATGTTGATGTGTCTTTCTTATATCTCTAATCTCAGTAGGAGTTTCATCAAGAAGGAGTGTTGGATTATGTGAAAAGCCTTTTCTGCATTTAATATTTTGATCATGTAGTTTTTTTGTCTTTCAATTTGATTATATGGTAGATTTGTTTAGCAACTTACAGATGCTGAACCATCACTACATCTCTGGGATGACCAGGGTAGATGATTTTTGATATATTCTTTGATTTAGCTAGCAAGTGTTTTATTTTTGTAATGGAAATTGGTATGTAATTGATTCATCTCACTGTATCTTTACGTGGTTTGAATATCAGGGTAAAACAAAATCAGAAATCTCACTTCTACTTCTATTTTGTGAAATACCTTGAGGAATATTGGTATCAATTCTTCTTTGTAAGCCTGATAGTATTCTGCACTAAAACCATTTATACCTGAGCTTCATTTTTTTTTATTCTTTTATTTTTGGTTAATAGACTTAATTATTGCTTCTACTTCCTTAGGCTTTGTATGTAGGTTTGTTTAAGTTGCTCATCTAATTTTGATTTAACTTTGGTGGGAGTTATATACCAAGAAAATTAGATATTACATTTAGATGTTCCAATTTGGTGGAATACAGGTTTTTATAGTATGTCCTCTGACTCTGGATTTTCTTTAGTGTTTGACGCTATGTCTCTCCTTTTTACCTCTAATTTTTGTTCATTGAGATTTAATCCACAATGACAAGCTTGGTGATTTTCTACTTTTGATTTTAGCTATACAGATTCTGTGCTGTTACTGTGGGATAAATCAGTGTTTGAAAATAAATATTGTCACTGTTCTTTAGTTATATTTCTGTCACTTTGTCTGGAAAATTTTCATAATCATACAGAACTAGAGATTAGCATTTGAACTTTGCACAAGGATAACTATCCTATCAGGATGTTACAGTCTGTATTAAAATGTCAGTCACTCTCCTTGAGATATGTAAATGTCTATCTGGGGATGTTCTTTCAAATGCCATTCCCATCCAAATCACAGAATTACTACTTTAACTGAAATCATTATGTTACCTTTCAGGACCCATAATAAGAAATGTTTAATTTGCAGAATTAGAGTATCAAAAGAACGAATCATTTAAGGAAATGAGTGTTCTAAATTAACAGAGATTATAAAAAAAAAATACAAGCAATTCCTGTCCTACAAATCATTTTATTGGGGGGGGGGGGGCACCAGTAAGGCTCAGAGGCAAGCAGATGCCAGTAACATTTATTTCATGAAGGAAAATCTGTAGTGCAAGAGCTTACCATAGAAAACCCGAAGAGTTTTGACATAATATGAAGGAATTAATATTTCAGTCCTTGAAAATAGTTTTTCTGCAACACTCTACGTCCAAGTGTACCTTAATATTTATTTTTAAAAGATCATTAAGTAGATCTAGTCCATTTCCCTATAAAGCTATGTTAGTTTACGATATTGTAAACCTCAGCTTCCGTATCCTCTTAACAATGCCATTGGTGCTTGAAGAATCGACATGATTTATATTTCCCTCCACCGTATGTGCAGCCATATTTATTTGCATTTCAATGTATAGCTTTGAATTCTATTGTATTATTAATATAGTGCTGATGACATCTATGAAACAAGTGTAACATTCTTACGTCAAAATATATGAGGAAGGATGAGATCAAAAGAACATAATGTCTAATCTGAAGAGATATACATTTGAATAAATATTATTTTAAAAACTGCTTTTGTCATTACACTGTTTAAAAAAAACTTAACTTCATTTTTAAAGAAAAGCATACTTTTTTTTTCTCACCTAAGTTGTAGAAAAGCTCTAGTTGGCCTGGAAAATCAAGGAGAGTGAGTAAGTGTGCTCAGACCACATGTCAATGGAACATCTGCATAAGAAACTGGAGTCCCCGACCTCTTCAGACAAGAATGACCTCAGATGAACTCAACTATAATGAAATGAATTACAGTGGCCAAGGAGCTGAAGGGGTCTGCAACCCTATAGGTGGAACAACAATATGAACTAACCAGAACCCCCAGAGCTTGTATCTCTAGCTGCATATGTAGTAGAAGATAGCTTAGTCGGCCATCGTTGGGAAGAGAGGCCCCTTGGTATTGCAAATTTTATATGCCTCAATACAGGGGAACGCCAGAGCCAAGAATTGGGAGTGGGTAGATAGGGGAGCAGGGCAGGGGGAGGGTACAGGGATCTTTTGGGATAGCATTTGAAATGTAAATTAAGAAAATATCTAATAAAAATTTGAAAAAAAAAAAGAAAATATCTAATAAAAACAATAAAAAAAATACTGCACTGTGAGCAAAAACATTAAAAAAGAAAAAAAAGTGGCTCTCAGTTTTAGATAGCGCCTTAATTCCACAAAAGTCAAAGTATTGTGGAGTTCTTTGCTTTCTGGCAACCTCTGAAAAGCTCTCTGATAGAAAGTGGCTAACTCCTGTTGGAAACATCTCTGTAATCCTCTAGCACTGCGTTGCCCTGAGCTCACCTTTGTTGGCAGTTTCATCATGCCCTCCGAGATATGTGGTGCCTGACCTGAGAGTTTCAACCTATCCTTTTTCTTAAATCTGTGAAATAAAGCAATGAAAGTGATGGGTCTTTGTTCTTTGATCAGAGCAGAAGGTGGATTCCTTTTCTCTAAAGCAGTCATAATTTCATCTTAAAAGATCTTAACATGGAATGTTCAGATCCTTCTGCCTTGGCTCATCTCTGTCTTGCACTCCTTATCTAGTGTTAAATTTTTAATTAATCTGCTACTGCTTTCGGCTGAGGGAAGAATAGTTGATACACATATTTGGATGAAAGATACTGTGTATGTAAGACTTACTTACACTGACAGCTGCATTCATACTGCCCACAGGAACTGAAGGAGCAGTATTTGGACACTCTGTGGAAACACCTCACATCAGAGCAGAGCCATCTCAAGACCTCAGGTGAGCGCTTCTTTTATACCATGCCTTAGTTCTCATAATTTACAGCCTTTGACATATGAATAAGTTAAACAGTGCTTGTGCTAGGAACTTGAACAAAAATATTACTATGCCATAAGTTTATATTAGTCAGATACTTGATTCAAGATATTGGGGTATTCTAACTTATCTGTGTTCCTAAACATATATGGCATGAACTCAAAAATATATGGACTAAGGATAAAGAGTTTTAAAAATGAAAAGAGACAGCTTTCAGTTAAGTTTAGAGGACTACTATATAACTTAGATATGATGGAAAATTAGACTTAGGTGAATCTAATAGGATATAGGATATAGGATAACAGAGTATAGATAAACAACAATAAGGTGAGTATAGAAAGAAAGACCAAGAGAAAATATAAAAGGATCAGGGATATGAAGGAGAAGAGTGAAGAGACAAATAGACACTGTAATCAAGATATAGACATGCTTTGTCCTGCTATGGTACCACAGTCTAAAATCCCCCTTATTATACTGTGCCTAAGAGCTTTGATACCATGCAAAGTCTATCCATGCACAAAACATTGTGAGGTACCAACCTAACAGATATCTCTCTCAAGAAAATCATGACAGCTTTTATTTAAAAAAACATTAAGAGAACGTATTCATAGTTACTACAACATTATTTTTTTCTTGGTTATTTTATTTATTTACATTTCAAATGTTATCTCCCTTGCCAATTTCCCCTCCACAACACCCCTATGCATTTTCCCCAGCCTCTAAGAGAGTGCTCAGGCATCCACCTAACCAATCCTGCCTTTAGCACCATAGCATTCCCCTACTCTGGGTCATCAAGCCTCCACAGGACCAAGGGTGCCCTCCTAGTGATAAGACAAATCCTCTGTTACATGTCCAGCTGGAGCCATGCCCCCCCACCCCCATGTATATTCTTAGGTTAGTGGTTTAGTCCCTGAGAGCTTTGGGGAGTACGGTTGGTTAATATTATTGTTCTTTTTGTGGGGTTGCAAACCCCTTCAGCTCCATCAGTCCTTGCCCTAACTCCTCCATTGAGGTCCCAGAGCTCAGTCAAGTATTTGGCTACAAGCATCTGCATCTGTTATGGGTCAGACTCTGGCAAAGCCTCTCAGGGGACAGCTGTACCAGGATCCTGTCATCAGCTATACCAGGCTCTTGTCAGCAAGCACTTTTTTTTTAATTAGATATTTTCTTTATTTACATTTCAAATGCTATCCCAAAGGTTTCCTCTACCCTCCCCCCACCCTGCTCCCCTACCCACCCACTCCCACTTCTTGGCCCTGGCGTTGCTCTGTATTGGGGTAGATAAAGTTTGCAATACCAAGGGGCCTCTCTTCCCAATGAGGCCGACTAGGCCATCTTCTGCTACATATGCAGCTAGAGACACGAGCTCTGGGGGTACTGGTTAGTTCATATTGTTGTTCCACCTATAGGGTTGCAGACCTCTTCAGCTCCTTAGGTACTTTCTCTAGCTCCTCCATTTGGGGCCCTGTGTTCCATCCAATAGATAACTGTGAGCATCCACTTCTGTATTTGCCAGGTACTGGCATAGCCTCACATGAGACAGCTATATCAGCAAAATCTTGCTGGCATATGCAATAGTGTCTCCGTTTGGTGGCTAGTTATGGGATCCATCCCTGGTGGGGCAGTCTCTGCGTGGTCCATCCTTTCGACTTAGCTCTAAACTTTGTCTCTGTGACTCCTTCCATGGGTATTTTTTTTCCTGTTATAAGGAGGAATAAAGTATCCACACGTTGGTCTTCCTTCTTGATTTTCTTGTGTTTTGCAAATTGTATCTTGGGTATTCTAAGTTTCTGGGCTAATATCCACTTATCAGTGAGTGCATATCAAGTGACTTCTTTTGTTATTGGGTTACCTCATTAAGGATGATATCCTCCAGATACATCCATTTGCCCAAGAATTTCAAGCACTTCTTGGCATCAGCAATAGTGTCTGGTTTTGAAGTCTGTAGGTGGGATGGATCCCTAGGTGGGGTAGTCTGTGGATAGTGTTTCCTTCAGACTTTGCTCCACTCTTGTCCCTACATTTCCTTTTGACATGAAGAATTCTGGTTTTTTGTTTTGTTTTGTTTTGTTTTGTTTTGTTTTGTTTTGTTTTGTTTTGTTTTTTAGGTGAGTGTGAGGCACCATCCCTCAATCAAGGGCCTTGCCTATACACTGGATATGTTCTCTATAGGTTGTATCTCCCCTTTGTGTGTATTTCAGTTAATGACCCCCTTGTTGGGTACTGGGAACCTCTTGGGTCCCTGGAATCTAGAACTTTCTAGTGTCTACCCCCATTTCCTCCTCCTCCCACTGCTACACACATCCTTTCAAATTCCTGACCCTCTGTACTTCTTAGGGTAGACCACCTCCTGTATTTAAATGCTCTTTCACATCCCCCTTCTCGCTCCCTCTCAGATCCTTCTTTCCCTCTCTCTCCCTGAGATTATTTTTTACCCTTTCTGAGTAGGACTATACCAGCCATACTTTGGGTTTCATGTGTTCTATGAGTTGTATCACGGGTATTCTGAGCTTTTTCTTGTTATTGGTGTTGCTAATATCCACTTATCAGTGAGTGCATACCATGTATGTTCTCTTGTGATTGGGTCACCTCACTCAGGATGATATTTTCTAGTTCCATCCATCTGCTTGTAAATTTCATGAAGTCATTGATTTTAATAGCTGAGTAGTACTCCATTGTGTAAATGCACCACATTTTCTGTATCCATTCCTTTGTTTAGGAACAACTGTTTGTTTTTAGCTTCGGGCTATTATAAATAAGGCTGCTATGAACATAGTGAAGCATGTGTCCTTGATATATGTTGGAGCATCTTCTGGGTATATGTCTAGGAGTGGTATAGCTGGGTCTGAGTAACGGCCAGACTGATTTCCAGAGTGGTTGTACCAGCTACAATTCTACCAGCAATGGAGGAGTCTACTCTTTCTCCACATCCTCGCCAGCATCTACTGTCACCTGAGTTTTGATCTTAGCTATCCTGACTGGTATGAGGTGGAATCTCAGGGTTGTTTTGATTTTCATTTCCCTGATGACTAAGGATGTTGAACATTTCTTTAGGTGCTTCTCAGACATTCGGTATTCCTCAGTTGAGTATTCTCATGGAACAGACATTCTTAACTCAACAAATAAATTAACATTTGATGAAGTGAGATGCATTACTTAATTTCTAAAATGGAAATTATACTCCAAAATGTATCTGCTACAATGGTTCCATAAAAACAATGATAGCACACACACACACAAAATACACATTAGAATTACTGCTGTTAGATAACTATTTAGGAGACAGAATTTCCTGATGGTTCAGGAAAAGTCTTTGATATGCTCACAATAGGAGGTGAGTACAGAAAACAACATTTGTACAGGAGCTGCTCATAGCTTAGCACATGTTTATATTCCCCAGTGCTGTGGGAGAGGAGGGGTGGAAAGATAGGAAGACTTGTGACTTTTTGGCCACCAGCCTAGTTATAGGTTCAGCAAGAGGGTTTGCCTCAGTGGAATAGCACAATAAGTGATAGAGAAATAAGTAATAAGAACTCAGTGTTCTTCTCTGACTTCCAAACACGTGTGCACAAATACATATATGTGAATTCACACATACGTGCAGGCACAAAATATACACTACAAATACATAAATTACACATACTCACATACACACACACATATATTTTATTTCATAAAAGTCATTATTTAGCTTTTGTCATTGAATAAGCAGAAATGTAGTCAAAAGAAAACAGAAAACAAATGTGTGGGTCCATGTCTGCCCTGCCACTGGGCATGTCATCTTGGGGAGGCAGAACATTGGAAGACTGACTGCACTTATGCCACACTGCCTCTGGGGCAGATGCTGGGCTTCAGGGAAGTGCCAAGACATCACTCTAGGGGTGGGAAAGCACAGTCTGAGATGTGGGGAAGCCGATGATGGTTCGAGGATCACCAAGCCTGTGACAAGGCTGGGGCTGAGGAAGTTTTCAGACTCTTGGACATCCAGGTACCAGTGGGAGTTGGAGAAGAGTTGAGAACAGAGTTGGCAGACCTCTGACTGGGTATAGTTTCTAGCCTGGGGGCAAGAGAAAGGGAAATTCTGGCTTGTCCCAGCAGTGATTATCTTTAGCCTGGTAGAAGCATACTGGAAGCCCAAAGAGGTTAGCTGCCATTCTGTAGGCTACTTTCTGTAAGCTCCCCATAGCAGTGATAGATGAAAGAGACAGTCCATGTTTATCCATATCTTTTATAGGCTGTTCATCATGGAAAATCAATGCATATCATACTGTACCCACGTTTTAGGGTGGATCTAAGATTAAATACTTTTTTTTCAGGGAGGAAAGTGAGGGAAGGGAATATTATTGGCTAAGCCCTCAAGGTCTCTAGGTAACTCATTAGCATGGAGAACTCTGTTTAGGCCTATGTGACCACAGGTCACATTTCCTTACTTGGGGAGTGTGACTCTCATTCCAAGTCAGGAATCTGGCAGGGAGTGGCTAGTTGCCTAAGTCTCAGGTATTTGCCTACCTTGTCTTTGGGTTTCAACCTACCCTACCTTACCAAGCTTCCAGGCATAGTTTTACTGCCCTACCAATAAAGTTGATTTTTTTAATTAAAAATAATTTCTTCTCTCATACAATACAACCGAAATACATTTTACCCTCTCTCCATTCCTCCTAGACCTGCCCTCTTCATGTGTTCTTTTTCCCAGATCGACTCTCCCTCAATCTCCTCTTCAGGAAAGAGCAGACCTTCAAGAGACTACAGCAAAACAGAACTAAACAAGAAAGTATAGGAAGATCCTAGAACTTAATGATGACCAGCCTAGTTAGGGAAAGAAAGAAAGAAAGAAAGAAAGAAAGAAAGAAAGAAAGAAAGAAAGAAAGAAAGAAAGAAAGAAAGAGAGAAAGAAAGAAGAGAGAGAAAGAAAGAAAATAAGAAAGAAAGAAAGAAAGAAAGAGAGAGAGAGAAAGAAGAGAGAGAAAGAAAGAAAATAAGAAAGAAAGAAAGAAAGAAAGAAAGAAAGAAAGAAAGAAAGAAAGAAAGAAAGAAAGAAAGAAAGAAAGAAAGAGAGAGAGCCACATATTGAGGGCAGATAAGGCACCACAAAAGGACAGTAAGAGTCTGAAGACAGACAAGAGTCAGAAATACACCCACTCTTACTCTAATGACTTCCATAAAAGCACCAAGCTAACAGCCATAACACATATGCAGAGAACCTGGAGCAGACCCATGCAGGCTCTGAGCGTGCCACTTCAGTCTCTGTGAGCTCATGTTCACACTGCTTTGTTGACTTAGTGGGCCATGTTCTTGTCCTGATGTCCTCCAATTCCTCTGACTACTACAGTGTTTCCTCCCGCTCTTCTCTGAAATCCCATATTCCAATGAAGGCACACAATGGGGACCTCCAATTTAGACACTCTTTTCATCTCTGCATTAATATCTGGCTGTGGTTCTCTGCACATGTTCCATATGCTTCCAGTGGAAACTTCTCTAATGAGAATTAGATAATACTATGAATATAGACTTGAATTGGACAAGATCTATGAGTTTTAGCAGAATATCACTAATTTTTTCCAGTTGTGTTTGGTTCTATCCAAAGTCTTTGGGCTATCCATTCTTATGTCCCTGCCCTTCCTGGCAGTGTAGGGTATGGGCTAGTTTTCATGGTATTGGCCTCAAATTAAACCAAACATTCACTGGCCACTTCCACAACTCTGCACTGCCATTGCCCCAGAACAAATTGCAGGCAGGAAAGAAACAGGAGGGTTGTGGCTGGATTGATGTCCAAGTTTCTCCTTCAGTAGCTTGCAGAGTACCTTCTCTCACATGTGCAGAATGAGTTGAAAATTTTAATCCAAAAACAAAACAACAACAACAACATTTTTTACAATAACAAATATTCAGAATCTCATAGTCTTGTGGTAATAGTTTTGTGACTTTTCTTCTGACTAACTGAGAAACATACATTCAATAATATTGGTTATTACAAGGCACTTTTTATTTTATTAATTTTTAATTTTACGCAAATTAATAGGTACATCTTCTATGAAAAAATGGATAGATAGTGATCAAGGCAGTTCATGAGCCACATCTTTAAGATATACTTTTAGTCTTGAGGGTCTCTCTAAAATGAATAAAATAGCACATGACTAACCAGAACATTAAATATTCTTCTCTGCCTTTTAGTAAATGTGTGTACAAATGTGTATGTGTGAACCCATAACACATACATGTGCATATACACTCTATATGTGACAAATACATAAATCACACATACACACACACACACACACACACACATATTTCATGCCCTCCCTTTAGTAATATATTATGTTTGGGATAGCTATGATTGTTCTCCACATAAAATAGTACATTTCTGGATTACATCATCCATAGGTTCCCTGCTTATTCTTAGTATTTTAACAGACAGCAATGCATCTCGTATGTTATAGTGTTATAGATAGCTGTCAGTTTGAATGATTGTAACCAAATGTCTATAAATAATGAGATAGTAACTAAATAAATATTGTGTAGGAAACATTACACAGGATGCATATGGATATCACCAATGCCAATTGTTGTAGACCAGCCTTAGTTTCCATGTACAGTAAACTCCATGTTCTTACTCAAATGAAATAAAAACACAGCTGACCTCTAGAAGTTTGAAACAGAATGGTGAAAAGAGTGAAAAGGAGAGAGAAGGTAGACTTGCAAATCTTTTGGCCAATGGATTACAGTTAGGAGATCCTTAGGTACCTCTTTCCAAAGCAGGAGGATCACAGATGATAATAATAATGTAAAAACTAGAGGAAATGACTTGTAGTGTTGCCATCAGGCAGAAACAGTGAAGCCATTATAATACAGCTATATTTAATCTGATTTCAGCAATGCACAATATTTGCATGTCAAGAAATATCCTAGTATTTTGTAGTAAAGATGATTATTTTCTTTCCATTTAAGTGTTTAAAATTAATTGAACTTTGGCATGCAACCATATGTGTATAATAAGGATATACCTAAATATAAAGTGCATGTATTAGAAGGGACCAATTCATTTGTTAGTTTCTGAGTTCTAAAATAAACACCTTGGTTCTTTCATTTTACATAAGTATGTATAGATTGTATCCTCTTAAGAAAAAATCTATCACTATAGAAATAACACTACCTAAAGCTTTAAGTGATCTACAGATGTCTCAACGTTTGCAGGTGGAAGTGTGGAATAAATTACAGGTGGTATATGATCTTTCTGATTTCTCTCTTCTGAGTATCCATTAATTTAATATTAGAGAGGCTTGACTTACCATCTACTGCCAAAATAGACTGACTACGCCTAAGATGAATGGAAGCAGAAGCAAAGGGCAGTGATAGTTGGGCTATTTAATTAATTCATGTGTGTATTAAAACTTAAAGCAGAGTATCTGGGACCTTGACATATATTGCTAAGAACTCTTGGCTGATGCAATGCTAATCAGACAAGTCAAATGGGTTGGCTGTGTAAAGAAAGCCGTACACAGACGTGTGGTCTTCCTAAGAATAACCCTTTGTAAGATACAGTAGAGTATAAATATTTACCTTTAAAAATGCGATTCTCTACAGTTTATTCAACAGATTTAATAACTATATAATATGTCCTGAGCTCTGTACTAGGTTTTATGGAAACTTTAAACTCATACTTATAGCCTTTGTTTGATTATATTACTTCATATTAGAGCCTTATGTAGCAAGAATACTATTAACTATAGCTAGATATATATATCTTTAAAATTATTATGTATGTTTATGTTTGTTAGTCATTATGACAAAATGCATAAGAATTTTCCACAATGTTTATTGTTCTTTCATTAAAAAAAAAAAAACAACCTACTTTCAAGTCTCACCAATACTTGATGCTACCAATCTTGCTAATTAAAGTTATGTATAGGGACATGCTGATTCTATATGTCTCTTCTGTTTGCTATTATCCTATGGCTAACAATATGACTCATTTGCATTCACACATGTGACAGCCACGAATCTTTCCTGATGTGTTTATATATTCAGTAAATATTAGGGGAAATTTTTATATATCCTGATATCATTTGTGATATGTTCATTATGTATTCATTTTATTGGTGGTTATTTAGGAAGTATATTTCAATGTAAAGATATTAATCACATTTTTAATTATGAGATAATTGTGACACACTGTGGCCTGTGACACTTTTAATCATTCATGTTCCAAAGTTATTTTCATTGAAAAGCCTTATGATTTCAACTATTGTATGGTAGTGTGTGGTAGACACTAAAGTTTATTCTGGCACACAGATATCCAGTTATAACAGTTCTATTTTCTATTAACACATTGGATAACTTTATTGCCCTGATGATGGACAAATGTTTGGATAATAAAACAAACAGTTTGTGAAATCTGTTTTATTTCAATGTACAATGGCTATGTGGTGTCAGTTATTTCTTGATGACTGCAGCCTTGGAATTAGTTTCCAGTTCTCTAACATTGTACCTTGTCAAGAATGCTTGCACTAGCATAACAATCCTGAGAAATCAGACCAATCATCATAATATTTAACTGTGGTTTAGGTAACATATGGATAATTAGAGCATCTAGTCTTTAGTGTTAGTATAGTAATTATAGCTTAACTATACAGTAATACTCCAGTATTAAAATTAGTTTTTATTACATTACCTTAATTATATGCCTACCTACTATGATAGAACTGAAAATATAACTTCATACTGCTAGAACTACAACATTCTGTTTTTAAAGTGCTTTAAGCTATAGGTAGATGGATAATCACTAGAGAATTTAACAGCAACTGATATTTGAATTAGAAAGAACTCACAGTTTCTTATCCCAATTCCCGTGGTGAATTCTCTCGTTATATTGATATGACTTTTGCACTTAATAATTAATTTTCGGAGTTTATGCTTCAATTCCTGTTTGCTCTTTGAGAGTAATTGGCATGACGATAGAATTTGCAGTACCACATTCAATGTAAGAAATGTTTTTCTATTGTCCTATCATTTTTAGCATACCTCCTAGAAGTTCCTGGGAAATATTATTTTGAAATAATGAATAGAATGCATAATTACAGTGTCCAACCTATTTTGATAAACTGTCATGACTAGTTAAGTGTTTCTTACTTCAAATCTTGGAAACTCTGTCTAAATCTATTTGTTCAATAGAGTAGTTTGCAGTCTTTGAAAATGTGAAGAAACTTTAGCTTAAATGCAACATTTGTCTTAATTATACCCAAAATATAAAAAACTTATCCCTCCTCTGGTTTACCTGAGGGACAGTACCCAGTGGATATAATAGAGAACTGATTTCTCTATTCAACACAAGGTACAAGAGACCATGAGTCATGCTGGATAGTTAAATACTTGCATCTTTGTGACATGCACACAATAATAAATACTGAGGTAAATAACTCAGATAATCTGTATCTCTATATGTTCAAAATGAAATTTTCCCATTCCCAAAAGTGCCAGTTGTAATTTGAATGTCTCTGGATCCATATGTCAGGTTAATATGTTATTACATGATTTTTCCCATAAAAATTTGTTTATTTTTACATATTTATTTGTATTCAGGAAAGTTTATCAAAAAGCTTAAGATTAGCTCAATTTTCATGTGCCCAAGAAACACTTGAGAGCTGCCAGCCACCATGTTCAAAATTAAATCAAAATATAAGTAAGAAATCCTCAAACTAGCTGTCTTAGTCAGGGTTTCTATTCCTGCACAAACATCATGACCAAGAAGCAAGTTGGGGAGGAAGGGTTTATGAGACTTAAACTTCCATACAGCTGTTCATCACCAAGGAAGTCAGGACTGGAACTCAAGGAACTCAGGAAGCAGGAGCTGATGCAGAGGCCATGGAGGGATGTTCCTTACTGGCTTGCTCAGCCTGCTCTCTTTTTTTTTTTTTTTTTTTTTTTTTTGTGATTCTGGAAGTTTTAATTTTTTTTTATTGCTTTTTTTTTATTTTTCATTTACATTTCACATGTTATCCAGAAATTTTCCCTTACCCTCCCACGTCCCCGCCCTGCTCCCCTACCCACCCCCTCCCACATAATGGCCCTGGCCTTCAGCCTGCTCTCTTATAAAAACCAAGACTGCCAGCCCAGAGATGGTCTCACCCACAAGGGGCCCTTGATCACTAATTGAGAAAATGCCTCACAGCTAAATCTCATGGAGGCATTTCCCCAACTGAAGCTCCTTTCTCTGTGATAACTCCAGCTGTGTCAAGTTGACACAAACCTAGCCAGTACATTAGCCTAATAAATTTTATTATATATATATATATATATATATATATATATATATACTCTTTAAATGAATTCTATTTTGTAATTAGCTTGAAATTATTTGTGTATACTACTTGTTTCAACACTGCTTGTTATTCAAAACAGAATATACCACTTTAATAACACTTGCATTTTTTTTTACAATTACTACATTTAATTCTATCAATCCTAGTAAAGCACACAATTGAGACTTATTTAATTCAAAGTCTTAATTACTTTGGCACTTAAGCAATTTGGCAGTACTGTAAAATTTCTACCATTTGCTAATGTTTAAACATACCAGGTAATTCACAAATTCAAATATTTAGCAATTACATGTCTTCAGAAAAAAAAAAATCTTATTGCTGATATAATGAAAATCATCTCATATAACATAATTTACAAATTTAATCTTCCTTGCACTAAGCCCAGTAAATTTCATTTTTCCCTTGGCTTGAGTCACTCTTCCAAAAAGCTTTTATGTTGGTGTTCAGTCAGTGGAGGTCTCGTAGATCCAAGGCTGTTAAAAGCTTCTCAGTTTACCCTCAGACATCATTCACCATGGATTTCTGCTGTTTTTTTCTTTTTCTTTTTTATTTTTGGTGGGGGGGGGGGGGCTTTTGTTTTGTTTGTTTTGTTTGTTTCCCTTTGAAGCTCATACACACATCTATTCTGAGACACCTACTTCTTTTTCCCCAGACTACAGACATATAAGCAACAAGCATCCTACCATTCAGCCTTGACCTCAGGTAGCAGAATACAGAGCACTCTTTAACCACCAATTAATTTCCCTCTCTAGCCACCTGTTCTATGAATCAATCAAGTGCTCTTTAGCAGGTAGGAGTAAATAAGGATTGTCCATTTCCTTCCTATAGTTGATCTTTTCTTTTCATTCAAAGTCAAGCAAAATGGCTCTATTTTGTTTTCCAAAAAGTTTTTACTTTTAGGAAATTCAAATGATTTTTATTGGTTCCTATGTCATTTGTGATGACATTCTCCTCATCAAGTGGATGCTCAAAAAGTAAGAGGTGATGGGATCTTGGGGAGGGAGTCAAGGATAATGTGAGAAAGAAAGGCATGTAGGGAAGGAAGGAGGGAGGGTGGGAGGAGAGGGAGATGTGGAAAGAGACAGGGGGAGAGGGAGGGAGACAAAAGGAGGAAGAGAAGGGCAAAGGATAGAGAAAGGACAAAGTACAGCCCTGTGACTTGCTAGTCATACACTGACAGGTGCTGTGTTACTCAAAGCTTATAGTAACAACACAAATCTTGTCTCACACTTCAAAGAACATAAGGTATTTCTAATCTAAACATGAGTGGTAATGGCCTGGGAATATGGACTCAGACTCCACCCAAATTCTGTATTTAAATGCAGAAATGCTTTTGTGGAGTTTTGTGGCTGTTGTCCCTGCTCCTGGATGAAAGAAATAAAAAGCTCCTACAAATCAGACTAGTAGCAGGCTCAGTGTGATGGGTGCAGCGAATGGGCAAATTTGCCGTAGGTTTGAGATGCTATTTAATGGCAGTTTTACCTTGGGTATTGCTGGAAAACAAAGTACTTCCAAAACTATTGACCTGATAGTCATGATGACGTTATGAAATACAGGGAGATTGACAGTGATTAGCTACTGAGGGAGTTAAATATAGCCCAAGGTCATTTAACTCTGGGTCAATAATATTCCTACTGGCTGCCGTCATGGAAATTCTATTAAGTCAATCAGACTAAACTGAATCTTTAGTACAGATGTGAGCTTGCTTGGTTCAAAAACTAAATACTGTCAATTTACAGCAGATGAAACTGAAACATTGTCTCTGGCTAACATCCCTGAACCCCTGCCTTTACATATTTTGGGCAGAGGACCCTTAAATCAATAGTACTTTAGGGTAGGTTGGCCACAAGTATGTTTGGTGCATAAATAAACATAAATATTACAATCATTTCCTGATTAATCATTTGATAGAGATCAAAGTGGAAAATCTTAAGCACTCATAATTTTCAATGCATTTAATGTTATTGCAGCATAAATAAAGCCTTCATAAATCTTACATGCACAATTGGCTATCAAATGTGTGATAAATAAGTTTGATTTTTTTCTCTTCAGAAATAAGTTGAGTCATGTTGATTACTGAATAAATTAAAATTTTTCCTTCTATTTAAATGCATGCAAGTTACCTTTTATTGAATGTTGGAGTAATAATCTGTCTTAATATATTAACATATTTTATTTTTAGGTATGTTTTTCTCTAACTGCTATGCAAATGACTCATTCATATCAGCCATGAGTGCTATCAATAATGATAGTGTTAACCAACAAAACACTAAAATGGCGCTGGGCACAGATACCTTCCTTTCTTAAGGCAGTGTGACACTGTTTATAAGGGTTATGAAATATAACTTCAAAATTCAGATTTTACATTTTGAATACCATATGAAAAAGGTTAGTAATAGATTCTACTAAGTAATTAGACACTGGGTACTTTTTTTAAAAATTTTCTTGCTCTGTTTTTATTCAAACAAGAAAATGCAAGCACACCTTATAAACAGATATTTTTAAAAGCCTTTTAGCTTTAGGTGCTCAAGTGAGTAATAACAAATAAAGTTTCATAGGACCAAAAACCTCTCCTCCCATTGATGTGCAACAAGGCCATCCTCTGTTACATATGCTAGTGGAGCCATGCTTTTCAGAGACGTGTTTCATGAAGTTCATCCTGCAAACAGCTCTGGGTCTTGTCTCAGAGGAGAAAAGTCACTTTGGATCATGGTGATAGAGAGACTGAGTGAAGCCTTTTTCTGATGTCCTGTGACGAAAGAGAAAGGAGGCAGCTCCATCAGCAATGGGGGCTTACAAAACAACAACAACAACAACAGCAGCTGGTGCCCACCATTTCTGCTTGAAATTCCATCACTACATTCTGCTGACTTTTGACTTTCCTCTTGCTGATTTTTCTTCCACAAATTGCTATCCTTTAGTCTGAGACCACTGCAGTGAAGCAATGAAGGTCGTTCAACATGTAAAATATGTTTTATGTGAATTTGCATATTTTTCAAGCACATTTTAAAAAATTTAAAGTTTACAAAATTTTAAGGGTGCATCATTGAGGGACTGTAATAATGATTACAATAATAATGATTTCCATTCGGGGTTTTTTTATATTCACAAAGCTGGAACTCTTTATTGGAAAATACATACATGCCAAATTATTCCAATTTACTTATTAAAACCTCATCATTAATATTGATAATATATTAAAGATTTAAACATGTAAACTCATGATGGCGACCTACTTTTTGAGCATGATAAAAAGAACTAGCATAAGGAAATGTTATTAAATTATTACACATGAAGAGTAAATAATTGATAAGAACAAATGAAGATTTCTATAATGAGCCAAAACAATAGATAAAGTAATGAAAAAAGATTGTCCCAAAACTTAACTGGGCTTGAAATCATTGTAACAAAAAGTGAGAATATAGGTCTATGCTGACTCTCTGTAAAGTCCATTAAACCTGGCTCACAAATACTTTTTTTTTCAGTTCCTTCTAAGTTTTCTCTTTCATAAATGATATTTTCCTTTCCTTTAGGCTTGAATCCCCAACCAGATCCTTGAAAATGGAGGCTCCACGTGGGGTTCAGGTGAGCGCTGCTGCAGGTGACTTCAAGGCTACCTGCAGGAAGGAGCTGCACTTACAGTCCACAGAAGGGGAGGTGAGTCTCCAGGCAGGGTTGACCCTGCTGCTTTATATACCACTTGAATCAGGTTCCAGGAGACACACAGAGATGCTTCATAAAAAATTCCAAGCTTTGGAAATCTTGATTCCTCTTTAATACTGGTTTCAATAAGCTCCTTCTACCTTCTACTAAAGTGTACTCATTCCAAAGACACTTTTTAAACAGACCTCCAAATTCTTGTTGCTTTGATGGAACAAAGATTCAAACATTCGCATGGAAGCACTCCCTCTTTACGTGTGTCTTTGGATCTTTAGACTGGTTCTTCTGAAGGTTAATCAGCTTGTTCTGTTATAGTCAGAAAACAACAAGAATTTTGGAAAGACTGCTCATTCCCAACAGGATTGATCAGTATAGATAACAATAATTATACAGATATTATAGAAGATCTGAAAACAAAATTTGGAAAGTGCTCACCATAAAAAAAAATTAATTCTCTGCATAACCCAATTTAAACATTACATAGGGTTCACATATGTTGAAAATTGAATAGCATCCACCAATGTACATTTATATACCTTTATATATCTCATTAAAATTAGTTTAGAAGAAAGGAAATGTTTTTCCTAAAGTGATTTGATATTGGCTTGTTTGTTTCTCTGCCCAACATCAACAACACCACAAAAGGACAAACTGATCACTCATCAAAAAATAATAATAAGTCCCTACCTTTAGATAGATTTTAAATTACTTCATATCATTAGATATAGTATTCAGACATTCAAAGTAATAGTTGAAATGAAGAAGCATGAATTTTATAGAAAACGCAAGGTTCTGCTATGGACAATCTCTATCATTTTAGACACAATGGTATGAGGAACTGCAAATTTGGCATTGAAGGAAACACCAGTCATAACTGTAAATGAAAAGTTTTAATGATATGTCCATATCCACAATGCAACAACACACCACAGCAAGCACGCTAGAATGCTGCTGAGGGAGACTATTTATTCCAAAATTGATTAACATTTTCAAGGAGACAAATCTTACTGATATCAGCAGGTACAAATGAAATGGATTCTTGTTAGAGAAGGCAGGCAGTGCTGAGTTCAAAGCTCTAGGGTGTGATTCTAGTCACAGGATTGAGTTTCAGAGCAGATGGATTGTGTGGCTTTATGGGACAATACAGAACAGACATACCAATTTCAGAAATTGGAATGTGATCAACAACACAGTAACTGCATTGGCAGAAGAGAGAGAGGTGGGCAAGCGCAGCCATACTGCAACCTGGAGAGGCTCAGGAATATGGCGTTGATATCAGTATCTCAGTTCTTCTAGCTTCCTGCCTTATATTTCATCTCCATGAAAGCAAAGCTCTTTCCAGCAGCTGATGTGAATGGATTCATTAGAAAACTTGTCCCCTTTACATGAGTGAAGAAGTTGCTGAAGCATATAGTTAATATATACTCCAGTTCATTTGTGGAACAAATATCCCACAGTGAGGGAATCAGATATAAAACAGCTCTGAACTTGTACTTACAGTGCAAGCTACCAGCAAGGTCAGTTGATGCTGATGATGGCCATGGATTGGGCAGACCATGCATGATGTGTGACCTGGGGTAAGACCCCAGGTTTTATTTGAAATGAGAGCGGAACAAGATAGTAGGAGTGAAATGGTTCAGTTTGCATTTCTTGAAATTTCACCCTAGCAGTATGATGACTAGAGAGAGAGACCCAAATGGATGCCCACTGCAGGAAAACCCCCAACAGAATCCCAATAATAAATGTCTAGGGTAAGAAAGGAAGAAATTCAGCTCTCCCTCATCCTTCAACTTTGGGTTGTCTAGGCCACTTAGAGTCTGTGATTAAGAATAAGATAAGAGCCAATGAGATAGCTTAGTGTTTAAACCCTACCATGTCTGGTAACCTCAATTCAATCCCCAGGGCCAGAAGGTAGAAGCAGAGAAACCACTTTAGTTAGCATCCTCTGACCTTCACATAGGAACATTCACACACACACACACACACACACACACACACACACACACACACACACACATGCCCAGGTACATGCACAAGGGATAATGAAAGAGAAATGCAAAGTAAAGAATCAGTGCATTAGAAATTATTAAATAAATGAAATAATTTCTCAAATGGAAATATTAGTCAACATGGTTGTTGAAATCACCTAACATTCAATAAACAATTTAAGCATGATGCTATGTAGAATTATCGGCTTGTTGTCATGACTTCCTAAGTCTTTAGACAGCAAGACATTTCTGGATGTTTTAGAAATGATTCTATTCATTCCTTCACAAGTATTTTAAAAAATAGGCAGTAGAGTATGTTTTTAAATTAATTCCTTCCCTCTTCAGGAACGTCAGCCCAGCCGGTATTCTTCTTTCTCTATATAGTCTTCAGATTTGACTAAGAAGCTAAATAGAAAAAAACAGGGCCGTTCATTCTCTGTGTGTATGCCATGGTTGTTACTGTTGCTGTATTTAATAACTGAGTTCTTTGAGCAGATCATGCAATACTATATTTCATGTTGGGGTCTTGTTCTCAAAACTCCACCACTCAAATTTAAGACAGCAGCAGAGCCTATGGACAGTGCACAGGCTTGTAATCTGTTCAAAACATCAGGAACGGCAATAGTCTCCATTGCCTTGTGATGCTCTGTGGGAGGGACCACACTGAAATGAAATGATTTTGTTGTTGTTGTTGTTTTGTTGTTTTTCTTTTTCTTTTCCTTTTCTTCCTAGATATTTTTAAATGCAGATTCAATCCGGCTGGGAAATCTACCAATCGGTTCCTTCTCTTCTTCAACCAGCTCCTCAAATTCTCGACAGACAGTGTATGAACTGTGCGTCTGCCCCAATGGCAAACTTTACCTTTCTCCAGCTGGGGTAGGCTCCACCTGTCAGTCCAGTAGTAGCATTTGCTTGTGGAGCTAAAGCGACTGATTTCTCCTCACACCAGAATAGCCTTTTGTTCCCGTCCGTCTGCTTCACGGTTTTGCTCGGTTTCCCCTGTGATCAGTGCAGAGCGTCTTCAGATGGACCACAGAGCAAACTGTTCCAGTATCCGCCGGGATTGGCCTTCACTTTTCCTGATTCACCATACTCAACACACCTAGTAGGACTGACTCGGCCGTGGGAAAAACATCTTCATCAGAAAACCTGGATCGCGACCTTTGCTCGATAGGGAGAAAATTTTAGGTGCCTTTGCTACGTGGAGTGAAGCACACACAGTTTTAGATTTTTGCAGAACCTGGCTGCGAACTGCGCACGAACACATTACCCAGATGAAATTCCCAAATCCACTGGTGACATGAAACGCTTAACCCCGTCAGAAGACTGATTCTGCAGTCCGAAAGCACAATTTTCCATTCATCTTTTTTGGACGTTAAACTTTTATCCCCGAATTTTAAAATTTTGAAGCATTATGTAATGCTTGCTTTACTAAAAAATTAAATTCAATACGTGATTTTTAACTAAATGAAATGACGAGACAGAATCTCTCCCTGAGTTCTTTCTTTCTTTCTTTCTTTCTTTCTTTCTTTCTTTCTTTCTTTCTTTCACTTCAATGTGTTGGTACTCTTTGTCTACTAAGTCTGAAATTTTGTACCTTAGATAATTTTGAAAGCTCTCAGCAATATAATCTTTACAAAATTAACAAAAATGCCATCATGCTGTCATTTGTCAGGTCTGGATGGCCTTATATAGTATTTATGTGGTTATTGCATGTGACACATTTGCTTTTAACAAAACATCTTAACCATTTAAATTTAAGACAGGAGGGATATACTTATGGTGGGAATTCATCGGTTATTTCTTTGAATATTCACATGGTGTCCTTTACCCTTAGGTTTTAATAACACTCTTTTGTTTGCTCCATTTACATTAAACTTTATTTTTAAGTGCAAAAGTTAAAACAGCCTTTAATTAAATGCTAATGTGATGCATAATGCTGAGAACAGATTCAGTTTCCACAGGGACGTAATCTTCAAAGTTAGCATCCGTCTTTTCATTTGTGGTTAATATTTAAGAAGGTTACAAATTAAATTATAAATTCCAGAAAAGAACGTGGTAAAAACACAAATGTTCAGAAGGGGTGTTGGCCAAGTGCTTTCTCTGTTGAGGAATCTAGTCATATTTCCATTCGACTGTTAGCCACTTCTACCAGACTGTTACACTACCCTTACATCATGAACCCTAGCTCTCTCCACTCTCTACTGCTCATTTTTATGAATGAGTTCCTATTAAATAACGGTGGAATATTATAGCTTTGTTCACCACGGTACTCTAAAACTCAAATTCTTGAAACCGACAGAATGCAAGAATGTAAACTTGTATTGTAGATTTCCTAGCTTCTGAAGGTGACTTGATGACTCTGAGGTAAGTCCTTAATTTTTTCCCATCATACCCTTCTTGCACCTGTGTGCACTGTTAACAGGTGTGTGGAAGTTACATTTCAGGGCTCTATGACTGCAGAATCTTTGAAAATCTGTTCTCTATAGCTGAGGGTGAAGCAAACTATTGAAATTTGTTGAAGTAGTTTGGTTAGTAACAATGAGAAAATTGGATAATACAACCTGCAAGGTGACCTATTGGCCAAAGCTCTCTCTTTTGGATTCCTAGCATTTCCAGTAGCAGGCAACGCTCTGTACCACTGAGCACATTCCACATTATACAGACAGCTGTGGAAGGTATTTTACTCTGATCTTTTTAAAAAATTGTACTGGACTTGTGATTTGGGGTTAGTTTATAAATCTGTAAATTAATATCAAAATAAAAGTCGAGATATATAATAACTTGAAAAGTCATAACAGAGAGCCTAATTCATTTCTAACAAAATTTACTATATGAGGGTTGCACATTAGTCTTTGCAAAAGAGTCACACAGTGTGTGAGGCAAGAAATTTAGAGTCGTGAGTGTTTATCACAGTTTTATGTTGAAGAAGATAGTCTGTATTACTTTGGGATATACCAAGGCTTTAACCATGCTAAATTAAAGCAATTAGAGAATTTTCTAATCAAAGGATGTTAATTCTTGTGATTTGTAATCTGCCCTGTTTCTAAAGTCTTTAATCAATTAAGCCAAGTTTAGCAATCTGAGAATGTCTGCAGGCTTCAGTTTACACAGAAATAGTTATAACCTTTACAACAAAAATATTAAATCAAACATCTTGTGAATGCTTCTTCTAGCACAAATGAAAAGAGAACACTCAGAATTTATATGAACAGACCAACATGCCAAGAATGAAGGGTGGTAAGAAAACAAAGGAGGCGGGGAGAACAAATTATAGGCTGTGGCTGATGGCTTACACCTTTAGTTTCGACAATTGGGAAACAGATGCAGGAGGATCTGCGTAAGTTTGAGGCCAGCACAGTCTGTAAAGCTAGGGCTATACAGAGAGATCCTGCATCAATCAGTAGATCCATAATTAAAGAATAAATAACACACAAATAAATTAAGAGAAACGGCTAACAAATTTTCAACTTGCAAATATTCTGAAAAATCCAGACACTAAAGAATCATTCTAACTCAAAAGATATAGAATGTTCAAATTCCTGTTAAATGGAAAAGAATGTCATCAATGACTTCCTTATACAATTGTATATGAATGGCTTGAATTGATTGTTTAACTGCTGTAAGATTCTTTGGGCCCAGTAATATCAAAGTTTAAATTTCTATTCAAGGCTTAGAAGATCGACCCTGAAGTCTTTGACTTCCTAATAGAAAAATTATTGTTACTTTGATGCTAAGGAGGTCCAGAAACTGAGCAAAAGATTTATCCATTGACTTCCAAATGCAATTTTACAGATCAGAATGAACAGAGAAACACACACACATACACAGACAACCACCTCTCCCCCCAACCCCGCACACACTAAACCTCGTTTAAATGATCCAAATTCTATTTTCCTAAAATCACATTGAATAGATATTACTTTTAGTTGTGCCATAATGAGTTCTACTCAGCTAGGTTGTTTGTCTTAACTTCATGTTTAATTTAGATCCTGCACTGAAGAACAGAAATAGAGAAACTGAAGAGGGAAAGTTCCTGGCATTTCAATTATGATCCACAATGTATAAATTCAGATGTGTTTTAAGTTCAGTTTCTCTGGGGCTGAAAGGAGCATTATTATTTTAATTTTAATTCCATAACACTTGAATGATGAAATTCTAAAGCTTACAAATACAATCTGAACACACTAAAAGCCAAACAAAATGCACGTTCAGTATTTCATGATCCATTTACCCAGTATCTTCAACATTTGTCACCTGACTTACTATCATAATTTTCACATTATGGGATAAAATCATTTCTCTAAGTTTAGAAAATAACTGTTCAATTACAGCACAACTTGGAAATCTTAGAAAGTAGTGCCATAAATCTCTGAAAATATGTGTAGGAATTCTGAATTGTATATGTAGTGCTTTAAACTCTCTTTAGAAATATCCAATCATTTTGGCTGCAGTCTCTGTGAGGAAAGTATACTAAGCTAGATATTTCTCTTTGGTTATGTTCATCTCTTAGTTTTACTGATTCTTTTAAGAAAATATTTAATGGTTTTCACCAAGTCCATGAAACTCGGCCAAGCTAGAATTTTTATTATCTAATTCTTTTTTTTTTTTTTTTTTTGGTTTTTTGAGACAGGGTTTCTCTGTATAGCCCTGTCTGTCCTGGAACTTACTTTGTATTCCAAGCTGGCCTCGAACTCAGAAATCTGTCTGCCTCTGCCTCCCGAGTGCTGGGATTAAAGGCGTGCGCCACCACGCCTGGCTCTTATCTAATTCTTAAAGAGCTGTTCATCAATGTCAAACACAAAGCTTCTCTGTATTCTATTCTTTTTCTCCATATTCCTGGATTTCCACTTACCAATTGAGTATCAGTTCCTTCTGAGGAAAAATCCGGTATGGTTGATATTTTCAATGGCATGGATGATACTAAGTAAAAGAAGAATGTTTGTAGCTATCATTTAAAATACTGTTTTAGGACTTAAAATAACACCTACCAGATATAAGCATCCTGATTACCATTCTATTATTATTGGCATTCATCAAACTAAAATCATGGGCATTTGGGAGAAATAGATCAATTTGTCTAAGTACTGAAAGTTTTAAAACTATCAAAAAAAAATCCTTCATTATTACCACCTTAATGTCTGTATTCAACAGTGCCTCATTTTCCAAATACACCATCAGTACAGTAATATCTCTAATTAATTTCATCTTGGAAAACATATTATCTCTTAGTAAGGAAGCAATAGACAGGAGAGAAGATCTAATGGTGTTAGCATTATAGTTCATAGCATATGATGTCAACATCACATTTAATTATAATTGAAAGTATTTAATGTTCTAATTCTCTATATACAACCACCATCAACAAAGTCATCTTTGAGTTTTATACGTTTGATGTATGGTTTCCTTCACTGCCTATAGCTTTGGAATAATTAGAATTGCTCATGGGACCCTTCATAGACATTCATTAAGTCATTTGCTGCACACATTAGCATATATTATGATAACGATTACTGCAGGATATCATTATCAAAAAGGAAAATAATATCATATTTATCCCCAATTATAAATTAATGAATGATCTCACTGAACACTTTTGTAGATATTGCTTTAAACTGCAGTCAAGTAGTCACTGAAATATCAAAGACCAAAGATCAGGATTTCTATTGTGTTTAGCTCTAGAACACTATTGCTTCTACTGATTTGTTAAAATAAGTAGGGGTTATGTTATAATTACAACACATACTTCTGGCAGGAATATGAGCTGCAGCCATTAGTTACTGCTTTAGTTGTAGAAAGAACACTTCAGTAGTATGCTCTGCATATTTTTTATACATAGGTAATGAATGCTTCAGTACTCTTAAAACAAGGAAATATAGACTACACCCAAAATGGCCTCAGGACAGGTTAACTTGGTTGGGTTTCAATTCTCATTGCTTGCCAAATATATCTCTGGAAAATATAACAAATATGAAATACTTCTAGAATTAGAGGGCTATTTTTTAAATGTTAATTGATGTGGGTCATTCTTTGGGATAGTAAAGACCAACATTAATGGATGTGCAGTACAATGAACTGTGATTCTTCCTGGATTTCCAGTTTTAAATAGTTCATTTATTTGAATATTTATGAAGTCAAACAGGGTTAAAGATGTGCAAGGATATTTCCTAAAAATGGAGACACAATTTGGAGTTTGTTTCTTTATTTATACAATCCTTTAAATTGGGTCCATGATTAATTTGTTTTGTTTTGTATCTTTCATGTAAATGTTTTCTTGTATATATAGATATATGAAGAAATGGAACTATTTTCGTACACATACTATGCAATATGTTTGTACAATTGCAAAATTACCAAAATTACAAAAGCTGTGCTTTTGTACTCTATCTTGCTTTATGTAAAAAAAAAAAAAAAATCAACCTTTTTCTACTTAAAAGGACTCCTTCCTATGAACTGTAGATAACATATCTATTCAAAAATCAGTCTATTGTGTTTTTTGTTTAGTTTGGGTGAGATCTATTTCTTTTGGGTGTAAACAAAGCAAAATTTTGGCAGTGGGAATTCTATTCTCAGAAGCATGCAACAAGCCCATATCATTTAAGAACTCTCTTGTAATTCTTGTATTTTGTCCTGATTTCGGTGCTACTGTGTAACCATGATTAAATGTGAGAGTCAAACAAAGAGGACCAGAATTAAGGTGCTATGGTTTCATTTATCTTCATAAACAAACAAACAAACAAACAAACAAACAAAAACAGTTTGGAGAAATATTAGCCTTGAGTAGAGACCTTTCCAATAACATGTTTCTGATAAATACCACTTCCGTGAATATATGTGCATTAATGAAATTAAGTTTAATAATATATACACTTCATCAAATTCTTCACCATATTTTTCTTTCTAACTCATACCCAGTAGAACTAAGCATCTAAACATGATTTAACCATAGGATTAATTCACTTACTAGAAGATTAGCAAACAGTTTTATCTGTTCTGAAATTCTGCTTGTTTGTACCTGTGATAAAACTAGACAAGTGTGTTATGTGTACAAATACCTATATGTTTATAAGTGTGCTAAGTGTCAGCCCAATACCCTAGAGCAAATATAAACACAGGATAATTAGGATTCCCTGTTTTATGTTTTCATTTCTTCTCTCTTCTGTTATATTCAGTAAAGAGCTAGTCCAGTTTGAAGAAAATGACAGGAATGTTGTTACTATGGAGCACCACAGACAGCCTCTTTCTATAATCCCCTGAGAATGACATTCTTTATCAACTTCAAAGATAAGTCAGTATCCATTGAAAGTATCTTGTTGGAAAACAGTGATAACCTTCTTTACCTCATGTACAATTATTTTTATAAACTGATCCAAATTTTTAAAACAAAAACTGAACACTTATACCCAGCCACATTTTTTCAAATGTAAGCTCTCAGTAGAATATAAGAATGCTCTCAGTTTGAGTGTCATATATTCCTTGACTGTACTTAAACTTTGAAAATGATTTTGAATGGTTTCAAATGTTTGTTGTCAGATCCTCTAGGCTATTTGCCAGCAAATCATTGTAATATAGCAATGCTTGGTTTGGTACATATTTCCTTTGCTGAGAGAGGTTTGGGAGGGAGGGAGGAGAGGAAAGAGGGAGAAAATGAGCAAGTTTATCTATATTCCAGTATTGCTTATAAAGCCAAATATAGTCCCTAAGCATATGGCACCAGCTTGTTTATCTTATAATTTAATTTAACTGTGGCTCTAACTGTTATGAGCCCTGACCATGTAGGGCAAGAGCCTAGTCCTACAACATCCTGCTCCGACCTGCAGAAATTACATTACCCACAACATTTGTCTGAAAGCTTCAAATCAAAAGTTCCCCTAAGCCTTCCTTAAATTCGATAGTTTGTTACGCTGGTTCTGGAAAGACGCCCACTTAAACTGTTGCTCACAAGTGGCAAAGAATATTGTAAGGCTCTGAATCTACAACTCAGTGAAGAGGTGCTGGAGATGAGTTCTGAAGGCTTTGAGTGTGGAGTTCGAGTGGGCGGGCTTCCTTACACATTTTCACTAAGCAAAAATTGGCTAAACCTCAGAATTTGGGACCTTTTATTAAGTTTCATTGAGATTACATGGCCACTTTGGTTTTATTTGTTTGTTTTTGTTTGTTTTTTGTTTTACATTACAATGTGATTTTTTTTTTCAAAGAAGGCTCACTTGGTATTTTTTTTCTAACTGGATATTTTATTTATTTACATTGCAAAAGTTATCCCCATTCCTGGTTCCCTCCGCCCCCAGAAATACCCTATCTCATCCCCCTCCTCACAGCTTCTATGAGGTTGCTCCTCCTCCCACCCACTAACTCCCTCTTCACCACCCTGCATTCCCCTTACACTGGGGCATTGGACCTTCACAGACCAAGGGCCTCTCCTCTCATTGATGCCTGTTAGGCCCCTTGAGTCATTACTCTAACTCCTTCATTGGGGTCCCTGTGCTCAGTCTGATGGTTGACTGCAAGCATCTGCATTTGTATTGGTAAGGATCTGGCAGAGCCTCTCAGGAGACATCCATATCAGGCTCCTGTCAGCAAGCATTTTTTGGCAATCATGATAGTGTCTGGTTTTGGTGTCTGCATGTGGGATGGATTCCAAGGTGGGGCCGTGTCTGGATGGCCTTTCCTTCAGTCTCTGCTCCAATCTTTGCCCTGTATTTCCTTTAGACAGGAGCAATTCTGGTTTAAAATTTTGGACATGGGTAGATGGCCCCATCCCTCAACCTGGGGCCGTTCCTAACCTCTGGATATTGTCTTTACAGGTTTTCCCTCCCCTTTGTGGGATATTTCAGCTAATGTCATCCCCATGGGGTCCTGGGAGCTCTTGCTTTCCTGGCATGTGGGACTTCCTGGTTGCTACCCTCAGTTCCTCATTCCCCATTGCTACACACCTCTCTTCAATTTCTTGAACCTCTGTATATTTCCTCAATCTCCTCCCATACTTGATTCTGACCTTCTTTTTCCTGTCTCCCTCTTTTCTTCCTCCAAAGTTTCTCCTACTCTACACTTCCCTTGATTATTTTGTTCCACCTACTAAGTAGGACTGAAGCATCTACTCTTTGAGGAAGACCTCAGAAGATGGAAAGTCTCCCACGTTCATGGATTGGCAGGATTAATATAGTAAAAATGGTCATCTTGCCAAAAGCAGTCTACAGATTTCAGTGCAATACCCATCAAAATTCCAACTCAGTTCTTCATAGAGTTAGAAAGAGCATGGCCACTTTTTCAGTTTATCTCCCTCTGGGCTCTACAGAAAATGATCTATGGTGCTGGAATTCCCGAACAGCATCCAGCCTTTGATAGCCTTCTTGATTTAGAATTCAAATGCTCAGTAGCTCAGGAAATAACAAACGCCATGGGATTTCTTTGTCAGAAGCCAGGTCAAAAAGCAAACATTACTACTTATAAGTGTTCCTAATACCTCTTCTTATGACATCATCTTAGATCTCTATTAATAATTAGAGACATATTAAATTATACAGTGTATTATATGAATACACTGTATCCATGTGTATAATTTTACATGGGTATATTGGAAAATGGAAGTTGGGTAGAAATAACTCTACTACAGTATCTTAGAACATTTTGGCATCCTGCTAAAATGTTGCTACAAAAGCAGCACCCATTTGAATCTTAGCAGTCTAGTAAGCACCTTGCAATTACCACAAAAAAAGCAGCTGTCTTTTCAGTCTAAAAGACAAGGTTTAAAAGGAAGATAAACTTTGACATCATTCTTTCCCTTCTTACAAGGCATGCTGCCATGAAAAAGGGCCTGATCATCAAAAAGGTGATGTACAGGACTTGTTGCTGCTCAAATAATCAATTATTTGGATATTTTTTAAAGTAAGCATAATGAAATAAAATAGTTATTTTAACTCAACACAGGAATTGCTTGAGATTAAAAGTATACATTGACAGATACATTTCATCTTTAGTGTAGCCATCAAAGGGATACCCTTGACATGTGATATTCATGAGCTCAGGAGGATAAGATGGAGTGTGAGCTCAAGGCCAGCCAGTACTACAGAGAACACCAGTGTCAGTCTGCAAAGTTGGGTGAAAATTTGCTTAAACTTTAATTAAACACACAATCTCTCTCTCTCTCTCTCTCTCTCTCTCTCTCTCTCTCTCTCTCTCTCTCTCTCTTTCCCTCCCTCTCTCTCTCATACACACACACATTTGGGAACATAGTTTAGTGAGAATGCCTTTATCTAACATTTTCTGGTTTGGATTTACTCTCTTGTGCTGAGAAAAATTTAAAGATCCCAGAAGAAAGAATAAAAGAAAGAACATCAAAGCATTATAACATCTGCTTATTTAAGTGAAGTAAATATACCACTCCTCCTTATATATATTTATGTTAAGTTCAAAGATTTAATATTGTCTAATACTTATTCTGAAATAAAGAAAATATAAAACTGATCTTATTTCATGAATGTGCTTTACTATTTAACTTTTATTTGATTAAAGTTAACAATTTTATTAAAATTTCTTTCACCTATTAGCTGTTTAAAAATTAAGAAAACAAGGCATTACAAGATTACATGCTAAAAGAATGGAAATTTTAATTCATTGGTATAACACATTTAAATATGCATAAGCTAAACAAGATGTGAAAATATCAAGCATTACTTGAAAGGATATGAGGCACTTTAACTTGCATTATCCTTGCAAACATATACAGCAGTCTTTATGCAGCTTTTATGAGAGCTCTGTATCCATGAGTGTCTACTGATGCTTTCAGCACATGGTCGGAGCACATGCCATTGGGTAAATTAATCATAGAAAAAATATCTTGATGAAATTATACCATTTAAATTCTAAAAAAAAATACAAATTCAATTATGTCCTCATACCTAATTTCACTAAGATTTAGAATAAATAAACCATCACAATTAAGAGGATACAGATGTTATGGGGAAAGTTGCATATTGTCTTTCAAAAACATAAAGTAATTATGAAAAAATAATTATGGAAACATTATCACAAAAGAAGATAAAACCAAAATTTTAGAAATATAGTCTCCTTGTCTCTTTGAATCAATCTGTTATCAAATAGATTCTATTAGAATATACAGATAATCTTGAATTTATAGCCAGCTTAACATACTCTGATATTTCTTCATTGTATAGATGTACATAATATAATTTAATGTGAACATGAAAGTGACCTGTGTGGCCAGGAAGATAGATCCGCAGGTGAAGTGCTTTCTACAGCATGAGGACATGATTTCTGACACTGGCACTGTGGAAATGCCCAATTGCCATGACAACCCACCTGCATTCCCAGCACTGGGCAAGTAGAACGGGGCTCCCAGAATAAGCTGTCTAGCTAGACAAGTAGAATAAGTGAGCTCTGAGTTCGATGAAAGATCTCTTCACAATAAATAAAGTGGTTAGCAACTGAGGAAGATACAGAGCATTAATTTCTGAACTCCATACACTCTACACCTGTATTCAGGCTTATCTGTACACATCCTTCCAAATACAGAAAGCATGAACAAAATGCACATGCACACACACATGTACATGCACACACACACACACACACACACACACACACAAAGACACCACATATACACAAAGAAAAATGTAAGTGGAAAGTCCTAAAAAGTTAATGTAATAAAAAAATGTATTTGTTTTATTGTATTTTAGTTTATTATTATTTCTTAGATGTCAGTTTCTTTTCTAATGCGAGAGAGAAAGGGTGTGGACCCAGAGGATGACAAAGTAAGGAAGAACTTGAATGAGCTGGGGATGGGGAGACCTGTAATCAGAATATCAGAATATATTGTTTGCAAAACATCTATCTTCAACAAACATGAGTGGCAAGTAATAATAATAAATAATAATAATAATAATAATAATAATAATAATAATAATAATAAAATTATTCCTAATGATATTCTGCTATACTCATCAGGGTGACTTGTCAAATCATAATCAAAGAGGCTTCCCCAGGCAGCAAATAGGAACAGGCTCAGAAACCCACAGCCAGGTATTGTGCAGACTCTAAATGTCTCCATCAATACACTTCAGAGATGGGGAACCTGAAGAAGAGGGCTAGAGAAGACTGTAAGAGTCAATGGGTTTGGAGGACACCAGCAGAATGTGGCCCACTAAATCAACTAAGCAGGGTTCCAATGGGCTTAAAGACAGATGTGGCAAGCATGAAGCTTGCATAGGTCTGCACCAGGTTCTAGGCATATATTCTGTGGCTGTTAGCTTGGTGCTTTTGTGGGACTCCGAAGAGTGAAATAGCTGTGTCTCTGACGCTTTTGCCAGCTCTTTGATGTGTTTTTTTCCTATTGGGTTGCCTTGTAGAGTCTTGATATGAGGGCTTTTGCCTTCTTATATCTTGCTTTGTTGTCTTTGGCTGTTGTATTTTGGAGTACTGCTCTATTCTGCATAGGAAATGGAGGGGGTGATCTAGGGGGTAACGGGAGGTTGCAGGAGTGGAGGGAAGGTAATTGGTGGTCGGGATGTATTCTATGAGAGAAGAATCTATTTTTAATTAAAAAATTAAAGTGTTAACAGAACAAAATAAAACCTTAAAAACAAAGTAAATTTTCTTTTATATTCTGTCTTCCGTATTCTAAAATTATTTGTTGTGATTGTGAATGTCTATCCATCTTGAATTAAAATACTTAAACATAAATTGTTTTGACATTTTAAGGAGGTTACAAATTCAAAATCAGAACCCGAGATTCTAATCACCTTGTTACTTCACATGTCATGTAAGGACTTGGTTACTCCCAAAATAACTGAGGGTCTGAAGCAGTCTATCTCAAGCATGATACCACTTTGCATGCTTGAATGTCAGCAGCACAGGCTATGATGTGCAGTGCACTGGAGGATGATACAAAATGCTCTTCAGGAAACAGTGACTTGATGGCAGCTGATCAGGAGTGGTCCCTTGGTTATAACTGATCTGTTCTGAATGAGCAGTGGTGAGATTTCTATTTCATTCCAGTGGACAATGGGCCTAATTGTTTGAATTAAAAACAAAGGGGTTTACACAATGAATGATTTCGGACATATCAATGTTACTTTGATAACCTAACAGTTGAACATTTTCGTATGTTGTACACAATTTCCTTTTACTCTAATGAGCATCATGGCAGGCATATAATCAAAGGAGTGAATTGGAGGGAATGAAGAATAGAGAAGACAAATTGTCACACTCTTGATAAATTACGTTCTATCATGTAATTCAAGGTGCAAAATAAAGTTATATGAGTTATAAAAGTTGTCTAATCTCCCTCGAATGACTGTACTTGATAAACTGTCTTTCAGAGCATCGAACAAAAAACATGCCGTAGCATATATCACATATGACAATTAAAAATTAAGTTTCATTAAATTTAATTACTCTTGGATTTATACCTACCCAAATAATGGTTGTTTAAGGAAATTAACTAATTATTTTCTAGTATTTTTTCAGTTTTAATGCATATATCTCTTTACTTATTTGCTGTATCACATTGACTACCTGTACATCAGATACAATTGTGAAACTGTTAAATAAATTATACCTATTAAAGAAATAGGGATGAAAGTTAAATTGGTGTTTCTATACTGATGGGCAAATGCAGATTATAAATAATACAAACAAGCATGTATAATAGCGCATCCTAATGTTGTAAGTTCCATGAAACAATATGAAAAGATGATGCCAAGGTGAATATTCCCATAATGATGAACACAGTAAGAATAGAAAGAGCCTTTTTATATCAAGACATAAAGGCCTTTGTTCCCATATTCATAGTATTCTACTGTACTATGTACATGTATTATATACTGTAATATGTACCTAAGTCTAGAGGGTACCAAGGTATGCTTTGAAAGGAGAAAGAAAAGTCAGGTACAAATGTTCGCTTCAACTTTTAATCAACAGCTGAAATCCAAACCACAAACCGATGCCAACATCTCCGACCTGGCTTTCTGTCCTCTACAGACCCAGTAGCTTGTCTTTCACCCATACCAAGAGGGCTGTTGACCTTGTCTCCTGGTCACATGTAGAAAACTGTACGTGTTTGAATATAAGTGTAAGAACATGTCTAGTGTAAGATATTTATTTCAATATGGAATGCCTCTCTCAAGAAAAATAACATTTTAATGAGATTTATGAGATTTGATATCAGAAAAAAAGACTCTGAGTTTATAGCATGATCCCTTTCTACCAGAAAACCATAGTTACTCTGAAGTTTTATCCTTAGAAAATTCTTTAGAACATCAAGTGTGAGTCTTGTCATGTTAAAGAATCTCTCTCTCTCTCTCTCTCTCTCCCTCTTTCTCTTTCTTTTTTCCTCTCTCTCTCTCTCCTCTCTTTCCTTTTGTTAGGTTTTTCGTGTTTGTTTCTTTACCTGTTTTCCTCTTGATGGGCCCTATCAGAATAAATAAACTGACATTGTTATTATTATAGTAAAACAAAGATGGCATAAGACTCAAACTAAGGTTAATTTCATGGGACAAATGTGATTATATTAAAAAAAATTTTAAAACTGTTAATTTTTAAAATTTTGTGAAAGTAAAGTTTGAACAGTGTTTAAACCTGGAGGCTATTTTTAATGTGGAGTAGTTACTTTTTATCCACACATTTTTAAATTAAAGTTGTAATTTAAAACCTTATGAAAAGGTATTTTCTCTTCAATGTGCATCTATGCTACAATGGTATCCCCATTATTCTGTCATTAGTTATACAAGAAATTCTTTACCTGGGATGATAAGGAGTAGACTTTTATGCAGTGGTCCCTAAATTGTACACTGTCATGCAGATATGTGGTCAGAGAGGTCCAAATAGTTCCTGGCTACAGACCAATAATTCTGCCTTCTTAGGAAAACAGTATCTGTGTTCAAACTTGTAAATGAATCATAGAATTAGTTGTAGCTTGCATACTGAATAAAAATGGATAATCAAGAATTACTAGGTGGAAGTCAACTCTTCTCAGTTAACATACATATTATCAAATGCAATCAGTATAAAATATACATATAATCATTACATATATATGGAAGAAATTACCTGTTTCAAAATATTGAATAGATTGTTAGGGAGAGTTAGAATTTTCCTGAACCTTGTGTTCTAAAGTCACAGCTTCCATCTGGTAGATCAAACTGCCTGTAACTCCAGCTCCTGTGGGGCCTGACTCATCAGAGAGCATTTATATGCACAGAGCCCACATACACATATTAACAATTTAAAAATAAGTGCAATAAAAATACATTTGTATACTTGAGTACTTTTTAGACTTTTGAAGAAATTGAACTCTTTGTATAAAATAAGAATGAGATGCATAATTCTCTTCATTATATTCTTGGCACATTTCTCCAAAATATTTATCATACGGCATAAGATAACCTTCCTTTGCGCAGGCGATCGGAGCATGTGGCTGTCAGTTAATTCACCTGCATGTCTTACTTGTAAAGCAGAGGCAACTTCAAGAATAAAGTCTGCTTTCTAAAAGTTTAGGTTTTCTAGCACTCAGTACCTATTGGGGTCAATTTTTACTACAGCCCTCTCTGGAATAGCTTTCATAAAGAAATAGTTGAATCTCATTTTCATCACACAGAAATGCCCTACTGTTCTCTAAACTTTGACCTTTCAAATAAATATAGACAGAAAATCATTCATCAAAGAGCCTTTCTGCTTAAGTGAAGTGTGTAGGTATCTTGCATTACCTGGTTGTGACACGCCCTTAATTAGACTTGGAAAACTGAAGAGTGATATGGTCCCACATCCAGTAGACAGTTGATACCTCTGGGGGGACTTTTCCTTGATTGAAAACCTAGTCTTTAGCAAAATAAAAAACAAACAAATGAAAGAAAAACCAATGTGTGATGTAAGAATGTTCTAGGAATTTTAGTATATTTTGATTGTGGTAAATATTCAAAAACATGTTTTCAAGGCCAGGAAAGATGGTTCTGCTGTTAAGAGCACACACTACTCTTTCAGGGTTCTTGTGTCTAGGCCCCAGCACCATGTCTGGTAGATGAAACTGCCTACAACCCCAGCTCCAGCAGCTGTGATTCTTCAGAGGACATGTGCACTTACATGATCATGTCTGCCTCATACAAAAAAGTTAAAAATAAAATAAATAAAATCACATTTGCATCTTGGAGCACATTTTAGACTTTTGAAAGAATTGAAATTATTATTTAAGATAAAAATTTAGGAGTTCTCATTTCAGGGTTATGAGAAAAATGAATAAATTTTACAAGTTCATTTATGGAGGCAGACTATCTTCTATCAGTTTGCCTAATGCACTAATATAATTTTAAGGTATATGGATGTATTTCTTGCAGTATGTTGAATAGTTTAATTTTAAATAAAACTCTCTTTAGCTAAATTATTGTTATAATAAATTCCTTATATCCTAATATTATTTTTACCTATTGTATTATGTATTTTCAAAGCATTTATATTGAATTATTAGATATATATATATATATATATATATTTTTTTTTAATTCTAGTGCATAAGATATTTAGAATCAAGTAAATATATTTAGTGAAAATTACAGTCACATATATCTGTTTCATATTAAGTAGAAATATTTTTTATTGATTAATTATTTTATTTATTTACATGCCAAAGGTTGCTCCCCATGCCGGTCTCCCCTCTTAGTGTCCTTCCCCACTCCCCTTCTCCTTGCTGTTTGAGAGGTTACAGCCTCCTCCCCACCCCTGGTATCTTCCCACCCTAGGACATCAAGTCTTACAGGATTGGCTGCATCCTCTCCCACTGGGGCCAGACAAGGCAGTCTTCAGCTACATGTGTGCCAGCTGGGGTGAGGGTGGGGGGGGTGGGGGGAGGGTTGGGGGAGGAAAGACCAGCCTGTGCATGCTCTTTAGTTGGTATCTTGTTCTCTGAGTGCTCCCAGGGGCCTGGTTAGTTGACATAGTTGGTCTTCCTGTGGGATTGCCACCCCTTTCATTCTCTTCAATCCTTCCCCTAACTCTTCAATAGGGGTCCCCAACATCTCCCCAATGATATTTGTTTCAATTTAGATGCTGTCGGTCTCACATAATACCTGTTTTATACTAATTAGAAATCTTATCCTTCAAAATTGAGCATCTTTAGGAATAATTTTTGTTTTATGAAATAATAATATAAATAAGATAAAGTTGTGTGACTAAATAAATTTTGGACTCAAATAGTTATAATGGTGGGTGGTGAGACCTTTTCATGTTTCTTATTTTGAAAATACACTTTTATTTTTCATTACTGAAGATATTGTGCACATGTCTACTTTTTACTGTCAGTTTATCTAAAAGAAGCAGCATGCAGGAGTCAGTGGTAGCCATCACCACTCAGAATGGAGAAGGGGCTAAGTACTGACTGATGTTACATTCCAAAAAGTGTTTGCAATTGTTTGTTCCTTTGAACCTTAGTTCTACAAAAATCCCAGCAGTGGGGGAGGGATGTTAGACAAGGGTCTTGGCAAGAACAGTAACAAAGTGTCTGAGCGACAGCAAACCAAATAAGCATAATTACAAAGAGAAAGCAGCCTGTCTACTTGTGAAAGCTTCCAGCAAGGACTGGGTAACTTGCAGAATGGACTAGCAGGCGCCAGTGACCCTTATTTAACGATGGGAAGCTGCTGTACAAAGATGATCCCATTGGATCGTGTGTCATTCCAACCTCAAGTCTTTACATGTTGTTATTTTTCACTTTTAAATATGTTAACGTTGTATTGCTTTCACAAGGGAATGCAATTTACTTTGGCATTACACCAATAGTAACAGTGCATGTTCTACTTGGTGGAATGTTGTATACAGCAGGTAAAATCGATTTGTTTTTGTGTTTGTTTGTTTGTTTTCTTGCGTGCTTGCCTGTTTTTTAGTGAGGAGAGTACAGTGCACTATACTTGTTTGTTTTTGTATCACCATACGAAGCAGTTCCATCGTTCATTGTGGAATTTTTATACCTGTGTTTTACTAATCTCTCTCCGTGTATGTACTCTTCAGTGCCCAGTGTTCTGCTACAGGTGTCACTATCACATTTGCCCTGTGAACATTGCCTACCTGTCTTTAAATCCTCTTTAGCTATTTTGTGGTGGAGGGAGTTGCCTTTCTTGTTTCATGACCTGTGACCACCCATTCAGCCAATTATATATGCACCCAATATATAAATACTAAAGTCTAAAATTAGTCCATGTGAAATATTCATCTTTGTGAGTGTATGTCATCAACACTAGTAATTTCCTTATCCATCAATTTTTCTTCAAATTTTATTTTGCACTGTTGTCTGAATAAAGTTCCATGCAAATTTACAGTACTATTTTATCATACATTTGACTGATGGACATAGAGGCTGGGTCCATTTCTTTGTGATTGTGAATAGCTTGGTATGATAATTTTAGGATTATATAAAACATATTAAAAAACTAAATAGGTTTCTAGGGCAGTAATATGCCAAAAAATAGAATTTTAAAATGAGCCATTCTGAACTGATAAAAAAAATGAAGGCTATTGAATAAAAAGTTTGAAACCATTTTTGGTTCTTTAACACTGACTCTCTGACTAACAAACTGCAGAAAACAAGAAACCCCGATTTGGTTGACTTCTGTGCCTTGTGTAAAATATCTACCCCCTTGGTAACAGGCTAATCTATGTTAGCTAATACATACTTCCACAAAATAAACCGGCATGTGTTAACTATGCTAGAATCAATGGCTCATCAACATGTTAGCTTGGATGGTTTAGATATATTTGCCAACATGAAATAATTTATTCTACTTTTCAATGGTAACATGTCAATAGGAGTTGGAAAATATTTTATCATATTTATATTCACCATTAGGGGAAAACAAAACCAACTAGGGCCTAAGACATGTTAGAGACTCTGCCTCTGCACTCCTGTCCTTTACTCTAGCTCAGGTCCTGATCAACGCAAGAGGGATTGAAAGCCACGTATGAATAGGGAACCTAACGTGACTAAGGAAACTATGGTCATTACTAATACTCTTTACACTAGATACTCATCTGGTAAATAAACGTTTAAACAGTAAAAGGAATGACAGATAGTATACACAGGTGAATCAGCTGCCTTTGACCAGACTGTGTGTTCACTTAGACACTGTCAGTTTGCAAGGGCTGAGTGCTAAGGTTGTTCTTTCCAGCTTTCCTTCCTTCTTTCCTTCCTCTCCTCCTTCCTTCCTTCCTTCCTTCCTTCCTTCCTTCCTTCCTTCCTTCCTTCCTTTCTCCTTTTCTTCTTTTATTTCCTTCATCCTTTTTTGTGAAGCTTTCTTGCATTAAATACTATAAATGTTGTTTTGCTTTCTTTTCATAATGTGTAATTTACTGATTTCAAGTTCAATCCCCGATGTGTACACACACACACACACACACACACACACACACACGCACACGCACACGCACACGCACACGCACACGCGCACACACACACACACACACACACACACACACACACACACAGGGGTGGGGGAGGGAGAGACACTCATGCACACACATGAAATAATGTTTCAGTTTTTATTTTTGTGGTTTTTATTACCCCTTATTACAGATTAGTGACCACACCCCACATTCCCATATCCAGACACAGATCGTGAAAAGGACCCATATATGTCCTTGGAGCAAGCTTAAAAGTGTATAAAGATTTTTGTTTGTTGTAAAAATTCAAGACTATTTCCCATATGTACCATATTTAAACAATACTGATGCCAAAATAAAGAGACTGAACTATGTAAAGAAAGTGCTCTTCTTAAAAGGCATGCCTTGTTCTGACTGGTATCTAAACCTTATTATGCATTTCAATTTATTTATTTATCTTTTTTATTAGATAATTTCTTCATTTACATTTCACATGTTATCCCAAAAGTTCCCTAAACCCTCCCCCATCCCCCACCCTGCTCCCCTACCCACCCACTCCCACATCTTGGCCCTGGCATTCCCCTGTACTGGGGCATATAAAGTTTGCTAGACCAAAGGGCCTCTCTTCCCAATAATGGCCAAGTAGGCCATTTTCTGCTACATATACAGATAGAGACATGAGCTCTGGGGGAACTGATTAATTCATATTGTTGTTCCACCTATACGGTTGCAGACCCCTTCAGTTCTTGGGTACTTTCTCTAGCTCCTAAATTGGGGAGCCTGTGTTCCATTCTATAGATGATGGTGAACATCCACTTCTGTATTTGCCAGGCACTGACAAAGCCTAACAGGAGACAGCTATATCAGGTTCCTTTCAGCAAAATTATGCTGGCATGTATAGTAGTGTCTGCCTTTGGTGGCTGATTATGGGATGGACCCCCAGGTGGGGCAGTCTCTGGATGGTCCATCCTTTTGCCTCAGCTCCAAACTTTGTCTCTGCAGCTCCTTCCATGGATATTTTATTCCCTATTCTAGGGAGGAATGAAGTATCCACACATTGGTTTTTTTTCTTGGTTTTTCTTGTGCTTTGTCAATAAGACAAAAAGGCCACCAACAGATTGGGAAAAATTTTTTTACCAATCCTAAATCTGATAGGGGACTAATATCAAATATATACAAAGAGCTCAAGAAGCTGAACTCCAGAAATTCAAATATCTCCATTTAAAAATGGGGTACAGAGCTAAAGAAAGAATTCTCAACTGATCAATACCAAAGAGCTGAGAAGCACTTGAAAAAATGTTCAACATCCTTATACATTAGGGAAATGCAAATCAAAACAACCCTGAGATTCCACCTCACACAAGTCAGAATGGCTAGGATCAAAAATTCAGGTGACAGCAGATGCTGGTGAGGATGTAGAAAAAGAGGGACACTCTTCCATTGCTGTTGAGATTGCAAGCTGGTACAACCACTCTGGAAATCAGTCTGGTGGTTCCTCAGAAAACTAAAGATTGTACTAGACATTGGTAGATCCAGCAATACCTCTACTGGGCATATACCCAGAAGATGTTCCAACTGGTAATAAGGACACATGCTCCACTATGTTCATAGCAGCCCTATTTATAATAGCCAGAAGCTAGAAAGAACCCATATGTGCTTCAACAGAGGAATGGATTCAGAAAATGTGGTACATTTACACAATGGAATACTACTCAGCTATTAAAAACAACGAATTTATGAAATGCTTGGGCAAATGGATGTATCTGGAGGATATCATCCTGAGTGAGGTAACCCAATCACAAAAGAAGTCACTTGATATGCACTCTCTGATAAGTGGATATTAGCCCAGAAACCTAGAATATACATTTCAATTTAAATATTTCATCTCTCCCAAGACAAATGGTACTTATGAGATTTTCATACCAATGATGAAAATAAAAAATATTTTAGTGTATTGTCACTGCAGCCTTAAATTGCCTTCAACCAGCAAAATAAAAATCACTTAGAAAATGTTAGTTTTGATGAACACAGTACCTCTTCCTCCTTTAGACTTACCTATGAAGGGGGCTAGAAACTTACACCTCATGGAAGAGTAAATGTTCAGTACAGACAATTTTTCTCAAGTTTCTTCTTTGAAATTGTTTATTCCTTGCTTTTGTTCAGAGTGTAAATGTACCAAAGCTATATAAAATCCTAGAGCAAGAGAGAAGCTATCAGAAACCAGAAATGAAGACCAAGACTATTGACTATACAAAAACCAATCAACTATGGGGGAGATGCCATTCAGATATACAAGCTGACAGGAAGGTATAAGCATTAAGCAGGCCAGTGTGGATGTAGGAAGCCTGCAGCTTTCTTCAAACACTAAACAAATTCCTTTAAAGGTTAAGGGTAAGTTCTCATCATTTGCAGCTTCAGACTGCTGGCCTTGGGGTTGCCTTTCTCTACACTGCTTCTCAGGGAACTCTTCCTTGAAACTCTGATAAGTATCTGGGTCAGACATAGCACTTACTAATGTCAAAGGTTTGTTAATAAAGTCTCAATTACTCTGCTAACAGGGCATGCTATAGCCTACACTGCAAGTGTCAAGTGTGGCATTAGTAAGTTTCAAGTTTACCAGGAACTACCAACTAAAGTCAATGTGTTCACTTTAAAATGGCCACAACCACCCACCAGCTCCCACCAAGGAACACATTTATATGTATTCATTTCATTTCTACTTACTACGATGAAGTATCTGACAAAAGTAACTCAAAGAAGAAAGTGAGTTGGGGGAGCTCTCAGTCTGAGGGTACCATCCATCACAGAGAAAAGGCTAAGTGGCAGGAGCCTGGGGACTAGTCATATTCATCCAAGGTCAGGATACAGAACACGCTGATATTGATGTCACACTGTCTTTCTTATTTACTCCAGGAACTCACTCTATGACATGATGCTGACTATATTCCAAATGAGTCTTATCTTGAGTAAATCTTTCTGAAAACACCTTCATGGGTATATCCAAAAGTTTTTCTGTCTTCTAGTGGTTCAAATGTAATCAATTTCCAAAGACAATCAACCATCATAATATATGAGACCAAAAGTCAGTAAAACTTGATGTTTCATATATTTATTTATTTGGCAGTGTGTACGACTATGTGCCTGCATGTGTGTACTACATGCCTGTAAGTGCCTACAGAAGTCCATCAAGGGTGACAGATCCACTGAAATTCACTAATATGGGTTCTGGGAATTGAATCCAGGTCTTCTGCAAGGGCTCTTAGCCATTGAGCCATCTTTCTTATTCCATGTTTATATTTTAAAGAAGAAAAGTCTGAAAGGGAAAATGGCAGTATTTATTGATAGTAAAGGATATGTAGTCTTTGTCCTTCATCCCTCTCATTCATCTACTTGCATTTAAAGACACACACACACACAAACACACACACTGAGAGTGGGGGTGAGGGAGAGATAGAGGGAGGGAGGGGGGGAGATGGAAAAGGGGAGGGAGAGAATAAGGGAGGGAGGGACAGAGAAATATTGAGAGAATGCACAGGGGAAAAGAAAGACATGAGGGTAATTGTTATTCAGGCCATACTTTCAAATGCTGTTTTTGTTTTCATTACACCTGTTCAAATGAGCTGAACAAATCCTGATTTTAAGAAAAGAAAATAAATTCATAGAAAACTATAATCACAACCATCATATGCAATAATTCCATTATTAGAGTAGGTGCAGTACTGCAAGAATGGTGTAAATGTGTCTAAATTCTGCATTGAAGTACTGTCATGTAGCAAAAAAGTTCATTCTTTCTGTAAAAGTGTTATTTAGTCTTTTTTTTTTTTTACAGTATAGATTTTATCCCCATCCTGGTCCACCCTCTGATTTTTCCCCATCCCATACCTTCTCCCTTCACCCTCCCTCCTGTCTCCAAAAGGATGTCCCCACTCCCACTCCTATCCCCCATCCCACCAGACCTCCCCACTCCCTGGGGCCTCAAGTTTGTGGAGGGTTAGGTGCATCTTCTCAGACTGAGTCCAGATCAGGCAGTCCTCTGCTGTATATGTGTTGGGGACCTTTTTCTAAATTAATAGTAGTTCTGTACAAGCAGCATTCCATTATAGTGTTTGCCTAGGAAGTGTTGTGAGTCAGGGTCAGCTATGGAGGTAAAATTCAAGTATTTGGGAAGCTGGGATGGATTGTATGTGGAAAATACACTATAACGAAGTTCTATGACTCCTGCACCTACAAGATTTTGTCACAGGAGTTTACAGATATCTGAATCCATTACTCTATCTCGGAGCACACTCCTGAGAGTAGCACACAGGTAACACGCTGCAAACCAAAGTCACCTCCAATCTTTAGCTTACAGATATTCAGAAAAACTCCCCTTAGGGTTTTCTGGTTAAGAATGTATAGGTCTCAGGACAAACTTTAAGAAAAAACAGAGAGAACTACCCTACAGAAAACCACTTATGGAGAGTTTCAGTTGTTTGTGTGTTAGTTTTGCTTTCTTGTTTTTTTTTATTTCTCCTGAGAAATGATGATAAACAGAAAGGCTGGTAGATGTAATGGAGTAACTAGAAGGATGTCTCAGAACATGTGAAATTTTATATCGATTTTCAAATAAACCCTTTCTGTTTTCTAAGAGAGCATAATAGAAAAGCTCTTAGACACAAATACATTTTGTTTATTTTGTTTGTATTGTATTTTACAGACTTATAGCCCTAGTCACAATATTTGGAGAAATGTCAGAAAGAAAAATGAAACACCCACTGACTTTAACACTAGCAGGTAATTGGGTCAGAAACTCTGAACAAGACAGAGTCATGAGATTAGAATTCCATTGGGTGTCAGAAATATCAAAGAAGTCACTGGACTCTGCCAGAATGCCAAGGAAGAAGCCAGAGTCAATCTTATCTGCGGTGGTAGTGGAACTTGGAGAAAATTGAACAGAACATTTGTTCTGAAGACCAGGAGTTTTTAGAAATAAAAGACCAGTTTTGTGGGAAACTGGTCACACTGTGAGGTATTTGTGGATCCATGCTTACTTTGTAAAGCGTATGTGAGAAACGAATTAGGAATAAGTTTGCATTTAAACAAACATAATTAAGATTCAAGAACTTCTCATGCAAGTCCTATGAGCTACTGTTTTACTGGCCTTCTTCCTGAACATGACAAGTTTTGAGTTTCTAGGAATTAGTTATTTTTACCAGCTATCTCAGGTTTTAATGCCCAGTTGTCAACAGTACTTTCCTGTAATATCTTTTTTTTAAATCAATTTCTGTGAAATCAACTAATGTCCCAATTTTATATCTGATTTTAGTCATTTAAGCCTATCTCTTACGATACACTTCCATTTAGTTAAATATGTGTCAAGGAATCAATACTTGGTTGCATTGATTTTGGGTATTTCTATTCTATTTTTTATCTCAACTAATATTTCTGTCATGTGCTTTCTTTTTACACGTGTATGTTCAGGCTCAGTTTGTTCTCATTGTTTAAATTGAATGTTTATTAATTTTAGAGTCCTATATTATTCTTTTTTTACCTTTATTTACATTTTGATTTATTCTTTGGTACATTTATTATTGAAGAATATAATGTTTATATCTACAAATTTATAGAAGCTTCAATTTTCATTGTTATTGATTCCTAAAATTATTCTGTCATCACCGAAGAAGACATTTTGTGTGATATATACATCTCACTTCTATTGCAATTTAGTTTATAACATAAGATATGCTTCCCTGAAAGGATTACTGGAAACTCAGGAAAATTATGCACATTGCTGTCAGTGGATAAAATGCCGCTTATATGCTACAATATGGTTGCAGTATAAGAAGATATTATTCTTAAACTTAATAACAAATCAATACATATTGTACATTTTAGTTATTGTCACTATATGATTCATATAAGCTATGTACCAAAGATTGCAAACCAAAGTATGTCATCTTTACAACAAATCTGTCTTATAAAACTATATGTTGAGTTAAACACAGTAGTAGATCTTTGATGAGTGTGATAAAAGCATCATGTCGCATAAGCTTCCAGATACATTTTCATGATGACATGACCTTTTGAGACTTTGCTTCTAAAACACAAATAAATAATAATTGTTTTAAAATTCTTATGCAAGTGCACTATCCTCTTTGTAATTACAAACCAAGTGCTTAAAGAAAGGGTAATTTTGTTCAAGTACAAAAGTGCTGACACTTACTGTGAGCATAATGTGAAAAAAAATACATCAACATATCAGTGCAACAATAGCGTATAACAAATTAACTATGTACATAACAAGATCTAACTGGAAATTTTCAATTTAGTTATCAGTAATAAAATTATTAGTATTTTTTGTTTCATTATGTGTAACATAATTATCAAAACAAATCAGTAAAAAGTAAGATACTCAGATGTGTTACACTGCCATTATCATGTTAATAGAAGTGGTAAAACTATGATATTATTAGTACTAAGGATGTTCAAGTACCTCTTAACTTTAGCATGTTATTCATTTTAAGTAAATATATAGCGTGCAAAAGCATGTACAGAACAAACAACAAACAAACAAACAAATGCCTCTGCTAGTCAGTAGCCAGTTGGGTATTAACAGGCTTTAATACCAGCATTAAAAATGAACTACAATATCACAATTAACAGTTTATAAAACTCAGGACTGAATGTTTTGAACATTGAATACAGTTGAGAAGAAGGGAATTTCGTCCTGGTTGCAGAGCTGACATTCTGAACTGCCTGGAATGTCATTATCAGGTAACATCTAACTACCTAGCATCTGTCTTAGTAGCTCTTCCTGCTGCTACAATAAATAAATAAGTAAGTAAATAATAAATAAATTACTAGGGAGAAAGTATAAGCTTGGGGTTTCAAGACTATGATTCATCATTTGGAATGTCAAGGCATCAGGAACTTAAAGACAGTGGGCACATATCATATCAAATCCACACTTAGAAACCTTGAGAGGAAAATGCAAGCTTGCTGCTAAGATCAGAATCTACAACCATAAAGTCTCATCATTGTGACTCCCAAACAAGGTGAACAAGAACAACCAACACCAATGAAGATGTGAAGTTGATGGGTAAAAGCCTAAGAGGTGTCTACCACACAAAGAACCACAGGCAACTAAGGGCAGGTGAGAGTGGGAGAGGAACTCTTTCCTAGGGAGGAGCTCCCCAGTTGGTTGTTTTATGACAAAACATCAGCTCTGAAAACATACATGTAAATAGCATTACACAGACTGAGCAGGTTATATTTAGGAATACATATATACATGTGCACATACTAATATACAGAGATACACACACACACACACACACACACACACACACACCATTTAAGAAAAATAGAGGCCATGAGTTTAAATGAGAGTGGTACAGGATATGGGAGTATTTGGAGAAAGGAAAGGGATAAATCTTAGAAGCGTAAACTCAAAAATAAAAGAAAACTTCTCATAGTATTTAACAAAACTAACATTTAGAAGTACAAAATCTATTAACTGACTCTCTTTAAAATCAAAACCATAATAGTATAAATTTGATCTCTTTTTCAAAAGGGGAAAAAAAAAATCAGAGCACAGCAAGAAATTATCTGCCCAAACCAAGACCAAATCCAACAAGGGAAATCAAAATCCAGCAATTCTGTTTCTAACATCTGAAGCTCTTGACAAAATTAGCTCCAAATGATGTAGGTTGACCCTGCCTGCCAGTTCTACTGCCTATCATACACTTGGGTTCTCTCTTGGACCAGCTCCATTCAATCCCTGTGACCATGCTGCTGACATCTCCAATATCCTAGACTCTCCATTGCAATTTAGGATTCACCTTGGAAAATTACTCAGTGGTCTCTTAGGGCTTCTTTGCATGAACTACAACCCCGATACATTGTCTTGTCTCAACTTCTATTCATAACTTTGTCAATTTTTAACTATTTATTTATTTATTTATTTATTTATTTATTTATTTATTTTGGACTCAAACCTAGTACAGAGCGCATTACACTGTCAAGTTCTGCTGTCAGCTCATGAATTAAGCTTAGCTTCTTTAGACCATAGCTATATCAGCTTCTCAGTACTGAGCCTGGAGAAATACTCCTAAAGGGTTACTTTTGAGGAACAGGGAACCCTCTCAGATGCATTCTCAGCTCTGGCCTACCTCTTTCACATAAATTTGCATATTTATAAGTCTGAGCCTTTGATGGGTGGGGTCTTGCACTGAAGACATCTTTTCCAATGTCAAATTCAACAGTGCTAACCTCTTTTAACAATTATACCTGGTTTGTTGTTTGCCCTCCTGTGTTCTGACACTAGGTTGATTGATCACAGGCCTACTTAGCAAAATAGTTCATTGTCTTACAGTTCAATTTCGCATAGCTTCTCAGGATCTGAACAGAATTATAAAACATACTCTTAGCCAAAGAATCACATGAATGTCCCCATGGAGTACTTTGGTTTGTTTCTTTTCTCTTATTTATTTATTCACTTTTCATCCACCTCTTCACCCGCTCCCACTTTCATAGTGCCCTCCCCCCAATACTCCTTTTAACCTCTAAGAATGGAATGAACTCCCTGCCTCATTGTGTACCAAACTGCCTTGGCACATCAAGTAACAGGGTGCATCCTCCCTTACTAAGGCCAGAAAAGGCTGCCCAGCTAGAGAAAAAGGATCCAAAGGAAGGCAACAAAATCAGAGTCACACACATGTACATTCCACTTGTAAAGGGGTCATGGAGACAATGCTACATATCTGTTACATATGTGTAGAGGACCTAAGTCTAGCCCATACATCCTCCTTGGTTAGTGGTTCAGTCTTTGTGAGCCCTCATGAACCAAGAGAGTTAACTCTAGGACTTCTTGTGATATCTTTGACCCCTCCAGTCCCTCAGACCTTCCTCTTACTCTTTTTTTAAATTAGATACTTTCTTTATTTACATTTCAAATGCCATCTCCTTTCCTAGTTTTCTCTTCGAAAATCCCCTATACCCTACTCCGCCTTGCTCCTCAACCCACCCACTCCCACTTCCTGGCCCTAGAATTCCCTATACTGAGGCATAGAATCTTTGCAAGACCAAGGGCCTCTCCTCCCTCCCATTGATGGCCTGCTAGGCCATCCTCTGCTACATATACAGCTAGAGACAGGAGCTCTGGAGGTACTGATTCCCCATATTGTTGTTCCTCCTATAGGGCTGCAGACCCCTTCAGCTCCTTGGGTACTTTCTCTAGCTCCTTCATTGGGAACCCTGTGTTCCATCCAATAGATGACTGTGAGCATACACTTCTGTATTTGCCAGGCACTGGCATAGCCTCCTACTCTTTAACAAGACTCCCCACTCAGTTATTGTTCTCCTCTGAAAACTCAAGAGCAAAGCCTCTACTACCCACAGTTCTCTTAGCATTCTTGCTTTCTGAGTTCCCTTCCAAACAATCCTCTAAATTGTGCCTGTAGGACTCAAAATAGAAGAGTGACTTGAATTATTGGAGTTATTCCAAACTCTTCTGCATTGAAGTACAAGACACTCACAATGGCCTACCTATAGCACAGTATCCAAGTTTTCAAATATTGTTTCTTTTATTATTGTAATAAAATATCCCCAAAAGAGCAACTTAGCGAATAAAGGGCTAAGTTTGGCTCACAGATTAAAGGTGCAGTTAATTATGGTAGTGGCAAGGGGACAGGTATTTGTGACAGCTCCTCATACTGCAGCCAAAGCCAGTCACATAAGACTGATGAATGCATGGTTAAATAAAGATATCATTTATATTTTCTTTTTCTTTTTTTATTAGATATTTTCTTTATTTACATTTCAAATGCTATCCCAAAAGTTCCCTATACCTTTCCCACTTCCTGCTCCCCCTACCAGCCCACTCTCATATCCCCTGTACTGGGGCATATAAAGTTTGCAAGACCAAGGGGCCTCTCTTCCCAATGATGGCCAACTAGGCATCTTCTGCTACATATGCAGCTAGAGACACTAGTGGATACAAAAACTGTGGTACATTTACACAATGGAGTACTACTCATATATTAAAAACAATGAATTTATGAAATTCTTGGGCAAATGAATGTATCTGGAGGATATCATCCTGAGTGAGGTAACCCAATCACAAATGATGATTTTTTTCCTTTTTTAAAACATAGTTGTGTTGTTTTTCATGGTGCTTCACCCAGATATTTCTTGTAGGAAACAAATTTTATTTTGCTTCCAGTTTCCATCTGTGTCTGGAGCTTATCCTGTGCCATAGCTCTCCATACCCAAATCCCACCAGGAGAGAGCTGGTCTCCCAGGAGTGCTGACACACCTGAGAGCACAGGTAAGACCACCACTTCTGCTCAAATTCCTGGCCAAAGTGGGACATGCCTAGAGCCCTCAGAACACAGGAACCAAGGAGAAGCCTGGGACAGGATCCTTCCAGTTTCCATCTGTGCCCTGGAGTTGACCCTGTGCCACAGCTCTCCATACCCAAATTCCTCCAAGAGAAAGCTGGTCTCCTAGCAGTGTTGACATGCAGACTTACAGGAGGGACAAGCCACAATCAGAGATAGCAAGACTAGCTAATACAACAGAAAACCAAGTGATGAGAGGCAGGTACAAGAACATAAGTAAAAGAAACCAAGGCTACTTGGCATCATCAGAACTAAGTTCTTCTAACATAGCAAGCCCTAGATAACCCAAGATACCAGAAAAGCAAGACTCTGATTTAAAATAGGATCTCATGACGATGATGATAGAAAACTTTCAGAAGGACATACGTAACTCCCTTAAAGAAATACAGGAGAAGAGAGGTAAACAGCTACAAGCCCTTAAAGAGGAAACACAAAAATCCCACAAAGAATTATAGGAAAACATAACAAAACAGATGAAGAAATTGAACAAAACCATCTAGGATCTAAAAATGGGAATAGAAACAATAATGAAATCACAAAGTGAGACAACCCTGGAGATAGAAAACCTAGGAAAGAGATCCCCAGGAGTCATAGACGCAAGCATCACCAACATAATACAAGAGATAGAAGAGAGAATCTCAGGTACAGAAGATACCATAGAAAACATTGACGCAATAGTCAAACAAAATGCAAAATGCAAAAAAGCTCCTAACCCACAACATCCAGGAAATCTAGGACACAATGAGAAGTCCAAACCTAAGGATAATAGGCATAGAAGAGAATGAAGATTCCCAACTTAAAGGGCCAATAAATATCTTCAACAAAATTATAGAAGAAAACTTCCCTAACCTAAAGAAAGAGACATGTAGTCAAAGTACCAAAAATGGAATATTAATGACCCACATTTAAAACAAACTCAAAAAATTTATCTTGTCTGCTAATAAGAGATTCAGTAACAGGGCCCAAATAATTTAAAGGAGAAGCTACTAAACAAATAATTGTAAGTGCATTAAGAATGTCAATGTAAGGCAGGCAAAATAGGGAAAACCTACAGGGTGACAAGCAAATACATTCTAATCATCACAATTTACATCTCCATGAGTCACTTGAATTGCTCAGTTTTCTACAATTACAGAGTTCTACAATAGGGAGCATATTAGCTCAGGCAGACAACCATAGAGACACTCATCAAAATCCTCATGCCAATCAAAGGCAGAAGTGAAAAGACTTCCCAAAACTACACCTGAAGAGTACATCTTTGTAAAGGGCAGAACTCAGCATACACAATTCGCTTTTTATCCCACTGAGAAGTCTATCAGTTTGGATTTTGCCATATGGGAATCATGTATCGTTTCAATGAGGTCAAGAGTCAGGATTAAATGTGTAAGAGGTCTCTGTCGTCCTAATTCCCTTCTATTTCCTAGACTCTTCCTGGAGAAGCTAAATAAAAAAGGGGGGGGCATGTCAATGCAAAAAGCACAGTTCTCACCTCAAAGGAGATAAAGGAGACTTTACTCTGAAGATTAATATAAATCTACAGCCAAATATGAGTGACTATGGACCATGAAAACACCAAATTCCATATTACAATGATATAACAGTCCTCTGAACTTTTATAGTAACAGAACAAAGAAAAGCATAAACCAAGACAAGAGTCCAACTCATTGTTGGAAACAACAGATAGGCAGAACACAGCAAAGTGCATAAATCTCTGCTGTAGACTTTAGATGCTGTCTGATGACACTTCTAGCTTTTGGTTGGTAAATGCTAGTGGTCTGTTAGTAGATTATAAAAGGTTTCACCTGATTCCGATGTCCTCATTTGTCCAAGAAGTATCACCTAATCCTTATAAGAGAAAACAAAGCTACATTATACTGCTTATCATATATTCATATTTTCTGACTAATATCTATAAATCTCTTTCCTGCCTTGTTCACTGACCAAGCAGCTTTCTACTGCTCAATACAGTGCCTGGATTCCTGTGCCTGTGTCTTAAGATATTAGGCCAGAAACTGATGTGGGCAAGGTATGACTGGTAAAAGGATAAAGAGAATCCAGAATATATTGTAATTAGGCTCTGGATTGCAGCACTCCAAGCTCTATATGTCATTAAAGTTTTAATCCATTAGTCAACCTTGGAGATGGTCCAGCATAAGGGATAAGGTGGTATTTTTCCAAGAGCTGTGTGTGATTTATGGGTGACAGATAGACAGGAAAACTGTGTATGTGATAAAATCAATGGTGGACAACAGTAGCTGATAGAAAGTAGAGAGGGGAAGCATGCTGACTGGAAACAGATTGTGAGGATGGTCATGTTTGTATGGTTTATATCAGTCATGTTAGATGTCCTGATTTTCCAAGAAGTATCACCTAATTCTTATAAGAGAAAAAAAAGCTACATTATACTGCTTATTGTATATTCATATTTTCTATAAATATCTAATAATAGATATCTACTAATATCTATAAATCTCTTTCCTGCCTTGTTCATTGAAGCAGCTTTCTACTGCTCAATACAGTGCCTGAATTCCTGTGTCTGTGTCTGATTTTGTTCAGCCATTTGTGGAAGCAAAAAGGTATAGGAAAGGGGGCAAAGAATATTCCCACACCTTCCAGTCATTGCCAGAACCTGGTCACCTTGAGCTCAGAGTCTGCAGACATCCCCACTGTCCCTAAAGGACTCTCCACACTATCAGGATCACTGGTGAGTGGAACACAACATCATTTCCAATCTTATTGTGACGGGCCTATGAGAGCAGGAACAAAGACACCTGGAGCCCTTCCTGACCAGAGACTCAGGTTCCTTTTGATCAGTTATGGTTTACCTTGGTTTCGAACAGACCAGACACATCCATGGTCCTCAAAGGAGATACCAATTCCAGGTACTGTAATACACCCAGGATCTTAAGACAACAGGACCCCAGGATAACAGGATCTGGGTGACATCAGTATTTTAGGGTCTCAGAGAAGCTTGACTGCCAAGAACTCTGACAAACCCAGAATCTCAGGTTCATAGGATACCACAATCAAAGGATCACAGAGAAAACTGGACTCTGAAGAGTCCTGAATCAACTGGGATTATAGAAAGGTCAGGCTCCAATCAGATAAATTGAGGACAGCAAGCACGTGAGATAACCAGATGGCAGGAGGCAAGCATAAGAACATAAGCAACTGAAACCAAGGTTACTCAGCATCACCAGAACCAAACTGTCCCACCATGGCAAGTCCTGGATACACCATCACACCAGAAAAGCAAGACTTGGATCTAAAATCACTTCTCATGATGATTATGGAGGACTTTAAGAAGGAAATATAGGAAAAAAAAAAAAAAAAAACAAAAACAGGTAAACAGCTAGAAACCTTTAAAGAGGAAACACAAAAATCCCTTAGAGAGTTATAGAAAAACACTACCAAGCAGGTGATGGAATTGAACAAAACCATATCGGATCTAAAAATAGAAGTAGAAACAATAAAGAAAACCCAAAGGCAGACAACTCTGGGGATAGACACCCTAGGAAAGAAATCAGCAGCCATAGATTCGAGCATCAGCAACAGAATACAAGAGATGGAAGAGAGAATCTAAGGTGCAGAGATTCCATAGGGAACATTGACACAACAATCAAAGAAAAGGGAAAATGCAAAAAGATCCTAATTCAAAACACCCAGAAAATCCAGGACACAATGAGGAGACCAAACCTACAGATAATAGGAGTAGATGAGAATGAAGATTTTCAACTTAAAGGGCCAGCAAATATCTTCAACAAAATTATAGAAGAAAGCTTCCCATACCTAAAGAAATGCCCATGATCATACAAGAAGCCTACAGAACTCCAAATAGACTTAACCAGAAAAGAAATTCCTCCCGACACATAATAATCAGAACAACAAATGTACTAAATAAAGACAGAATATTAAAAGCAGTAAGGGAAAAAGGTCAAGTAACATAGAGTTATGTTAGAATTACTATTAGAATTATCCAGACTTCTAACCAGAGACTATGAATGCCAGAAGATCCTGGACAGATGTTATATAGACACTAAGAGAACACAAATGCCAGCCCAAGCTACTATACCCAGCAAAACTCTCAATTACCATAGATGGAGAAAGCAAAAATTCACACAATATCTTTCCATGAATACAACCCTTCAAAGGATAATAATGGGAAAACACCAACATAAGGACTGAAACTATGTCCTAGAAAGAGCAAGAAAGTAATCCTCCAACAAACCTAAAAGAAGACAGCCACAAGAACAGAATCCCAACTCTAACAACAAAAATGATAGGAAGCAACAAGTACTTTTCCTTAATAGGTTAGCAAAAACTCTTCTCAATGATAAAAGAATCTCTGGTGGAATCACCATGCCTGACATTAAGCTATACTACAGAGCAATTATGATAAAAACTGCATGGTACTGGTATACCTACAGACAGGTGGACCAATGGAATAGAGTTGAAGACCCAGAAATGAACCCACACAGCTATGGTCACTTGATCTTTGACAAGGGAGCTAAAACCATCCAGTGGAAAAAAGACAGCATTTTCAACAAATGGTGCTGGCACAATTGGTAGTTATCATATAGAAGAATGGGAATTGATCCATTCTTATCTCATTGGACTAAGGTCAAGTCTAAGAGGATCAAGGAACTCCACATAAAATCAGAGACTTATAAAAACTAAAACTTATAGAGGAGAAAGTGTGGAAAAGCAGATCCAGGAGGAGTGCAGAGGTGTTTAGCACAACAAAAGAAGCCGGCTTAGCTGCTAAGCTAAGCCATAGGTGGGCTGCCTTCATGGCAATCATGTCTGCTCTCAGCCCAAAGCAGCTGAGAGAGGGGGCTACATTGCTACTCAAGCAATGGCTTGTGCTGTAAGATTGAGGACTAACAAATGGGACCTCATAAAATTGCAAAGCTTCTGTAAAGCAAAAGACACTGTCAATAAGACAAAATAGCCACCAACAGATTGGGAAAGGGTCTTTTCCAATCCTAATCAGATAATATCCAATATATACAAATAACTCAAGAAGGTGGACTCTAGAAAATCAAATAAACCCATTTAAAAATGGGGCAGAGAGCTAAACAAAGAATTCTTAACTGAGGAATATCAAATGGTTAAGAAGCACCCGAAAAAATGTTCAACATCCTTAATCATCAGGGAAATGCAAATCAAAACAACCCTGAGATTCTACCTCACACCAGTCAGAATGGCTAAGATCAAAAATTCAGGTCACAGCAGATGCTGGCAAGGATGTGGAGAAAGAGGAACACTCCTCCATTGTTGGTGGGATTGCAAGCTTGTACAACCATTCTAGAAATCAATGGAGTACTTTTCAGCTATTAAAAACAATGAATTTATGAAATTCCTAGGGAAATGGATGGATCTGGAGGGTATTATCCTTAGTGAGATAACCCATTCACTAAAGAACTCACATGATATGTACTCACTGATAAGTGTATATTAGCCCAGAAACTTAGAATACCCAAGATACAATTTGCAAAACACATGAAACTCAAGAAGAAAGAAGACCAAAGTATGGACACTTACCCCTTTCTTAGAATTGGAAACTAAACACCCATGGAAGGAGTTACAGAGACAGAGTTTGGAGCTGAGATGAAAGGATGGACCATCCAGAGACTGCCCCACCTGGGGATCCATCCCATAATCAGCCACCAAACCCAGACAATATTGCATACGCCAGCAAGATTTTGCTGAAAGGACTCTGATGTAGCTGTTGCTTGTGTGGCTATGCCAGTGCCTGGCAAACATGGAAGTGGATGCTCACAGTCATCTATTGGATGGAACACAGGGCCCCCAATGGAGGAGCTAGAGAAAGTACCCAAAAAGCTGAAGGGGTCTGCAACCCTATAGGTGGAACAACAATATGAACTAACCAGTATTCCCAGAGCTCGTGTCTCTATCTGCATATGTAGCAGAAGATGGCCTAGTCAGCCTTCATTGGGAAGAGAGGCCCCTTGGTCATGCAAACTTTATATCCCCCAGTACAGGGGAACACCAGGGCCAAGAAGTGGAAGTGGGTGAATAGGGGAGCAGGGGGAGTGAGGGAATAGGGGAATTTGAGATAGCATTTGAAATGTAAATGAAGAGAATACCTAATAAAAATTGAAATTAAAAAAAAAAGAAAAAAAAAAGAATATTCCCACTATTAAACCTAATACTTTCTCTGACCCCGACTTTGTTTGGCATGTCTTCATAGTGAACTTCCTGTCTGAATTTCCAACACCCTTGCATACCTAATTCCATGGTTTCCTGCTTCTTGGGCCTCAAGAGCCGTTCTATTGTAACCCATGAAAGGCATCGGCTTATTAGTGCAGACTTTCAAGAATCTGTAGGAGCTTCACTATTTCTCCTCTGTTTCACAATCTTACCAGTATCGCTGCAAAGACCTACTTATTAAATTTTCTCTCATTTCAATGCTGAGTGTGGCATCTGTTTCCTGCTTTGACCCAGACTCATCCATACGGGATCTGTCAGAAATATCATCCAAAGCCACTGAAGGGCTGAGGAAATGTGGTTGAAGCATTGGTCTGAGAGAAACAAAGTAGGTTTGTTTCTTGGAATTTACTAAATCTTACTCAATGAAATGCACACACACACACACACACACACACACACACACATACACACGGAAATATACAAAAAGTTACATATAATCTAGTCAAAATAGATTTTAAATAACATACTTGATAATTTCCATTAGTTTTATATCAATATAACAAGTTAAAATAACACTAATAATTTCAATATGAAATTGATGTTACTTTTTAAATTGTATACCACATCCCACACTTTTGTAATAACTGTTTTGCACTAAAAAAAAAATATCAAATGAGCTAGTGAGTGGGGATGCATAAAGTATTTTCTCAGAATCTATGTAAACATCCATGGAAAAATGCATCTACGTTCAGGCTACCCCTTTTCCAGAAAAGGAGATAGAGTTAGAAGAATCGCTAGAGTCTCATGAGATGCCTTAACTAAAAGGTAACTAGACCCTGTGTCTATAAGAAAGAAGATGAGAACTGCAGCCAAGTTTACCTTCTCACTACACACATATGCTAGACAGGAGAAACCACACAGACAAGGATATGCATGTACACAAAGTATTAAGTACACCTTAGACATAGACAACTTTTAATGTCTCATCCTATGTTGCTGTTTAAAATATATAAATCAGTTTGGCCAAACTTCCTACACATAATAACGAAGCTCTTTCAGTGAGGAAACAGGATAAAAATTGACTTGATAACACACCTTACTACATTTAATTTTGCGCAATAGTTTATGAACATATTGCAGTGAAAGTATATTTTTGAAGCACAGAGTATGGCAACATAGTTCCTACCAAACTGAAGATATTATTTTGTTCACACTGTGAAACAGTGTTATCAGAACATAATTATGAGAACACATTCACTATATGATTTAAGTTACACTATAAAACTTAAACTCACTATTGGTATTTGCATTGCTATCTGACCACAATCGTCTACTTTGTAAGTATACAGTGTAAGGAAGATATTAGTTCCTTCAATGGCATACTAGCTTAAGAAAAGCTTCCCATCTTACTTTTTTTTTTACTTCATTTATTATTTTAATGTCTTATCAGTCCATATCAAATCATTATTTATATATGATAACCTAACTGAATAACCTGAACTTAAGAAAATTTCTGATCTTTAAATATAAATGAAATATTTATCTGTATTTTCTGTTAGAATCCTTATGGTAAAAATTTTATATATAAATCTCTGATACAGTTACACTTAATTTTGCTTATATCATATTTTATTTTTATTCAAATAGCTTGCTTGATATTTTATCACAATTATTATAATTATTTGAACCAAAAGTGATTACCATGCATGCTTTCATTGAAATAAAGCCTGCACATGTTCAGTATATTCCAAAAAATGACTTTAATAGACTTTCAATTCTAATATGGGCATTTTTAGGTACCTAGGAGGCACAGACAAATACCCATAATGGTTGTATTATCTAGCCATCTAATGATAATGCTCTAATTTATCTTTTATCTAAAACCTGGATTAAAATATTTAAAAACCTAAATGATTTTGAAATGAGAGACTAATAAAGGCTTTTATTCCTTTTCTACATTGTACCACTAAAGTGGTTAAAGTTTACTATAATTTATACTGCGTATATTTACCTCCAGGAAAAACCTCATAGAGCATTATTTATTTTTCACTCTTTTCTTCAAACTTCATATACTATATCTTGTCTTTGTATAATTATTAAATTAAATTTTCATTGATGGTACCTTTATCTTATCTTTTATTATCTACCTTAATATATAAACAAACTGCAGACTCACTTCGGAATGTATTCTTGAAAGAACTTGAGTTTTAGTCAACTACAGTTTCTGATTTTCAGCCACTCACAGTCACCAATTCTTAAGACCATGTCTATTTCAGTTGCCTTATCACACTATGCCCCAGCTAAGGCTAATGCCCAGCTGTAAGTAATGAAGTAGGAGATTCTACTAGTGCTTGGAGCTCTGTGAACTTCTGGAGTTTAGAATGTCTGAATTAGGAGTCATGCTTCGTTAAATTCAACTCACCCCAAGTTATTTTTTTTTTATATCCTGAGTATAATTTCAAATTAGATTTAACACTAGAAGTTGTGAATTAATATAGATCTAAGTACTTTTGTGTACCAGGATTAACTGAATTGAAAGAGCATCCATTTATTCAATATTTGTTTTTATATCAAATTTCTATTGCGTGTATAATAATTAAACCATTGTAGCAGTTGAGAAGGATTTAAAACTAATAAAATCCACAGGTGTCTCCTAAAAACACAAGCAGATGATATGGCTAGTCCACAGGGCATTCTCCTGGTTGATTTTCTACATACCAGACAGGAACAGCTGCCACAGAACAGACATAATTTCTGTCTGCTGAGAGAACAAGAAAATGACTTCTGAACAAGTAGACATAGTATGTTTGGAGCATATGCTATAGGCTAACAAAACTATAGCCATTACACTTATACTAAAATATGAAAACCTATACAGGTATAATATTTATCCTTGCTCCTTATTAAAATATATTAAATGTTATCTTGGTAGTAGAAAGACAGTCTAGGCAATAAATGTGTACAAATTTGATGGTAAGAATCATAGGACATGGGGAATAGGCTCTGACCTGGAGTCTTCATCCCTACTGGCTTTCATGGGAGGGGCTACACACACTACCAGAGGAAGGAAGGAATCATCAAACTGGCCAGCTGCACTCTAAGATGTTATAACAACTAGCCTGGCAAGATATGCCCATTGGTCAAAAAGTTGACACAAAATGCCATTGGGATATCAAACCATCTACTGATTGGTTTTAAGGGTCAACTCCACAGGTTGAGACCTCTACCTGGAACCATTATCTGGGCCAAAAAAACTGTGGTTACATAGGTCATGGGCATTAAGAAATAACTTTATATTTTTACTCTGCTAAAAAAGACATAGTATCAAAGTCCCTCCTAATGATTTATTGCTATATCAATATCTCAGTGTATTTCTCAAATCTCATCAGGGAAGATACTTTTTTGCAGTAGCTGGCAATTAACTCGGAGGCTGACAAGTGGCCAAAGTTCAGAAAATAACAAAGAATGAAATGCTTATCCTGAAACATGACCTGTACTTTACAACCCCTCTTCCAAAGGCTCAATGGCATGACAGAAGAGTGAGTGGAGGGATTTTAAGAGCTGGAGGTGGTGAATGGTCATAAAGAAAGAGTGTTTTCCAGCAGGGTAGATATACGTAAGAATTCACAGTGGCTATAACAGCATGCCCAAGACCTGTGCAAGCTTAAATCAGAAAAAATAAAAAAATCTTAGCATGGAGAAAGGAGGTGGGCATAAAATCCTGCATATAGATAAGGAGCTATTGGCAAGTGATAACTGCTGGGTAACAGAATTTTTCTCTAAGAATGTGCTACCTCCGGATTGACCACACTCCAGTCAAAGGCCATTCATCCAAGAGAACAGGTGGCACAAACTGAACTTGATGAGCAAGACACGTACACACACACACACACACACACACACACACACACACACACACACAGAGAGAGAGAGAGAGAGGAGAGAGAGAGAGAGAGAAGCAAGAAGATACAGAGTTGGGCAGGTGGGCAGGTACTATAATCAAAACACATTATATAACAGTCTCACAGAATTACTAAAATATGATTAAAAATAAGTGTTCGGTATCCATAGTCACTTACCTGAAAAAAAAAAAGAAAAAGAAAAAAGAAGAATGCTGGCTTCTGATGCTGATAATTATGTCATTGTTACTAAAAGATCTGGTCGGGAAAATTCATGTTCCAAGTACTTTTATTTTTAAAGATAAAGGAGTGAGGCTTTTGTGCATGTTAAATCCTAATAATGCATCTACACTTTATAAACCAATGCTAAAGATACAATTAACTATGCATTAACCTTTACCTCATTCACTTTTATCAAAATTACACATTCAATCTCCAGGATAAGTGTGATCTCCCTAGTTTCTCACACATGTCATCAGTGGTCCTTCTTGCTACTCAGTGCGTTCTATTATAATGTTTGACCAACTCTTTAGATTTATGCACATGCTTCTTAAGGAATTAAGTATCTCTTCTTACTGAAATAGTGTTCACTGTCAAAATCATAGTGGATATGCAGCTTCTGAGATACTTTCCTGACTGATACCTAAGATCCTCTTTACATGCAATGCTAGTCTCTTGTGTGTATGTTACTAGGTTGTGTTGTTCTTTCTTTTATTACTGATGTTAGTTTATCAAATGTATGAAAGATAATCTATGTCTCCTTTCTTAAAAGCTTTCAATCATTATAGGATTTGCTGTGCATAACAATAATCTGTTGGCTCTATTTTGAATTAATATATGAGTGAGTAAAGGAAAATGAAGTCATACATGTAAGCATCTTAATATGATTGATTCTAACAAAAATTTAAAACTAACATTCTATTTCATCTAGAGTTGCTCACACTATCAAGTGTCCACACACTGTCAAGTGCCCATCTTCCTTCTCAATTTGTGGGTTTAAGACTTCACAAGATTGGTTTAAATCTTATTTTAATAAAGTTAAAAATTAAATATAGAAACAGAAAGCAGCCCTTAATGAAACACACTTTTATAAAATTCATTAAAATATTATTTTATCAAATCTCTAAAACATTATTTCCCAGCACTGCATTTCTCTTATTCTTAGAGTGTAAAATATTAATCACAAGGAAAAAAGAACTGTTCCTCTTGCATGGAATTTCATAAGTTAAGGTTAGCCATACAAAAGTTGACTATGCCATTAACAGATTTTTAGATATGTCAATTTATGGTGACTTTTTTTTTCAAATGTTGAGACTCTTAGCGTGATTTCTGCTTTTCAAAGATCAGCATTTAATTTTGAATTCTGGCACACAATATATTATTTTTCATTCACACATGGAAAAGACATGTTTATGGATCTATAAAATTAAGAGCATGTTCCACCAAAAGGGGGATCATTAATGAGTTATGCATGCTGTTCTCATTTACTTTTGACATATTCATTAAAAAAGTTATTCATCCAGGAAAAATACTGCCAACCATAAAGCATATCAAACACATTTTCAATCTTCCTTACATTTAAGATGATTTAGTGATATTACGAATGGAAATGAGAAATGGTTTAGATGATTTATGACTGGTCCATTTTGGTTTCCGTGGCTCAGAAGTTATTCAGGAGTAAACAAAATTGTTCTGGAATAAGTGTGATTCCTGGAAGACAGAGTTCGTAGGTGCTGAATATCACAAGATTTAGATATTTGTCCCTTAATGGGCTGACACAATTATCTTTTGTTGCCTTTCCTCTTTGATCAAATGAACCTGCATCCAAATCCATTGTTACACTATACAAGACAGAGAGCCACTAGTGTATCCCCCTGAGTAGCATTTTAAAGAGTCAGAAAAAAAAAAAAAATTCTTGCTCCAGAAGTCGCAATTACTCAGTTGGATTCATTCCATATCAGGCATCAGCAATTTTTCCTTAGCAATTTCTTGAGTAGCTTGGCTACTGACGTATACTCTGGCACCTTCAAAGAGTCCCTTAATGGCATCTGGATTAGTGCTTAAAAGCAGACCTGGTGCCTCTCCTCCTGGACAATCTTCTATGAAGCAAGGAGACAGAGTTGCTTCTCTTTTACATGTGGACTAAGGGATCCATGGGAGATAAAAGCCAGGTTGCTATCAATTGACAAATGTGAACAATCAGATTCTTGGCCATTTATGTGAAAGCTAGTTTTGTTTCTAGGAAAAACTGTGATCCATATGGCTGGACAATAGGACTTAGAGCCCATTGTCCTGGGAAAGCTTATTTGGTACCTCTAGAGTTTAAAAGGGTAAATAAGGCAAAAATGCAGAAAATGTGCACTGAATGATGCTCAGAGCTCTGGGAGGGAATGATGGTGGTATTTTTCCACAAGCTTCTGGCTTTGCTTGTAGCTTCTTGCTCAGTTCAGAAATGTAGCACAGTATGGTACTGATCGTGATGAGTCATTAAATCTAAGCCGCAATTCATACAGAAAAAATAAACAAAAAATAAACAAAAACAAAAAATAAATCATAGCAAAAACACACTGAAGAGGGAAGGTCCACTCTTTAAACATTTCCTTTTTTTCCTTTTGTTCTTTTTTTCTTTGATATTTTCTTTATTTACATTTCAGAAGTTATCCCCTTTCCTAGTTTCACCTCCAGAAACTCCCTCCCACCTCCCCCTTTTCTCTGCTCACCCATCCACCCACTCCTGCTTCCTGGCCCTGGCATTCCCCTATACTGGGGCATAGAACCTTCACAGGACCAAGAGCCTTAAGAGCATCAAGTAGTACAATTGCCCTAATTTAATGTATATGTAGGGCTGAGGCTTCCTCACTTGGACACTTCGCTTGTTGAGACTTTTGAATTTGGTGGACTGGATCTTGTGTTTTCTTTCTTTCTTCCTTTCTTTCTTTCTTTCTTTCTTTCTTTCTTTCTTTCTCTCTCTCTCTCTCTCTCTCTCTCTCTCTCTCTCTCTCTCTCTCTCTTTCTTTCTTTCTTTTTCTAACATCCACTTATTAGTGAGTACATACCATGCATGTCCTTTTGGGTCTGAGTTACCTCACTCAGGATATTTTCTAGTTCCATCCATTTGCCTGCAAAACTCAAGATGTTCTCTTTCTTAATAGCTGAGTAGTATTCCTTTGTTTAAATGAACCACATTTTCTGTATCCATTCTTCTGTTGTGGAACATCTGGGTTGTTTCCATCTTCTGGCTATCACAAATAAGGCCGCATGAACATAGTGGAACACATACCCCTGTGGCATGGTAGAGCATCTTTTGGGTATATTCCCATGAGTGGTTTAGCTGGGTCTTCAGGTAGCTCTATTTCCAATTTTCTGAGGAACCTCCAGATTGATTTCCAGAGTGATTGTACCAGTTTGCAATCCCACCAGCAATGAAAAAGTGTTCCTCTTTCTCCACATCCTCTCCAACATGTGTTGTCACCCGAGGTTTTGATCTTAGCCATTCTGACTAGTCTAAGGTAGAATCTCAGGCTCGTTTTGATTTGCATTTCTCTGATCACTAAGGACTTTGAACATTTCTTTAGGTGCTTCTCAGCCATTCAAGAGTCCTCAGTTGTGAATTCTCAGTTTAGTTCTAAACCCCATTGAAAGTTCTGTGGGGCTTGGCTAAGGACTGATACAAAATCAGGTTTACCGATTGAAACACAGTATTTTATTACAATCCTGAAATGTATTATATGCTTGTTTTTGCTTATATGTTTGATATGTAGCACACACTGGCCTGGAAATCCCTGTGAAGTTGCTTATAACCTCATGATTATATGCTGAGTGCTGAGTGCTGAGTGCTGAGACAACATGCACAAATTATAGTAGCTGACAGCTTAGTGTTTGTTGATAACATTAAAAATCTCCACAGTAATTCACGTTCATAGTGGTGATTTCAAGTGGCTTCTCCAGGCATAAACCATAACTGAAAGTTTCTAGACTCATTAGCCCCATATCTATATAAGAATGAGGTATTTAAGCATGAATTAAAAAAAAATACACTAGAGTACAGGTTCACATAGAGCTTTAAAACAAAAATGAAAATGTTGTTTTAATAAATGGTAGAACGGTTATTAGAAAATATTTCAGATATGTTTTAGGGAATAACGTTAGTCCAGTGTTGAATGTAGTGTGACTTTTGTGGATAATAAAATCTTCAGCTAATAGGGGCATTAAAAGTGAGTGTTCCTTCATATCAAATCTACTAAAAATATTGCTGCACTAGAAAAACTTTTAATCATACACACACAAAACAGGTCAGCTCAATTTTGGCCCATAGGATGTGGTTGGTCAAAAATTACCTTTGTTCCTGGAGGTCATGAATCTTCATATTTTTTTTATTGTAAATAATACCCTTAAGGCTTCCTAGTATATTGCATATATGATTTATTTGTACAGTAATGTAAATTATTACCCATACATTTTCTCTGAATTTGACTGATCCCTGGCAACAGCTCAGAAATGAAGATGATGATTTATATTAAATTATAATTTCACAGCATTTATCAAAAGTATAACAGAACTGATAATGGAAATGTAAACATGTATGAAAAATTAAACCACATGAAAGACAAAGAAGCTCTTAGTGCCTTGCAAACTGTGCAAAGAGATGAAATATAAATAAGTCTATGTTGGCATTTACTAAAAAAAAAATCTATTTAAGATGGAGTTATCTAAAGTGCTTGTCACACAGAGTAGCAAACATTGCCTTACCCATCAAGAGTCTTAACTTCAAATGCATTTTAAGGAGAGCCACCTGGTGAAGGACCAGGGATGTGATCTTCAAAGGAAAGACGTTCAATCGGTATTGTAATCTTAAAGTTATACAAATGTGATTTAAATTTAAAATCAGGATATAACTTTTGCAATACTATTATACAAAACAAAATGTACTCTCTTGCGCTTTATTCAAAGTCAATCCTTTATTATTAAGATTTATTTCTTGTTAGGAAAATATAATGCCCAAGTTTCTGGTTCATTTTTCTTAATTTACTCTGATGATATTTAAAGAGCAATATGATGTCAGTGACACAGTTAGAGATGCTTTAACAAGCCTTTTAGTACTTTCTCTTAGCTCTCAAAACTGATTTTGACTGGTTTCTTATATAACATGCTGTTAGAGATATTTTTCAAATGCTTAACAATTCTAGATTCCCACACAAATTAATAATATAAAAATAAAAACGTGAGACAAAAGGCAATCTTGATGGATAAATGTTTTTGTAAGACCAATGCTTCCAGAGTGAGCATAATTTGCATTTCCAGAGGTTCTAAGACTTCAAGTGCACTTTGATCTTCCATACATCTATTGTAAGTGATGAAGCACCCACAGAATTTAACACACCTCCCCACCTCCTTTCGAAGTGTCTGGATCATGCCCCAAGTCATAAATCTGCTTGTCATCTATTTAAGAATACATTAAGGAATCCAGGAAGGAGTTACTAAGTCAATTGTATCAATTTAGCTTCCAAATTTAGAGTAAAAAGGATGATGTGCCTAACACTATTATTAAGACAACCATGAAATGAAGTTCCCGTCCTCGTGACAAGACTCAGAAAGCCAAATCGAATGGAAATCAGTCACTTTCCTAATAAAGGTCTGTGTGGTATTAGTGGTTGATTTGGAATAAGCAGAAAGAACATAGAAACCTGCTCAAAGAGTTCAGATAAAGGTGCTCAGCTTCCTGGCACCGGAGCTACTTGCCGTGGATTTGTTCTCAAGTTAAAACTGTCAAAAAAACTTTCCTCTTTTAAAAGCACAAGTTCCCATGTATCATTTGGAAACTGTTGGGAAGATTTAGCAGCGCACTTGAAAAGTTCCTTGGGGTTGGTAAAATAGATCTTCTGGCAAGATGGCGGCAGCATCAATTACCAAGTCTCTCTTGAATGGTGGCACGGCAAGTGAGTAGGGCCATGATTAATAGAACTACTTGCTAGGTGTTCCAATGGATGGACAGTATCTATGGGATGTGTCCATGGAGGGAAAGCAAAATCAGTTCTGTAATGAAATATTTGGGTGTGTGTAACAAAAAGACAGAGGCCTGAAATGGAGTTCCCCTAACAATTCGGTGAGAAATAGGGTGCGAGTTCCAGGCCCTAGTGCAGGGGAGAAATGGCATGGAGAAATGGGAGCGAGGGAAACTGTACTCTAGAATCTCGGGCTGGAGATGCAGCACGAGACACATTCTGCATCCGCAGAAATCCTGAAGAATTAGAGTTTGCTGATTGTCAACTGTTGACAAAGCAAAATGGAGAAACTTAAGACTGAGGAACCAAAGTTTTCCAGCACCCGCGACCCCTTAACTCAGCTGTATTGCTATCTCCAGCCCTGAAATGGAATCCGGGTTGTTCTTATCCTAACACAAACATTTAACTTCGATTTCCCCTTCTCCACTCCCATTTACTATCTCTAGTTACAGAGCCCAGATGTTCTTATATTATGAACTATATAGAATTTACACCACCTGTTTGATATGGAAAATAATCTTGTTCATCCCCAAATGACATACATACTTCCCTCAGGAGTTTATTTTGCTGGCAAATTTTATCGTTTTGGGGGGAATTTTTTTCAGACACAACAAAAGGACTTCTTTTATTTCGTTTTCTTTTATTCTTTTTTTTTTTTAAATGTCAAAATCAAGTAAAGAGGTAAGCAGAAACATAACCAAGGAAACAAAAAAGAAATTGTTTTTCACCAGAAGCTCAGTATTAGATTGAAGTACATCATAGATGGAACTGGAAATTCTGGGCCAAATTTCACATCCTTGACCAACTAGAACAAAGGTTTTCAACTTCTGGGTCACAATCCCTTTTTGGGTCAACATTTTTTTCCCCTGGGTGGTTATATAATACCCAGAATATCAAATATTTACTTTAAAATTTATAGCAGTAGCAAAATTACAATTATGAAATAGCAACAAGAGCCAGGTGGTGGTGGCACACACCTTTAATCCCAGCACTTGGGAGGCAGAGACAGGTGGATTTCTGAGTTCGAGGCCAGCCTGGTCTACAAAGTGAGTTCCAGGACAGCCAGGGCTAAACAGTGAAACCCTATCTTGAAAAAACCAAAGGGGGAAAAAAAAAGAAATAGAAACAAGAATAATTTTGTGGTTGGGGGGATCACCAGAACATGAGAAACCATATTAAAGGGTCACAGCATTAGGAAGGTTGAGAACCAGTGAACTAGACTAATAGATGGTCAATGGATATAGAGTAATAGCATGAGGTGACTGCTCCAAGCTTGCTAGCTAGGAGGTAACATGGGATCTCTGTAAATCTCAGCATACTGAAACAGGAGAAAGCACACTTTCTCAGCAGAGAATCCTGGTGTTCTGCCAAGCTGAAAACCCGAGAAAGTAGACTTCAGGACCCTTTTCTCATTAAGAAGTAACATGGTTTATAATTATAAGAAGCAACACATCAAAGAGTTGAACTGCAAACAGATTTCTCAGTCTGCAAGGAGGTTTGGGTCACTGTGATCCAAGATGAGTCATTGCTAGGGAAAGAGAATCTGTGGAGAACTAGAAGCTGTGGGAAATCTTTATTCTGCTCTGTCTATAAAAGATGCTGGAACATTTAACAACTGATGCATTAGCACACTGTTCCTGTGCATCCTCTGTGTCCTGATTAATGCGCCCCTCACTTGGGACCTCACAAAGTTCTAGACGTCGTCAAATGGGCCAAAGAAAGAGAGAATGGAGCAGACACTTGACTGGCTGCAAGTTTAAGTTATTTTCCTAAGAGTTACTTGGTAGTCTGGTGCCAGGAAGCATTCGTGAACCCCATAAGACCATCAGGGAGCAAATCCAATGCAATCTCACTAGAGTCTCTTTATTCAAGCTTAAGCTTGGGGCCACACTATGCTCTGGGAGGGTTCAGCCCCGAGTTTTCAGTGGACAAGGCTTTGTAGGAAACTAAGAGCAAGCAAAGGGAGTTTAGCCTGGCAAGCATCTAATTGTCGACTCTAAGCCAATAAATAGGTGGGTGTTCTGAAGCAAAGCCATGAACAATCACAGTCTGAAACAATCAGACTAATCTTTGATTGGTTGTTGCCAGGAAGTAGCTAAGGAGCAACTCTGAGGTAAGACATTCCTGGTGCTTGGGTTCAGCTGCAGGTCAAGTTCTTTGGCATTTTTTTTTTTCTTTTAAGAAAAGAAAAATGGAATAAGTTTGGCCTCTCATTTCCCATCTTTTTCTGGTAACTAAAAGGCCCAATCATGGGACTTCCTGAAGCTCATAAACTTTGTTATGAAGGGACTGATAATGACCTTTTATTATCATAAGTTGAATAGTCTCAAGTCTTTTTTATTGCAGTATCTATTGTTTGTCTCAGCGCATAATAATGTTGGTTTGTAATGTCAGGGCGGTTATCTCTGTATCAATGTCAGCCACATCTAATCTCATGAGAATTGCTAGTAACAGGGCTATGCCTTCATGAGTCAGTTAATCTAGGTGTGGATGTATAGGAGGACTGAGAGGACTGTACCATCATATTTTAGAGGGGCTCAGGATTGTCATCACTTAGTCCACCAGGTGTCCCTGAGGCTGAGTTTCCTCTGCTGGTCATGGTAGTCTTCAGCAGCAAATAGTGTGTGGCAGATCACATCAACCTTCAGGGCAGTGGGTGTGGTCAAGATGATAACATAGGGACCTTTTAAACCAAGCTCTAATGACCCGTGGCTGGAGGGGGACTTGCTTCATAGAGAGCTTTAGACCAAACATGTTTATGAGTCCATTGGACTCCTTTGAGATTGCCCAGCATTGGCAGATACTCAAACTCATTAATGGCCTCTGCCTATATGTTAAGAATAATAAGTGTGGGGGGAGGGTATCCTGAACATGATTTCAAAAGGGTGATTACCATCTGATAGGTGAGTTTTAACCTCTCTAGAGAGCAAAGGGAAGAGTTATTCAGTCATCACCAGTCTCCTAAGTCAATTTAGTTTTGGTCTCTTTTAGGGTCCTGTTTATCCTTTCTGCCTGTTCTGAGATCTGGGGTCCAAAATACAATAAGGTGTCTAGGTAATCCCCAGAATATTGGGTAGTCTCTGACTTGCCTGGGACATAAAAGCTGGTCCATTGTCTGACCCTATCATCTGAGGAAGCCCATACCTTGGCAGTTTGTCCTCTAAGAGCTTCTTTGTCACCATGGATGCATTGGTGACAGTGTTTGTGGGGAAAACCTCAATCCAATCTGGAAAGAAGTTAAAATTGTTCTAAATTCCATCCCCAAAGTAAACAGGTTCTATTGTTTTGGAATATTACATTTCTTTCTCTATTGATTTTTCAATGCACTTAAAAAATGAATATATTTAGTTTAGGAAGCAAAAGGTATGCCAAATTTGTACTTTAGTATGCATTCCTTTTCCTGTTTTGTGCAGATTCCTTTGTTTCTCCCTTTAAGTAAATCATCCCCAGCATTTGTTTTCATCCTTCCATTATCCAGCATAAATTGTATGAATATCAGTAATTATCATTACATGTTTTTCTACCTGCACAAATAACCAGATGTAAGTCTGGTACTATGTAATGTACAGCAAGCCATTTATCTGTAAGTTTAGAATATTTACTCTTGTTTTGTAATAATGATAGCCAATGTATGTGTTTGAATTTTCCATTTTTCTGCAACAAAATTACAAAACAAAACAAAACAAAAAAACCCTCTACCTTACCCCTTTTCCTTGTGCCACATGTCTAAGACTGTTGATATTGTCTTTTTGCACTATTGGACATCTTTGTCTACATAGCATCATTGTTTTGTCCGTTGGGCTTGTGTTTCTTTTTTGTTGCAGTACAAGCGATCAAATGCAAGGCCATTCACATGCTAGGCATACCGTGCCAGTGAGCTATGTCCTCACTCCTAATTTATGGAGGTTTGCTAGATTTGCACTCACTTTCTAATCTAGTCTGGTTTTGAATTTGTAATGCTTCCACCACCTAAGTGTTTGAGATGATAAGGCAGAAGCAAGAGTCCTGGATGGATTTGTTGTTGTTGCTGCTGTTGTACTTCTAACTCCTTGTGAAATGAGCATCTCTTATGTTCAATATTATAATTTATTCTTCTAACAGTGGCTCTTATATTCATTGTTTATCTTATACCTGTCACTTTGTAAAAAGAAAATTTTAAACAATAAATATTAACCGTGTGTCTATTTGTCTACATACAATTACCCAAATCTGTAGTCTGTTGATTGATTTTGTTTTTGACATCTGTTAGCTATTTTCCTATAATTTTACTAAAGCTTGCAACTTTCTGAATCTTTAGATAAATATCCCAAGGACGAATTTTTTTTTTTCCTAGAATACATTTCAAAAGCTGCTTGTTGATTTGTTTTTCTAGAAACTGATTCTTAGATGACAGAAAATCATTTCCCTTTTACTATTTGCTAAAATGAAAGGATGAGAATCGACCTTGACCCTGTTTTCTGAGTGAGTTCTGATTTGTTGCTCTTCACAGGAGAAGCTCAGTATAATTCCAACACACCCGATTTTGCCACACTCAGATGTGATTTAGCCTGCTACTGTTTCACCTTTTATTTCCTTTGGCTTTAAACATCAACTAATGCTAATTCATCTAATGTTTGACACTGATTTGTCCCCTGAGTACTGTGTATCTTTCTCCCTTCCTCCACCATCTACTCCTAGCATAATATTCTCTAATCGTTTACCTTTGCTTTTGTATGTATAATTTGGAAAACTGAGAATGAAGTCAGTGAGGTGCAATTCTAGGTGACAGAGAAAATACTTGCTTGGTTTCTCTCCTGAAAGAACACAGTGTCGATCTGAAGTTGAAGGACCAACACGATGCAGTAAAGACAGGGATCTGTCAACTTTGTAAACTTGTTCACTCTTGAGTGGCCATGTTCATGCTCACACTATGGGCCATTTCAGAAAAGAACAGAGACTTCATGAATCTCTCATCCATAACACAACACATTCCGTCACACCTGCAGGTAATGGAGTATCTTCAACAAGATACTTAGAGCAAGTTTCTACTATTGAGTTTCTAAGTGTCTGCTGTGTAAGTTCTGTAGGATTTCAGTAAGAAGTTAAGGGAAATCAGACTTGAGCTGCTAAGACCTTAAAACCTTTTTTTTTTTTTTTTAAAGAAAAGATAAAAGGACATATATTACCAGAACTCTAAAATACAGACCCAGACTTTGACCACTTGATTTTATTCATAACTTAAACCTCACATTTTACTGTAGTGTTTGCTCGGAATTGAACTCCTCCGAAGGACAAGCCAACGCTTAGATTGTGAATAACTGAGAACCAATCATGTGAAAACACCGAAGTCATCTTGCAGGTTTAGTACTAAAAACACTAAGTGACAGCCTTTTCCAGTCACCATAGTTCCTCAGGGAGGGGTAGCACTCTATGAGCCCTTATGCTTCTGTAATGAAATATTGAGTCCCATTTTGTATAGGTGATATAAGAGCAAGTCTATACTACACTAAGCAAGCTCCCATTCATGCTATGCAGTAACCTTTTATAATTTAGAGTGGGATACAGATTGGAAAATACATAAAAGTAGTAGGAGAACTTAGAAAGACGAAGGGAATCTGTGGAGTAAGGAAGAGAAGATTAAAAAAAAAGGTTAGCACAGTGTCAGAGGTACTAAAATAAATCACATTTATGTTTGAATGTATCATAATAAAAACTGAGAAATTCTATAGGAAAAGGGAAGAGCAGAGAAGTAGAAAGAAAAGTAGCCCCCAAACCTCTGAAATCTGCTAAAATGAAAACTGAAACTATTAAAAGATAAGCAAGTGTGTCTAGATTTTTAATTTAATGTGAATATATGCGTGGTGGGGTTGTGTATGTGGGTGTTGTGTTAAGTGAAATCAGAAGGGGATGGGACAATCCCAACAGAGGTCCAGACTCACTTCTTCTATAATCTACCCTTGATTATGGGAAAGATTTGTCATCTAAGGATTTTGCTCTCACGATTAGATTATGATTTCTCATAAAGATGTAATACAAGCCAGCAGCAGTCATGCAAGCCTTTATCTCCAGCATTCAGGATGCAGAGGCCTGTGAATTTCTGTGGGTTTGAGGAGAGATCTATCCAGTGAGTTGCAGGACAGCCAGGGTTACTAAAAAGTGAGACTTTGCCTTGATACATACATATACATACATGCATTCACTGAAAATCTCGGGCAGGGAGAGAAAAGTCCAGAGAGCTTTTATAATGAGAATGATAAAGACTCTGTAGCTGGAAGAAAGCAAAGAAGCCCTTTATGAGTCACACAAAGGGAGAAAAGTGTAGTAAGGATCAAGTTCTCCTGGGAGCACTTCAGCCACCATAGGAGCTATAGGGGTCTGTGTTCTCACAGATGGGTACTCAGAGAACCAGCAATATCAGCACACAGCTGTTTCTTTAAGAGAAGAGATGCATAACCTGCTATCTGACCAGAATGCTGGGGGCTAATGTGCATTCTAGACAGGTAACCGTTGTGCTGTGTGGCTGGAGCCCACACTGGAGTCCCCCAGACTTTGACCATAAGCTTATTTTTTAATGTATAGAACCTATTTTTATGGAAATTTGTATGTGTACTTTGTGAAGAATATCAATGTAGTCATGTCTAATCTTTAGTTTACTTTATTCTTTTAGGGGTGCGTAGTAAAAAAAAATCCAATGAGCTTTTAAAATTACACTAAAGAGAGTGGTAGGTTTGGGACAAATTTGTGATCAAGGAAAAACATTCATTGTAGGGCAGATCCAAGGAAGAAGCCACAGGTGTTCACTCTGATAATGTGAGGCCATGTGAAACTGTTGCTTTGAACTTATAATGAGCTTATATAATGAACCATTGCACTGATCTTAATATCAACATCCTTCTGTGACCCCCCTCCTTTTTAACTATCTATAAGGTAATTTTCTAAGAACTTTTATCTATAAAAATGCCGGAGAAAGAAAATAAAGTATTGGCTCTGCCTCAACCATTAACTAAATGTATATATGTATATGTCTGTTTGTCTATGTGTAGTTATGCATGAACTCTTGCAGAATATATGACACAGGTAGTCAGTCCTAATCAGAAGGTGTTTGAGTGTATGTGAGTCTGTGCATATTGTCTGTATAAGAGATTTAAATTGTTTTCCTCTCTTTTTTCTCTGTTCCGCAAAGAGTTAAGGAGTCCAAGCCTCTCACCTGACCAATAAGAGGCTCATAGGCAAGAGGGAAAGGAAATATAATGATTAACACTTTACTTAATTCCCTGCTGTCCCCAGGAATTAATTCCCAAATGTATATCTGTCTATATGTTTATTCATATGTATACATAAGAGTTAAAAGAGTTCAGAGTTTTCTCACTGGGTATTCTTGTCAGCCCAGATAATTAAGTTTTGTTCTGTCAGTAGTATTGATTTCATATATTGCCTATCATTGTTTCTGGTCCCTGTCTGCTGTCATCATAACTCCAATCACTAATGCTGCTTCCCCATTTTTTCTTGTCTTCCCCAGGAAACTCTATATATGCTGACAATGTTACCAGCATCCCACAGTCTCAGTCTACAAGCAGACAACGCAAAGAACAGAGGGAAGAGCTACAGAAGCTCTGAAGCTGAAAAGACCTGAATTTTATCATCAGTGTCATGATCTTGCCATAATATTCTGGTTCTTGAGATGTCCATAGTTGAGCTTACATCTTCTTTGCATCCTGGGGTCCCAGGACAGAGACCCAAATAATTTAGGTCCACATACACATACACTGTAAAGTAATAAATGTGAGATTTCTAAGGCTATTACCTATCCTAGTCTTATGTGTGTCTTCATATGCATGTAGGCATGCTGCCAACCAATCAGCTTCCCCAGCCTTGTGGGAATTCATTCATAAGTCAATATATAATACACCAATATATAACACACATAGGCAAGAATGCTCATGCTTTGTAATTAATGAGCAAAAATATTTAAAGGCAAAAGCTGATGATCTACAACTAATTAAAGGTTCAGATCAGCTCCTGATTAAATAACTGGTCTATGTTATATACCATGGCCTGTATACAACAATAAAAGAATAATGTCCATGTTATGTAACATCTTTCTGGAGCTGTAGAAGTGATAGAAGGGATAATCTGTAGTTTTGTGTGAAAAGTAGAATGAAATATGAAGAATTTGCCTTTGTCCGTTATGACTCTATGACATGGTATAGACTATAGTCAGGTGCTAATACAGAGTTAGATATAATTGGCAAGTGTGTAGATCGGCATAATTAATAAAATAAACTAACCAAAAGCATGTTATGCATATAATCTAATTTTTAAAAGCAGAGAATAAAGGTTTTCTTAAGATATTCATATATGAATCAAGAAACCTTAGCTAGATATATCTATCATTTACTCAGCTAGACATATCACGAGTTTCCTCAAACTTTAGCAGTGTTCCTCTATGCCCTAAGTAATCTTGTCTTATCTCACCAGTGGATTAGAAATTACACAGAGTACTATCCACATGTTCTTAGTCAATATCCCTTCAGCTGGCACATTTTGTCACCGTCTGCCTCCTGTGCTTATGATTCATCTGCCAAGGCTATGTAAGCCATCTCTCCATGATGCACAGGGTCTCACTCCATTTCCTCAAGGACATATGAGCATTCTTCCTCAACCTCATGAATTAGAAATTTGTTTGCCTGTTTTTTTTTTCAAACATATTAAGTCTTCCACTGAGAAAAACAGGAATTTAAATAATAAACATCTCAACCCCATACCGTTATTGTCCTGTTTTTCAGCTTCTCTGTCAGTAAATCTTGAAGGCAATCCAACTCCTCTTAGCTCATTCTATCTTGAACTTATATAATGATAATCAGTCCAAACAATTCTTGTCAAGGCCACTGAAACCTGTTTCTTGTTTCTTGTTAAATCTAACTCACAGTTCTCAGAGTAGACAGCATTTCTCAGGGGCCTTTGAAACAGTATGAGAGTTACTTCCTAAGTTTTTTTTTTTTCTTTCCCTGGGCTTCTATCCAATATTCTGCCTGGTTTCTGTGGCCCACCCACAGCCCCTCCAGCTGCTCCTGGTATCAGTCTGTGTCCTTGACTTCTAAAAGCTTTTCTCCATCCTCACCTCTGTACGTATTTTCTCCCTTTCATTTCAATCTAGTTTAATCTTCTAGTTTGAAATTGTAAACATGCATGTCCTTTGAGGCTCAGACTGGAATACACACTCTCTTTCTTGTCAGAAGTCCAATATTGCAATGATTTAAACTGTACAACAGTATCCACCTGTTTTATTGTCATTGACTCCAATGAAAATGCATTTTGCTCAGATCATTATAACTGCATTCCTAGCCTTTCTCTCCTGCATTAATCTTTTATAAGTGAGTAAACTCAGAAACCCAGCCAGAGGTGAACTTTTAGGACAAGATCAAAGACAGTCTTCTTCATCACTCCTAAGCCTAATAGGGCCACACTTCCTCTGTCATCCACTGGTCTTCTCCTGTGCTTTAGATCTAAAGACCTGTCTTTCTGAACTCTTAACCATGGCTCACCATCGTCTGCTGCCAGACTTTCAGTTTCAGCCATCTCTCATGAATTGTGTTCACTTAGTTCCTTAATAATCTTCCCAAACATGATCATGGTGCAGGAACGTCCTCTGAAAACACTAAGTACTATCAGATCACATGTCCCAAATCCCACATTTCTATTTTTCTGACTCTTGATCCATTTAGCACAGCACTTTCCCATTCTGATGTACTGTATGTGTAACATTTCCCTGGTTATTTCATTTTTATGCATTATACATAATAGACGATATTTTATAAGTTACCTATAAAACAGCTTGTTTTACATTGTATGTCTGTATGGTATTTTTAAGCTTCATTTTTCTTCATTTGTATATATGTGGGTGAGTATCTGAGCAGGTAAAAGAGGGCAGAAGAGAGCATTGGATTCCCTGAAACTGGAGTGTGAGATGGTTGTGAACAACCCTATATGAGTACTGAGAAAAACTAGGAATCTATAGAACAGCAAGCACACTTATCTACTAAGCCATATCTGCAGGTCTGACTATATCATACTGTTTCACTAAGATTCTTGTATTCTTTCATATTTTCACTTATGCCATAGGTAAAAACTGTATTTTGCTGTACTTCAAAGTAAAAATTAAATAAGGGAGGAAATAACATTCACTTCCTTACTAACTCCATTTTGATTTAAATGTACTTGTCTTCAAAAGTACTACAATAAAATATATTTTCAACTTGCAGGAACAGTGCATATTAATTTTATCCCTAAGTATATCATGAGAAAAAATATATTTTTTTCTATCTTCCCAGAAAAGGGAATTATTTCAGGTGTTAGATTATTGCCCCTGGGTTAGTCAATTTAATGACATCTTCCTTAAACAATTATGCAAGGAAAAGTTGGCTTCTTTTTAATAATCCACTGGAGCAGTAATCTTTTCTTTTTCAATTAAAAATTAATTTACCTCTAATGAAGACAAATAAAACATCAAATCTAATTAAGTATGTGTGAAAGGTGGCATTAGCTTCTGTTAAGAACCTTAGCAGACAGCACACTACAGAAAGAGTAGAGCTAAAGCTCATCCCATGGTATACAACCCACTGGAAGGTCCTAGGGGTAGAAACAGCTACAGATCATCATTATTCTTCCTTTTGTTTTAATTGTTTTTAATAGATGAGCTAGAAAAAGCATGGCACATAATACATTCTAGTGCTTTGAATAAAGGAAAACAGAACAATGCGCCAGGTGACAAGATTATGATAGAGTATTTTAAGAATGATATCTAGCTAGGAATAAGGTATGTATCTGAGGAAGAGGCAGATGTATAGATGGCTCAGTCTATAAATTTCTTTCTGTGCACACATGAGAACCTTATCTACATACAAAGTCAGGCATTGTGATTCCTTCCTACAATCCTCGCACTGGAGACACAGGAACAGGATCTCAGAGCCTGGGTGGCTACAGAATCCAGTGAGATCCTAGATCAATGAGAGATCATGTCTCAAAAAATAAACAAATAAACAAGTAAACAAGTTAGAGAGCTTTCAAGAAAGACAGCTGGCTTTGAATTATGCCTTAAAATGTAGAAACACATTTTTATATATTCATTCCCATGCACAAATATACACACATAAACATGTACACATGCACACTACACACACACACACACACACACACACACAAACACACACACACACAGTTAATAGACAAATAAATAAACTGAGCTACAAAAATGAACTAAAGAACTAATCCATGGAATTGAAGAAATAATAACAAAGAAAGTCAAAGCATGTCCAGAGGAAAATAATTTATCTTAAAAATTAGGTCAAGGTGGAACTTATTAGAAAAAATAAGATGATAGTATCTGTCTTTGTCAAAGTCTAATACTGTGAAGAAACACTATGACTAAGGTAACTCCATTAAAGGCAAACTCTTAATTAGGGATCACTTACAGTTTCAGAGGTTCAGTCCATTATCACCATGGCAGGAAGCATGACAGTATTCAGGCAGACATAGTTCTGGAAGAGGTCTACTTCTTGACAAGAGAGCAACCTCTCCTCCACACAGGGCAGAGCTTGATGATGGAGACTGCAAAGCCCACCCTACATCAATTGATAGACTTCCTCCAACAAGACTGCTTCTCTTCCAACAAGGAAACACCTCCTAATAATATCACTCCCTGTGGGCCAAGCATTCAAACAAATGAGCTATGGGAACCAAACTTATTGAAACCACCACAGAGACAAATTCCATCCTGGAGAATCATAAAATTATTAACAAGAAAAACAGAAATGAATTCCAGTAGAATATAATTACCAGTAAAATAGACAAGGAGCTAGAAAGATGGCTCAATGGTTAAGAGTATTCTTCCAGGGGTCCCTAGTTCTATTCCCAGTATCAACACATCTGCTCACAATCATCCACTAGAATGCTACAGGATCTCTCCATAGACCTCAGAGACAAGTAATGCATAGATATACATATAATCAATACACCCAAACACATAAAAATAGAGTATGAAAAAGCCAAATACTCAAAATGATATGGTGTTTCCAACTGCCTTCTAGTAACTTTCACTCCTCAACAAAGAAGCTTCTTTGTGTAACAGATAGTGACTGATACAGTCTCACATCTGGTCAAAATAAATGTAAGATGCATGCTCAGTCATAATTAAAATATATAAATTTACACAGCCTCCTAAGGCTCGAGGGATCATCACAGAATGGGAAGCAAAAAGATTGTACCAGTCAAAGGTCAGGAATGATTGTGAAACAATGTCTTCTGGCAATGCAAGAACCTTGGACTCATAAGCATTCATCATCTGTGGTTGCCCACACAAGACCTATACATTACAAGCCACTTAACACCTCAGTGTAGAGGCTCATAAGGCCCCACTCACAGCAAAGAGCTCTTGACAGTTGATAGGCACTGGGAAAGGAAGAGTCAGTTTTCTTCAGCAGTGTGGCTAGTGACCATGCTCAGTAGACTATAGCAGCACTCTTTAGCTGTGTGCAAACAGGTACTGCACCAATTGTACTAAGGGAGTCGTTCAAAATAAGTGGAAAAAGACAGGAAATTGAGAAACGATGTATGTATGGGAAGAGTGTGGATTGGGAAGTTCCAGGAGCAATAGATGAAGACAGCAGAGAGCTTATATAACCTAAATATATTGTATTAATGAATGAAATTACCAATTAGTAAGTAAATTGTACTGAAATGAAAATTCTATGATATTTTATGTAAAGTGGACAATATTTGCAATATAAACAGTTTTTCTTCTGTTAGACTCTGAAGAGGCACTAACTGAAAAGAGAGTTTATGCCTGTATATATGATCATGCTTAATATTTTCAGAAGACTTTATTAGATAATTTGTTCAAAACACCTTAAGAATATTATTTACTTATCAATTCTAAAAAATCTCTTTGTTTTGGTGAATGTACAGATACTTATTTCTGAAGATGAGTGTTTGACAATGTTTATTATAAGAATTAGCATATAACATAATGTGGTCACAGCTGTGCCTTATACAGTGTTTTCATAACCATAAAATGCTATAGTAAAATTTATTTGAAGCATACATTAAAAACTATCAATTTCTGAACCAGTTAAACAGATAAAAAAAAAATCAACATAACACATATTTTAATCAACTATTTAGCTTATTAAGAGTGAGTTATTTATATCCACATCTTTACTGCAATAATTATCAATGAGTAGGAAAAATACTATTTACCTCTAAAATAAATGTATAATCATGGACTCAAATTTATGTTGGAACTACAAAACACAGGAACTAAAGGTCAATTGTTGGCATAAACAAGAACATTAATTTGGAAGGTAGCAAATGAACGAAGACAGAGGTAAGGGGCAACAAACATTGCTTTCTCATAGGGTTAAGGATTAGAGGCTCTTAAGGAATCATGGGAAGTCCTACCAGAATACAGCTGAAACCAGTGAGTTCCAAATTCAAGTTCAGGAACTCTTGGAACTCATCACATCAGGGCAATTAAATAATAATTCCAAAATAAAAAATAATATAAAACAACAGAAAATTGTTAAAGACACATTAAAGATCTCAGAAGAGAGTGGTGGTTTTAAAATACAACTAACTTGACTAATAGAATAATTAGAGAGACTCACTTGAGTAAATAATTGCATTGGACCCTTACGAAGCTACTTGTTCTTAGATAGAATCCAGCTAAAAGCATTCATTAAGCAAAGTCTTTGGCATGTGGTAGATGCTCAGATATAGTAGACATACTATTATAGGACGTGCTAAGCAGGAAGACATTATCATAACACTGCAAGTCAATACTTTGTACAGTGTCATACTAAGGATTTCAAAATAGTCATTTTCCTATATTTTGATAGGAAGAAGTCCATTAAATTATATGTAATTTTTAGTTCAATTAATGGTGATTTAATTTTACTCAAATCATGCTTATAGGCATTGCAACTGTGGCTTGACAACAAAATATGTGTCTTGAAACAGATGGTTGTTGGCTATTTGTTGCTAGCAGTTGTCTTGATTTAGATGCTGATACTGCTAAATAGCAACTATAATATCACGGGGTTATCATCTACACCAAAAGTGATTAATGCAAGGATGGAAGACATTGGTGAGACATATTTCTCCTAAGTTAATTGGGCTTTTTTGCTAGATCAAGGTCTGAACAATTAAGGCTTTTTTCTATAATATTTACAAAGCACTGTCAGTGCGTATGTGACTGCCTCTCCTCTTCACATGTTCCAACAGTTTCTGCCTTCTGTTCCTATTTCCCCCATGGGTTTGGGGGTTGTGATAGCTTATTATTACCATCACCACTAAAAAGAACTATTCACAAGATACTTTGACTTAGTATTGCTTTTATGGTAAATACAAATTTACTTATAGGCAGGCAATATGAAATAATGGTGATAAAGAGGCAAAAAGGAATGTAGCATGAACTTTAGTGCAGATATCAACTTCCTTGTGACATATTCCATATTCCATCTCCAGGCCCTGCATTATTCATGCTAATATATCATAGGTTATTACACCATAGTTGCCAGAAGCACAGTGTTCTCTCCATGCTGTTATTAACTGAAATTGTAAAATAATATTTAGTAGAGCTAGAGAGATAGTAAAGTAGTGGCTGGGAAAGTATGAGAATCTGAGTTTTCTTTAAGGGTCTGGTCATTTGACCCTCTCTAGTGAGGATATGGGTAACAGAAATTGAACTTGCTATTTTTTTCTCTTTTTACTTCTTTTTCATTTTGGGGGAGGTTCTAGGTTTGAGGGGAGTGGACCTGGGAAGAATGGGAAGTGATCAGGGTGCATTATGTGAAATTTCCAAATGATCAATACAAATATTATATTAATAACTAACCATAGTAGAAAAATAAACAAAAATGCAAAGGATCTGAGTTTTTCTGATGTCAACACTTAGGAACAAGCCAGGTTCAGCAGTGTGCGACTGAATTTCAAAACTTCAGAGTCAGGAGGGTCCCTGGCCTTGCTGGTGAGCTTCTCTTATCAGATGGGTGAGCATCATGTTCATTGAGATCCAGTCACTTAAAACAAGGAAGATACTGAAGAGGAAGACACCCAATATAAGTATCTGGGTCTCACATGCATGCACATCCCTCCCCACACACATTAACACATATACATCCCTCCTCACATATTAATGCATACATGCACATCCCTCCCCACACACATTAACACATATACATCCCTCCTCACATATTAATGCATACATGCACATCTCTCCCCACACACATTAACACATGCATGCACATCCCTCCTAACACACATTAACACATACATGCAGATACAAGTTTAAAACATTAGATAACAAGTATTTTATTTAGTGTATGTGCATTGGAATAGGCCTTCAGTTCCCATCACATAATCACAAGATAAGCATTAAATATCACACAGAATATATTCACCTGAAGAAAATCCCTTTTGCTTGCTGCAAAATTTAAAAATGATCTTTATTACTTATTTTAAAACAGTTGCTTTCTGCATATCCTGGTCCAGGTGTTACAATGTGTGACAATTTTTTCTAGGCTTGTTTGTCCCTCATTGTTCATCTTTCCCTTTTTTTTTCTTCTTGTTGTGTGAAATGTTTGTTTTAAATACAATCTCCCCAAAAATATCCACTCATGACTTCCAAAGTCAATACAAGGTGGCTTCTCCTGGGTGAGGCCAGCGAGCAGCAATGATATGGCAGTAAAGCTAGACTTTTGTTTGTTTAATCTGCCCTTTGGAAGAGGAGACAATGTCACAAAACTTTTACATCTGTCTAAAGTTGAGGGCAGAAAGCATTATTCATTGAACTGAAGGCCAGAGGTCTGATTCTTGCACACAATGTAGAGTGCTTTCAAATGTCACTTTCTTGCAGACATTAACATTGAAACATCGATCCACAATCGTTCTCTTGCTAGTGAAGGCACTGATGGTAGAGACCTTGCCAAACATGACCTCACTCACTTCAATGATGTTAGGACATCAATTCAAATCTGAATTTATTAAGAAATCTTGTCTTTCTTTGACAGGACCCCATCACTCTAAAGTTAAAGTCAGCAGCACTGACAGTCTGTGTTCCATTTTTGCCACACACTTTTGTGGGCCAATGATTTTTGCCTCCATAGTCCCATTAAAATTAGAGTCACACATGATTGTACTGCACAAGCATCTTAACCAATATCATCTAATAAAAATTTCAAATTGTATCCAAGCCAAAATTATCCTTAACATTAAAATTTGCATTAGGGAGGAGTGGGTGGGTAGGTGGGGAAACACCCTCATAAAAGAGGGGGAGGGGGATGGAATAGGAGATTTCCAAGGGGGAAACCAGGAAAGGGGATAACATTTGAAATGTAAAGAAATTTAGTTTTGAGGTAGTAATGAAAATAATCTTATGAGAGCACCAGCATTAGGAAATTTGAGAAACACGTGGTTAGCTGAAAGCACGTTCTCAATGGACACTTCATTTTCCAGGCATAGAGGTGACTCTGTTAGTATCCTTTTCTAAGTCGCTGTTAGGAATTTGCAAGGCTTCTTCCTTAAGAAAATAGCAAAAATAAGATAATTAGAGTCCAGTTCAGATAATTTAATCAAATATGCCACAATGTTAGTTAACTTTTATCACTAATCATCTATTTTCTTCTAGAGAAACAAATCTCAGGAAAGAAAGTAGATTAAAATCCCACAGTTTTATCTCTTAGGTAGGAAATAAACCATTTTTAAATTTAGAGTTTTTGAGCTCTGTATCTTGAAAATATGTTACTAATTTGACCTAGTGATGGGAACATTATGTATTATTGTGAGGGCTGATGCTGCCATCATATAAAAATATGTAAAGATAGTTGACTTATTTCTGGTCATGTATATCTTTCTCCACAACCAGAAAAAGATTGATTTCAATATATTTGGCATTCTTTTGCTAGTCATTAATTTTTCCTAAAATGACTGATTTATCTGTTTGGTTTAATTGTTTTCTTAGCTTGCTAAATGATACTGTTTTAAGCAATACAAACATGCAAGGCCTGTCTACATAGTATTTCACATGACTGATTGAAGAATCAGTTCAGATATGCCAAATGGAAAGCAAATTAGAGTTCACAGTGACATTTTGCTAGATATTGAGGAAAGAAGGTTCTTTATGCTAAAAAGAGTGTCCTGGGCTCCATATTAAATGAAAAGTGTAATTATGTCTTCTCAAAACATGGATTGTTATGTTTTATACATCAGGGCCAAGAGAGCTCCACATGAGTGGTACAAATTCCACATACTATCTGCCAGATGCACACAATGACCAATTTCTGTTATTAAAAGTTAATGATCTCACCTCTGCCCATCTAATATTCAAGACTGACATAACTGCTAAGAGAATTTTCCATGTGTTTATTTGGGAAAACTCTGGCAAAAACACTCCTCTCATTCCTTCTTTATTACTCTTGAAACTTTAATTTCTCTTGATGAAAATCAACTTTTCTTATATCAGAAAAAAGTAATTTTATATATATATATATATATATATATATATATATATATATATATATATATCAGTCCATTGCTGATTTATCTCATTGACAGCCATCTAAATATATGGATAATTGTGTTAGAAATATTACAGCAAAATGGGTTACAGGAAATTAGGGACATGGGATTTGTCACCATAGGCATGGCCTAGTACTGACCTTGATGTGACCAGAATTGAGAAAGACTGCTCTCTATTTGTGTTGTGTCTTTATCTGCCACACTGATAGGAACAGAACTGAAACAACCCAAAGTGTGAGGCAGGACATCTACACATTCTTGCATGAGAAAGCTACCCAGGGTATTTGAAAAAAAATCTGGCTATAATTTGGATATGAGTCTCCCAGAGTCCTTGGCATTAAAGTCCTTGCTCCCGAGCTTGTAACTTTCAAGCGATATTATTATAGATGCCAATAGGAAGAAGTTGAAATATGGGAACTTGCCCTGGAGTGCAATATTAGGAGAACAAAATATTCATCTTTCTTTGGTTCTTGGCTCCCATGAGCTAATCAACCTCTTCTATAATGACCTTTTGTAATGATGTAGTGGGTCACAATAGCTCCCAAAGCAAAGAGCCAGTCAAACATGGGATCCTCTAGACAATGACCTAATCTCACCCTTTCTCTCTCTTTTTAAATTGTATTATTATTCACATATTCAATAGATAGTAAGTTGTTAATAAAACACAAACAGTGAGCTTTTGTACTTAATGTGAATTATTATAATTCCTTTTTAAATTTTGTGGTCCTGGGAGTTGAACTCAGAGACCCAGTTTGAGCAGGCCACCAAGCTACATTCCAAATTCACCTTAATTTTCATTTTCAAGTCTCACTGTAAATTGTCCTAGAACATTTTGTTTAAAGACTGCTGTTTAGTGTACAATTTAATGAATGGACTAAAGAATTAAAAAGGACTCTCCGATTCCTTAATGAACAAGAGAGAATTGCCTACATAGATCCTGGGACTGTCAGTCATCTAGTTTTCTAATCAGGTGAGGAACACAGGTCTCTAGGTTCTAAGTTCTAAGTGGAAACGTATTATAAAGCACATGCTCCTGGAATCTGAGTCTTTCTCCTTCAGAGGCTGTAATGCTGCAGTTCACTAGCTTCTGGTGAGGACCATTTTTGTTTGTTTGTTTTGAAATATTCTTTATTTACATTTCAAATATTATCCCCTTTCCAGGTCCCCCCCCCCTCAGAAACAACCTATCCCATCCTCCCTCCTCCTGCTTCTGTGAGGGTATCCCTCCACCTACCCACACACTCCCACCTCCTCACCTATGATTCTACTACACTGGGGTATCCATTGAGCCTTCAAAGGACCAAGGAAGTCAGCCCTGTGTACTTCTTGGTTGATGGCTTAATCCCTGGGTGCTCTGGGGAGGCTGGTTGGTTGATATTGTTTTTCTTCCTATGGGGTTGCAAACCCCTCCAATGCCTTCAGCCCATTTGCTAACTCCTCCTTTGGGGACTCTGTGCTCAGTCCAAAGGTTGGCTGCTAGCATCTGCCTCTGTATTTGTAAGGCCCTGGCAGGGCCTCTCATGAGACAGCCATATCATGCTCCTTTCAGCATGTAATTCTTGGCATCCACAATAGTGTCTGAGTTTGATGACTATATATGGGATGAGTCCCCAGGTCTCTGGGGACAGTCTCTGGGTGGCCTTTCCTTCAGTCTCTGCTCTACATTTTATCTCCTTATTTTCTCCTGTGAGTATTTTGTTCTCTTTTTAAGAAGGACTAAAGCACCCACACCTTGGTCTTCCTTCTTCTTGAGCTTCATGTGGTCTGTGAATTGTATCTTGGGCATTTAGTGCTCTGGGGCTAATATCCACTTATCAGTAAGTGCAGACCATGTGTGTTCTTTTGTGATTGAGTTACCTCACTCAGGGGAAAGAGGAACACTCCTCCATTGCTGGTGGGATTGTAAGCTGGTACAATCACAGTGGAAATCTGATTGGCAGTTCCTCAGAAATTTGGACATAGTACTACCCAAGGACCCAGCTATATACCACTCCTTGGCATATACTTAGAAGATGCTCCACCAGGTAATAAGGTCACATGTTCCACTATGTTCATAGCAGCCTTATTTATAATAGTCAGAAATTGGAAAGAACCCAGATGTCCTTCAACAGAGAAATGAATACAAGAAATGTGGTATACTCTGGAAATCAGTCTGGCAGTTCCTCAGAAAATTGGACATAGTACTACTGGAAGATCCTGCAATACCTCTACTGGGCATATATCCAGAAGATGTTCCATCTGGTAATAAGGACACATGTTCCACTATGTTCATAGCAGCCTTATTCATAATAGCCAGAAGCTAGAAAGAACCCAGATGTCCCTCAACAGAGGAATGGATACAGAAAATGTGGTACATTTATACAATGGAGTACTACTCAGCTATTAAAAACAATGAATTTATGAAATCCCTAGGCAAGTGGATGGATCTGGAGGGCATCATCCTGAGTGAGGTAACCCAATCACAAAAGAACTCACATAACATGTACTCACTGATATGTGGATATTAGCCCAGAAACCTAGACTACCCAAGATACAATTTACTAAACACATGAAACTCAAGAAGAATGAAGATCAAAATGTGGACACTTCGCCCCTTCCTAGAATTAAGAACAAAGCGCACATTAAAGGAGTTACAGAAATCATGTGTGAAGCTGAATCAAAAGGATGGACCAACCAGTGACTGCAGCTGCCAGGGATCCATCCCATAATCAGCCACCAAACATAGACACTATTGCATATGCCAGCAAGATAGTGCTAAAAGGGCCCTGATATAGCTGTCTCGTGGGAGACTATACCAGTGCCTGGCAAACACAGAAGTGGATGCTCACAGTCAGCTATTAGATGGAACATAGGACTACCAAGGAAGGAGCTAGAGAAAGTACCCAAGGAGCTGAAGGGGTCTTCAACCCTAAAGGCAGGAGAATAACATGAATTAACTAGTACCCCCTGAGCCCATGTCTCTAGCTGCATATATAGAAGAAGATGGCCTAGTTGGCTATCGTTGGGAAAAGAGGCCCCTTGGTGATGTAGACTTTATATGGCCCAGTACAGGGGAACATCAGGGACAAGATGTGGGAGTGGGTGGGTAGGGGAGCAGGGCAGGGATGGGGTAGGGTATAGGGAACTTTCTGGATAACACTTGAAATGTAAATGACGAAAATATCTAATAAAAATTGGAAAAAAAAGACTAACATAAAACAAAACAAAAACAGAAATGTGGTACATTTATAAAATGGAGTACTACTGGGCAATGTAATTCCTTGGCCCTCTTCATTTAAATCCTTATGTTTTGAAGAGTCATAAAAGATTATGTTTGCTCTTTCCTCATGTATTCTAAGGTCTAAGTGAGTGCCAGAACAGCCAGTACTGCAAAGAGAAACCCTGTCTCACCTCCCCCCCAAAAAAAAACAAAGAAAAAAAAGGAAAAAATTTCTCATTTGTACTGAACTGACTGATTTTACTTTACCCAGGGTCTAAATTAAATGTGGAAACTTTATTAATAACATAAAAATAAATGTGAATTTTTAGTTTGGAAAGTTATGTTTATTTGTAATTATTCACAAGTGTTTGACTATTTAGAGCATATACATTGTACATGTCAGCTTGGACAGGTATTGTAGAGATATGTACTTATTGGCTTGAGGTTTTTGATATTTTTATTTCTAGAACACATGCCAAAAATTAATAAGTTTTGTGAGAATTTGCTGGGGCCTAGGCCCAGTGGTTCTTTCTTGTTGGTTCTTGTTGAGGCAGTGGAAGTGGAAGACCATCAGTAGAGGTGGAGATAGAGAGAGTACCCAAGAGCTGTAGGGGTCTGCAACCCTTTAGATGGAACAACAATATGAACTAATTGGAACCCCCAGAGCTCATGTCTCTAGCAGCATATGTATTAGAAGTTGGCCATTATTGGGAAGAAAGGCCCTTGGTCTAGCAATGTTTATATGCCCCATTACAGGGGTATGCCGGGGCCAAGTAGTGGTTGTGGGTGGGTAGGGGGGCAGGGCAGGGGGAGGGTATAGGGGACTTATGGGATAGCACTTGAAAGGTAAATGAAGAAAATATCTAATAAAAAATGTGGAAATAAAAGACTTGGTCTTACAAGATACTTTGTGTTGCTATATAATAATAAAATGTTTACCTATCTTAAGTCTAAGTCACTTTGCTATGGTAGCTGATTTGTCTTATGAGTTCCTTTGAGGTGAGAAACTGTTTATCACCTAGTTGTAAAACAGCAGGGGATTAAGTAATGTATTCTCTGTTCTATCTCCACAGGAACTAAGCAGGTCTTACCTCTAGACTGCTAGTTGAAGTCAGGAAGAAAAGGGGGCAGGTTGAAAAGTAGTTTTAGCTTCTCATTCTTCCTTCCTTCCTTCCTTCCTTCCTTCCTTCCTCCCTTCCTCCCTCCCTCCCTCCCTCCCTCTCCCCTCTCTCTCTCTTTCTTTCTTTCTTTCTTTCTTTCTTTCTTTCTTTCTTTCTTTCTCTCTCTCTTCTCTCTCTCTCTCTCTCTTTTATTGGATATTTTCTTTATTTATATTTCTAATATTATTCTTTATCCCGGTCCCACCCCTGAAACCCCTTATATAATTCCCCTCCTATTTTTATGAGGGTGTTCCCCTCTCAACCAACCACCCATCCACTTCCACATCCCTACCCTGGCATTCCCCTACACTGGGGCGTCAAGCCTTCACACGACCAAGGGCCTCTCTTCTCATTGATGCCTGATAAGGCCATCCTCTGCTACATATGCAGCTGGAATCATGGGTCCTTCTATGTGTACTCTTTGGTTGGTGATTTTGCCTCTGGGAGCTCTAGGGCAGCCAGTTGGTTGATATTGTTTTCTTCCTATGGGGCTGCCATCCTCCTCTGTGTTTGTAAGGCTCTGACAGAGCCTCTAATGAGACAGCTATATCAGGCTCCTGTCAGCAAGCACTTCTTGGATTCCACAATAGTGTCTAGGTTTGGTGACTGACTATATATGGGATGAATCCCCAGGTGAGGCAGTCTCTGGATGGCCTTTACTTCAGTCTCTGCTCCACATATTTTCTCCATGTTTTCTCCCATGAGTATTTTGTTCTGCCTTCTAAGGAGTGAAGCATCCACACTTTCAACTTCCTTCTTCTTAAATTCTTAAGAGTTCAGTTCTGTTTAAAATTTCACCTCAGTCCTCTCTTTGTCTTCAGCACTTATACATCTTTCAGAATACATGGCCACATGGTAAAATCACCACAAGTTTACACATAAATTCAAATCATAAGTTTACCACAGAGAATGTTTACATGCATATCCATTAGGAGTAATTATCTGGCTAAACATTCATAATCTGTCACCAGCTTTATAGGTTCATAGAGAGCTAAAAAACATATCTTATGTGACTAAGATATTAGTGAAGTTTTGTATTGATAAGTCCAGTCAATATTTTATCTTCTGTACTTACAGTAAATTGTTAGTTCCCTTTTTATGACCTCTGGTTAATGGTTTTACAACCTCTTGGCATGTGCTTTAAGTTGGAGATTCCTGGTTGCTATCTCAGAAGCAAGTAACTCATGACACTTGAAGATTGGCAGAGTTCTTGATGTCGTTTGGGGTATCAAAGAGGACTTAATAGCACTCTTATTATAAAAGAGCTTAATAATTAATAATATAATTTTAGGAATTCTCATAGAATTATCATTAAAAATTAGAAAACTGTAAATGACCACATTGCCGCCTCACTGGCAAGAAATGGGCATGGACACAGAATCCTTCTGCAAGCATACCTTTATTACATCATGCGGAGAAAGAGGGTGAGCCCAAAATGGGTCCCGCTTAAATACACCTCAGTGTGACGTGTGTCGTCAAGATTGGCTGACTGCCCATCACCTCAAGTTACGCCCCAGATGGGCGGTGACTTACGTGGCTTTGTCACAAGCACATGCGCACTGAACTTGTTTGCTTGTCCCAGGTTGGGGGTGGTGACAGGATGTAGGCGCCAACTTGGAATGGTGTCAGAACCGTCTTGGGCGCAGCTCTCTACATCTCCCCCTTTCTATTTTATTTAAAGGTCTGGCCTAGAGACGAGCAGTACATCGTTGTTGCCAGGATATGGAGTTTAAACCCCATCAAACCGATACCCTTTTGCAGGGAGTGTCAGTGATCAAGGGCTCAATTTTTACGGCATCTTTTCACCCTACCAGGTGCAATGGATCAAGTCCTCTGGGTGCAAGGGCTGAAAAGGAGAAAGGGTGCCACCACGATATGTTGTCACTAGCCTTAACCGTCACTGGGAAAACTTCTCGCCACTAGGTCCCTGTCTTAGGTTGGTCTAGTGTACACATTCATGAAATGGCAGGCAACAACTTCTCTGCAAAATTACTCTAGGGCAAGTGCCAATTTTTAACCTTTATGATTTTAACATGCTGAGCCACATATCGGGAGAGGCTCCTTGTTCTAGTGCTGCGAGTGCTTGAGCAATCACCACTTTGTCACGTTTTTGTTGGGTTCTGAGCTTGCAACCACCCAAAACAGAAGCACAACACCACAGCTGAGGGTAATGCCGAATAAGGCAACTCCCACCCACTCCTTAAAGAAAGAAAAGGCTAAGGATATCCAGGAAGGGAAGTCCCCAAAGGCAATGGGTTTCAGCTGAGTCCCATTGAGTCGCCCAATCTGCAAGAGAAGCCTTCTGGAGAGTTGCTCCGCCCTCAACGACCAACTCCTTCCAACATAGTCCGACAGAAGATGGCTTCATCTCTCGATTCAGCAGGATGAGCAGAACCGGTCGTTGGGAGGTCCATCTGGGAATCATCTTCACGTGCCAAGATTCTTCGTGTCAGTCGTTCTGGCAACCAAAATGGATTGTCTTCTTCCTGTTGGAAAACACAAACAGCTCCCCTGGATCTTATTAAGATAGGATCCAGGCCTTTCCATTGACATCTTTCTATTTCACCATCTTTTTTGGCCTGTCAGGCTCTAGACAATGCCGGTCAACTGCCGTATGGTCTTGACTGTCAAGATTTAAAAAATGTAAGTGTAAGGCATGGTGGCGCACGCCTTTAATCCCAGCACTCGGGAGGCAGAGGCAGGCGGATTCCTGAGTTCGAGGCCAGCCTGGTCTACAAAGTGAGTTCCAGGACAGCCAGGGCTAGACAGAAAAACCCTGTCTTGAAAAACCTAAAAAAAAAAAAAAAAAAAAAAAAAAAAATTAAGTGTAAAGAGAGCCATAGAAATGGTTGCCCTTGGCACTGAGGGTAAAGTCTCCTCGACTCCCCCTTTTTGTTTCATTAAATAAGATTTAAGAGTGCAATGGGCCCGTTCTATAATGCCTTGTCCTTGAGGATTGTATGGTAGACCCGTTAGATGGGTCACCTCCATTTGGCGACAGAATTGTCCAAACTTCTGAGAAGTGTAAGCTGGTCCATTGTCAGTTTTAAGAATTTTGGGTTTTCCCCAAGCACTCCATGCCTCAAGGCAATGCTGAATAAATATTGCAATTTGCCAAAGGATGGGATGTGAGTAACATCCATTTGCCAAATTTGTAGTGGCCTAATACCACGAGGGTTAATCCCCACATGTGGCACAGGTAAGAATTCTTATACATTACCAAGTCCAGCTGTAGCACGAGGTACAACCTTGGCTATCTCTGGAACACAGCATCTCTGTGCTCCCAGAAAACAACTCCCAGATTTCAACTCAGTGATGCTGGTCTCTTCTTAATCATTGCTTATGTCTTAGCTCCAGCTAACCAGCATCAATTGTCCCAGTGGTTCCTTCCATTCTTAACTCTAGAGCCAGAGCCACATGGCTGAAGCTGCCGAGTTCTGCAGGAACTAGAACATGATCCCCTTGTCACTGGCTTTATGTTTTCTAAATCCTTCACTGCCTAAGCTCGGCTATCCTGGTTCTTTCTCTGTAGATTGGCCTTGAACACAGAGATTAGCATGCCTGTCTCATGGGATTAAAGGTGTGTACCACCATGCCTGGATCTAAATTTAGCTGGGTAGGATCTTGCCCCAAGGTCCCACTCCCTTAATTTGTTATCTCCTAGAACACAGGATTTTGCTACATTTTTATGAATAAATGACCATGCACATCTTAATGTTTAACTTAGATCCTATTTCCAAAAGACTACCATTTAGGATAAAAATCCATAAAACATTGTATCAATTAGAAAAAAAATTCTGAGACCCTTTCCGGACTTGTTCATATCCCATGCTTGAAACGACCTCAGCACTATTTGAACATTATTAAATATCCTGGTGGCCTAGCTTCTTGCCACGTGCTGCTGTTCAAGGCTGCTCTAAGCCTAGGCAGACATCTTCCTTCAGGAACAAACACTCTTAGCCTCTCATCCCTGGGGCTAAGAAATTAACAATCTATATTACCGCACCTTCCTCCAGGCAAGGCCCAAAACCACGTGGCCCGGCCAGATCCTGGGCAAACCTGCCTGCCCTTCTCAGCCTCTGTGGACGCTCATACTAAAATTAAGAAGTCAGAGACCAATAGACACGCTTTTTGTAACCATTTTTCTTTTATCAACACAAAACACAAAACAGCCAATCATCCAGACAAAACATGAAACACAAATGTAGACAAACGATGCATCGTACATATAAAGAAAAAACTTCTCTGAGTTCCAGAGAGAGAGAATTGACCCAGATGTGCCTAAGGAACCTCTGCAAAAATTCACTTTCCTCTCTTCTCTCCCGATCCATTCCTGGATCCAATTACCTTAATTCTCCTAAGAATTCTGTAAGCAGCATTTGTCACGGGCTGAGGAGCCATGTGGTTCCTATCTCCTGCCTCCTTTTGTTTATGATTCTGCTGCAGCTGCTGTTCATCTAGATGGTATTTTTCCTCCTCAAAGCAGGCTGCTTCTTCCTCTAAGTCCTCCTCTTCAGAGGGGCTAGATTCTTCATTCTCAGAGCTATCAAGCCCCAAAGCCTCCAACTCCTTTACCGGGCAGAGGTTTGTCTTTTTCCTCTGGCCCTTCCCCTTCTTTGCTTTTTTCTCTCCCAGGGCGTTCTTTCCCTTTCCTCCCATCTCCTCAGATCCAAGGTCCTCAGAGAGGCCTGTCTGCTTAAGCATGCTTTCCTTTCTCTGAGCTCCTAATATCTCTTTCCACTCTGTTTCTGATATGCGGTCCTGTAGTTGTTCTAACGCCCCCTGCCTTGCCTTAACCGTTGGGCGGCATTTCTCATCCTCTAAGTATGGTCTTACCAGTCTAGGGAGAGCGAGCACTGCCACGACAGCGATGAAGACTTCCACTACGCTACTCAGCTGGGGGGGTAAATGATATAAATTAAGACCAAACATACCTCTCAGAGCTTACCCTTGTCCTGCTTGCAGTTCTGAATTCTCCCCATGTGTGGGGGCTCTTCCTCAACGCCAATTTCCCCGGTTATCGGCACCAGCTGTAAATGACCACATTACCTCCTCGCTGGCAAGAAATGGGCATGGACACAGAATCCTTCTGCAAGCATACCTTTATTACATCATGCGGAGAAAAAGGGTGAGCCCAAAATGGGTCCCGCTTAAATACACCTCAGTGTGACATGTGTCGTCAGGATTGGCTGACTGCCCATTACCTCAAGTTACGCCCCGGGATGGGCGGTGACTTACGTGGCTATGTCACAAGCACATGCGCACTGAACTTGTTTGCTTGTCCCAGGTTGGGGGTGGTGACAGGATGTAGGTGCCAACTTGGAATGGCGGCAGAACCAGCTTGGGCGCGGATCTCTATAGAAAACCATCTATTTGTCTATATAGCATCACTACAAGATAGTACATCTTCATTGTTCTGCAGAAATTTGTTCAATAGGGAGGGCTACTACCTAGTGATTATTATATAATATTTAATAAAAACAGGGAAAGCATAATAATAACAGAAAATTTTCCTAAAATGAAATTCTTCTGCAGGAGCAAATCCATCATAGCTTTTAATCCAAAGTAGACCTATCTCAGGAAGATCACCTGCTAGATTTTAGCCTCTCATAGATGGCTCCTGACATAATATCCTAAATAGTTCTGTTTTTAAAAATATTGACATATAAAATATCATCATGAATAATTCCTTCCTTGCAATACCCCTTACATGTCATAAAATATGGTGCCATTTATGTATGGCTACTGGGGTTGTAATTTGTCTTCTTCTATAGGAAGTGGTAGGCATATTTTCTCTCCTTGATTAGTCTTACTGCAAAATATGTAATACTGAGTAAATTCTTTCTCTTCAGTGTTTACTAGCTCATGTCCTTCCATGCATGAAAAGCATAACATTAATGAAAAGGCAAATATCTACACCATTAGTCCTTTCTATGACATTTCTTGCAATTTTCTTAAGCCTAAATCCAAGAGAAGCAAATGTTGATAACATATTCACATCAACTGGGCTCAGACACTTAGCTAGCAACAGAGAAATTATTGTCCTTTTTGAGAGTGTGTGAGCAACAGTGATAAACTAGGACAAATGGGAAAAATCCAGAACTTCCCAGAGCACTCAGTGGTCCATTGTTATCATTAGAACTTGGGTTGTGTGAAGTTAATTTTCCTGATGGCTTCACTTTGGTGCTCATTCTCTTTCCATCCTCCTTAGGAACTTCCTACTTTCTCTCTTTTTCACCTTTATATTTTATAGCTTGATTTCCTTCAGAGCTAGAATCCTAAACTGACAGCTGTGTTAAGGCTGTGCTTCTCATCTCTGTGACTTCTGTCTGTTCCTGCTTGACTTGATTCCTCAGAGACTTGTGTACGACTGCCAGCTTGGAATCTAATGAGTCCTTTCTGCAGAGCTTCTATAGATATTCCAGAAAGCACCAACTTCCCCTTCCTTGGTCACACTCTCCTCCATAAATCTGTCTGAGAGGCATTCTTCCTTCACTGATATATCATCAATACATTGGGAAGGCAGGATGTATGACTATTTGCCACATGAATACTGAAGAGAAGGCAATTTAAGTTAGGTGTGATTTCACAAATATCCCCAAATGTAGGATGACCTTGCTAAATTCTTGGTGGGATTAAATCTAGTTCCTATACTTTTAAATATACATTTTGTCTGGTTAATATATAAAGATAATAGATGATGACACATTTCAGATAACTCATTTTAAATAGACTTCAATTTTTTCTGACCCCAAAGCTAGAGTTATTCATATGATACATGACAGTGATGCATTGACTTACTAAGATGCTGGTTAGGTTAGTTTCTTCCATCTAAAATCAATAAATGGACTGTAGTCGGTTCATAGGTTATAAAAACTGACAATTGCTAAGCTTTCAAGTTCAGTGTTCTCTTTTCTAGAAATGGATTTAGAGCAATTATCTTTCAGTTTCTTTAGTATTAAGGGAAGGTTGGGCACCATAAAAGTAAAACAGAGGCATTTATTTTATTAACTAATTTACTATATTAGCTATTACATGCTTTTAAAAAGCCTGCCATAAGAAGTAAATAAATAACATATTAACAAATTAAATATCATATCCGAATTTTTTTTAAAAATCACAGTAACTGCTAACAATGCTAGTCAATTAGTTTTCTGAACTAATTCATGAATAAAGTTAACTTGATTTTAATGGCATTTTTAATTTACAGGGTTATATTATAACTACACTCTGTACAGAAGGAAGAGAAAATAGTAAACATCTCCAAAGCAACACATAGAATGAAATTGGCAGAGGCAAGCTTCAGACCCACAACATTTAGACTGAGAGCCACAAAGCTTTAGTGGGGCTCCATCTGTATCAGAGGACACTTGTACACAAAGGTCCAGGACAGTCTGAAGGAGTCCCTGTATTATTATGAAAAAACCATTGTCTTAGTTAGACTTTTACTGCTGTGAACAGACACCATGACCAAGAAAACTCTTATAACAACATTTAATTGAGGCTGGCTTACAAGTTCAGAGGTTCGGTCCATTATAATCAAGGAGGGAACATGGCAGCATCTGGATACATATGGTGCAGAAGGAGCTGAGAATTCTACATCTTCATATGAAGGCTGCTAGCAGAATACTACCTTCCAGGCAGCTAGGAATACAGTCTTAAAACACACATCCACAGTGACATACCTACTTCAACAAGGACACACATTTTAATAGTGCCCCTCCCTCAGTCTAGCATATACAAACCATCACATTTCACTCCCTGGTCCCCCTAGGGTTGTTCAAACACATGAGTCTATAGGATCCATACCTACCCATAGTATAAGAAAAAATACATTTAGTCCAGTTTCCAAAACCCTAATACTTTATAGCAGCCTCAAGAATGTTAAAAGTCCAAAGTTCTAGGTCTTTTCTGAGATTCATCAAGTCACTTAACTGTAATCCCCAAATCAAGACAGGAAACCAGCTGGGCAAACTCCAAACTCTACATCTCCATGTCTTATGTCAAAGTGGTCTTGTTGACTGCAAAAAAAAGTCTCCTGGGCTGATTCCACTCCCTGTTAGCAGTTTTCCTCAGATAGCCCATGGGTCTGGCATCTGGAACATCTTGAGGTCTCCAAGGCCACTTTAATGTTACAGCTTCTTGCTTCAATGTCTGGTATCTACACATGAGCTTCTTCTGGGCTCCTCTAAAGGGTTGGCATCACTTATCTACCTCTGTACTCTGTAGCATTCTAAGATCAGGGTGATCTGCTTCACTGCCACTGCTGTTCTTGGTGATCCTCCCATGGTACTGGGGTCTTCCACTGCAACTAGGTTTCACCAATAGCCCCTTGTAGGCTATCTTCATCATGCTATGCTTCAAATCCTTTGCATGAACCCTTTAGTTCTGGGCTGTCAACTAAAACTGAGGCTGCACCGCCACTAATGGATTTCCCTGATCTCTCACAATGCCAACATTCAGCTACTCTTCATGACCTCTTCATACCTTCAAAACCAGTACCAGCTGTGTGATTCTTAAATATTATTAAATTCAGTTGCAGCATGAGGTAAAACCATGGCTACCTCTGGAACACAGCTTCTTTGTGCTCTCAGAAAGCAATTTCCAGAAGATTCACCTCAGTGATGATAGTCTCTTCTTAATCACTGCTAATTTCTTAGCTCCAGCATCAAATTGTCCCAGTAGTCCCTTCTATTCTTGACTCTAAAGCCAGAGCCACATGGTCAAAGCTGCTGAATTCTGCTGTTTGATGGGGCTAGAACATGCCCCACCCCTCTTGTTCTATTGTATTATCACCAGCTTTTTTTTTTTCCAACTTCTTCACTGCCTAAACTTGTCTGTCCTGGAACTTGTTCTGTAGATTGACCTTGAACTCAGAGGTCTGCATGTCTCAGTCTCCAATAATGCTGGGATGAAAGGCATGTACCACCATGCCTGGACTTAAGCTCTCCTTCACCTAAAACCTGCTCTGTTCAAGACTGGCCTTGAACTCAGAGATCTACTTGCCATTGCCTCCTGAGATTAAAGGTTTCTTCTTTCAAGCCTGGACCTAAACTTAGCTGTGTGGGATCTGGCCCCAAGGTCACTAATCCCTTAGCTCAATTTAATATCCTTGAACACAGAATTCAGCTCCATTTCACTTCTGGAGCCCCTTTAATACTCAAACCACACTTTTTATTTTTTCTTTCTAAGCTTGCTATGCTTGTTTAAAATGCTCTTCATGAGACTTAAGGAGAGAACAAAATCTATGATGGGCATTTCTGAGACATCCTTTTTCAATGCAATTAATTTGAGCCTCTTCACCTTAGCCTCAAGCAGACTTTTCAGACAAGGGCAAAAAGCAGCTATGTTCTTTACCAAAATACTACAAAAATAGTCTCTAGGCCACATACTGAAGATCTTCTCTGCTGAAACCTCTAGGACTAGGTCTTCATAATTTAAATCACTCACAGCAACAAAGTCTTCCATACTCCTACTAAGATGGTTCATTAAGCTCCACTTAAAACATCCCATGTATTTCCAAATCCAAAGTCCCCAAATCCGCATTCTTCCAAACAAAAAGATGGTCAGACCTATCACAGCAATACCCTATTCTCTGGTACCAAATTTTGTCTTAGTTAGGGTTTTACAGCTGTGAATAGACACCATGACAAAGGCAACTCTTATGAGGGCAATATTTAATTGGGGCTGGCTTATAGGTTCAGAGGTTCAGTCCATTATCATCAAGGCAGGAACATGGCAGCATCCAGAGAGGCATGGTACAGGAGGAGCTGAGAATTCAACATATTCATCTGAAGACTGCTAGCAAAATACTAGCTTCCAGGCAGCTAGGAGTATGAACTTAAAGTACCCACAGTATCATACCTACTACAACAAATCCACACTTTCTAATAGTGCCACTCCCTTGGCTGAACATATACAAATCATAAGCATCAATATTCTTCTTCCATCACCTACTGCGAATGTTCGAACTTAGTCTCAACATCTTAGAGTTCTTCAATATCCATAAATAAGTGATTCACAGAATAAAATTTTAACATTTTATCAAATCAATATACACACAGCTGTGAGTGGATAATTTTGTTGTGTGAAATCTAGCTCTCTAACGATAACTGAGCAAAAGAAATGAACAATTTGAAGTTTTATTTTTAATCCTCACTTCAAGAATAAAATTTAGTTATATTTTCAAGTAAGTTCAAAATAGCAACATATGTACTCATTAAATAGTTATTCTTATTAATAGAACCTTTGTGTAATTATATCCTGTCACTTAAAAAAAAAGATAATGATTCGAATTTTCAGAAAATTCCTGAATTCTGTGTAATTAAATTAGCTGAAAAGTTAACTATGGGGCCAGAGATTATATAATTTAGTTACTTAGATCTGCATGTTTCTCTGACAAAATTATATGATCTTTTAGTGTAAGTGTCAGCAAACATTTCTATAAAGGTACAAACATTCATCATTTTTGTCCCCCTGTGTTAAAAGGTATTTATCAAAACCTCTCCAAGTAGTAGTACGAAGAATATGCACATACAGAACACATTAAGTTGTGTTTAATGACAACCTAATTGTGCAAAGCAAAGAATGTACTGGATTAAATACTCACAATGTGGTGGGCTTAAAAAGCAAAAGGATGAACAAATTTGAGAATTTTTAAAGCAATTATTTCACCCTTTTTTGGCAAGTTTTAGAAGCTTTGCTACCATAGAACTGTGTAGGGAGAAGATAGATACTTTTTCTCAAGACAACCACTAGGGAAAGCATAAATGTTATCATACAAGAATGTCTCTTCAGAGGTGAGAGTGTATGTGTGTGTGTGTGTGTGTGTGTGTGTGTGTGTGTGTGTGTGTTATGTTTTGGTATTTTTGTCTTATTGGGAGTTTTTGTTTTCTTTTCACCATTGCTTGTTGATATATGTGTTTGTTTGTGTATATATAATATATATATATATATATATTATATATACATATATACATTGCAAATATATATATATATATATATATATATATATATATATATATATATTACAAAAAATAATGAGGAAAAAAGAAATCATAAAGTTAAATGCCTAGGGAAGTTAGGAGAATTGGCTAGGAGTTATCAAAATCCATAAAAATTTATTTTAAATAATATATGTGTTTGTATTTTTGTTTTTTATTTAGTTTTTGTTTGCTTATGATATTATTTTTTGAGAGAAAGAAAGAACATGAAATTGGGAATGTAGAGAGGTAAGGAGGATGGAGGGAAGACATGGAGGAGATAAAAACATGATTAAAATGTATTGTGTGAAAAACATTGTAAATAAACAAAAAATGTTTCAATAGAGAAAGAAGGTATGGAAATGGGTAAGCAGGAAGGTGTGAAAAACCTGGGGATGTCTGGTGGAAGACAGTGATCACAATATTTTACAAAAACAATTTTTAAAAATTATATAATGAAAAACTGAAATAAAAATAATACATAAATAAACAGATTAGACGCTCATTTTGAACTCTTATATTTAGACCCTGTGCTGGTTAGGTTTTTCATTTGTTTGCTTATTTGTTTGTTTGTGTTTTTCTTTTCTTTTTTTTTTTTTAGAGATTTATTTATTTATTATCTGTAAGTATACTATCTGTCTTCAGACACTCCAGAATAGTGCATCAGATCTTGTTACCAATGGTTGTGAGCCACCATATGGTTGCTAGGATTTGAGCTTAGGACCTTTGGAAGAGCAGTGGGTACTCTCTTAACCACTTAGCCATCTCACCAGCCCCATTGTTTGCCTTTTTCTGTCTTTATATTTGGTTTTGTTATTTCTTCTGTTTGTTTGTTTGTTTGTTTGTTTGTTTGTTTCCCCAATTTGACAGAAACTAGAGTTCTTTAGGAAGAGGGAACCCTCAATTTTCTCACTGAGGAATTAACCTCTATCAATGTGGCCTATATGTAAATGTGTGAGAAAAGTTATTGATTAACTTAATTAATTAATTTAGAATAGCCCAGCACACTGTGAAGAGTGCCACACCCCGAAGCAAGTGAAAGCATAAGAAATCAGGCTGAGCAGACCAAGGAGGAAGCTCACAAGCAACATTCCTTATGACCTCTGCTTCAGTACCTACCTCCACATTCCTGACTTGAGTTCCTACCCTAGCTGCCCTCCATGATGAAGGACTCCAACCTATAAAATCTGGGAAAGTCATATGTCCTCAAGTTGCTTTTGGATATGGTAATTTATCACTTCCCTGACAGTACTGGGAAGCAACAGGAACTGTAGCCACTTATGACACATGGATTCAGCAGGGTTCTTTGCCAGTATACTGCAATATATAGTGGGACAACATTAGAGTGTTTATTGGTTATTGGAATTAAATGAATTCACAAGGTGTTTTTTTTTCTTTTATTTCACTTGATTTTGTGAGAAGAACCATGAGGTCACAGTAACTTTCTGGGGTCAGTTCTGTCTTCCTACCTTGATTCTTGGGATAAGCACTCATGCACATTGATCCACCTTCAAAGACCAAGTAATCATACTTTAATATATAGTAGTGGGATTTGATTTCAAAAATGAGCTAAGGAGAAGACACTTATAATCAGGAAAAATAAATGATTATAGAACAGCTTATGGTTTTATTATTTAAAATTTTTTCTTAACTGTTTTCCCTTTAAGTTCTACTAATATAAATGTAGAGATTCATTTCATGTATGTTAGAATTCAGCACATAAAATTTCAAGTACATCAGTGATATATATATATATATATATATATATATATATATATATATATATATATATGTGTGTGTGTGTGTGTGTGTATGTATATATATATATATATACATATATACATATAGTACATATATAGTACATATATAGTACATATATAGTACATGTTATATATATATATATATATATATCACTGATGTACTTGAAATTTTACTTGTTTGATGTACTTCAATATATATATGTATATATATATATATATATATATAACATGTACTATATCAGACAGGTTCTGCCTGTTCAACTCTTAATTACCATAATTACACCATTTAGATTTAAAATCTGAACACTATAATAAAAACTTCAAATTTTTGTGATTTTTAATTTTTATTACCTTTTAAAGAAGCAGAGAAGGATCAACAATTATTTTAAAAGATATTTGGGTGTAACTCATTCCCATCTTCTTTCATACGTCCCATAATTAACATTTAAAAAAATATTTTATACTATCTAGACATCAAGAGAACATTTAGTACCTTCTTTCTATTCTTTGTATATTATTAACTAGTACTAAAGTGTCAATCAAAACTGAACTTGTCTTTTATGGTCCCAAGCTCTAATCAGTAGCTCTGATATAAAATCTGTCTCTTTAGTGTCTTAGTCAGGGTTTATCTTCCTGCCTAAAACATCACGACCAAGAAGCAAGACTGGGAGGAAAGGATTTATTCAGCTCGCACTTCCACATTGCTGTTCATCACCAAAGGGAGCCAAGACAGGAACTCACACAAGGTAGGAAGTTGGAAGCAGGAGCTGATGTAAAAGTGTTGGAGGAATGCTCCTTACTTCCTTACTTCTCTGGCTTGCTCAGCTTGCTCTCTTGTAAGAGCTACTAATATTAAGACTCCTAAGACTCCTAAGACTGCTAGCACAGTAATAGAACCACCCACAATGAGCTAGACTCTCTCCCATTGATCACTAACTGAGAAAATGCCTTACAGCTAGATCTAATGGAGACCTTTCCTCAAGGGAGGCTGTTTTTTTCTGTGATAACTCCAGCTGGTATCACGTTGACACACAAAACCAGCCAGAAAACCCATAAACATTCATCTGTCAACTCTTCTTTTAAAAGCCTTGTTTATGTTTCAATATTAAACAGATGTATTTGTTTGCTACAAATTTGGGCCAGTAGAGTTAATTATCAAAATAACACATATTAAATTTAAAAGTATTTAGGCTATAAGCAAATGAAGTCTACAAATTACACATACTTTAAATTACTTATGCATGCAGAAGTGTTTTGAAAGGTGAGAAGTATTTCATCAAATGTCATCAAGAGTTACTAAGTCCCTTCTGCATCTGGAAAACACTGATACCTGATTGAGAGCTACAATTACATTGAACATTTATATGCATTTTATTTGTCGCCTTCATAATTAGGTAAGGAGTAATATAGAATTACTCATAACTTGTTACATAAGGATGGAAACAAGTAAGTAAAATGGAAAGATCCTTAAATGCTCTCAATATTTTTTTTGTATTTTTGCAGTGTCTTAAAATGTGATAGTAGCAATCGTCACTGAACTTTCAAGTTTTTTTCCTTGAATGATTCTCCCAGACTTATGCATTGAAATATGTAAAAAAGAAAATACTTACATAATTCCTTAGCAGCCCTCAAGTCTTGCAGGGAAGGAAACTGACTTGGTGACATATTCTGTACTATGAATACCTCATAGAAGATTGAACAAACAGAAAACAGTTTTCAAAGTAGTCATGAGAAGATAAACATAATTATATGGCTTATTTTAAAATTCTCAAAGGATATGATATAAAAAAAATTTATCAGAGAGCAGTAGTCTTTTTTTTTTAAGACAAGTGAAGTTTGATTTGATTTCAGAAGGAAGAATCACTAACAAGCACCATATCTCTTGTTCTGAAAGATACTACTACCTAGAGATATGTTTCATTTCTGAACAAATACTTTTAATTTATTTTTTGAGAATTTCATATATGATATGAATTAATTCATTCATTCATCAATTATACCCTTTCTTTCCTCTCTCCTTCCAACTCTTCCTTGTGTCCATGTTGCTCCTTTTAAACTTTATGGCCACATATTCTTTAATGTCACATATATACATATGTAAGCTTATAAATACAACCTATTGGGGCCTTTTATGTAGATCATATGTATATTGGTTTGTGACTGACAGCTTGAGACTGGATAACCTATCAGAGAGTGGGACATTTTTAGAGAAGATTGATTTCACTCTCTCTACAGCCATTAATTACCGATATCTCTTCATCTGAGGTTAAAAGCTTGCAAAATACTAATAAAATAAAATATAAAATTAATAATATAATATATATTATATATGTATTATAGCATAGATACTTGTGTACCAAATCTGTACTTGTCTCACAGGGATTCTAGTCTCAATGTAACTAAAATAATTTGATCTTAATTCTGATGGTGTTAAGGTAGAATAAAAAAAGTTTCCTCCATTAACATTCTATTAATTAATTAATTACAAAAAGAGATTCTATACAGTTGCAGTTTCATTCTATGTCTTTTAAATAACTTTACCTCGATTCAAACAAATATTTATTAATAAAAATTGAATCATTAAAATCAGCACATTTTTTTAAATGAGTGAAAATTAAATTCATTAGTTCTAGTAACATAAATCCATACTCCTGGATTCTGCTAACTCATGGAAATCTTTTTTTTTTTTCATCCTCCTGGTTGTGGAACCTTGTAAAAAACAAATTTGTCAAGATGAGGAAAGAAGAGTTAGGGAGGCTGTGAGAGATCAAACGAATATGAGGAAAGAGGCAAAAGCCCATGGCCAAATTTGTTCAACTTTTGAAAATTTGGTTGTGTGACAATCATCCATAATTTTTATGAGACCTGTCCCTGTTGACCAAGTCTGGCTAAAACATTGCCATTTGGGATACACCTCATCAATTTTTTTGAACATATTTCTCAGATGAATCATTTTCTGAGATTTGGAGCTATAGTCACTTGACTGGCAGCAGACCATCAGAGAGCATGGCATTCCTCTGGACCACGTTTGGATCTAACAAGTCTGTTAGAACGTCATCGTCAACCTCTTTGATGGCTTTAAGAAGCCTGTTGGAATGTCATTGTCAAACTCTTTTATGGCTCTAAGAAGCCTGTTAGAACATTGTTGTCAACCTCTTTAATGGCTCTAAGAAGTCTGTTGAAATGTCCTTGTCAACCTCTTTTTTTTTTTTTTATTTGTCATATTCTTTACTTTTACATGTGTGGAGGTCAAAGGACAACTTCCAGGAGTTGGTTCACTGCCTCCAATATGGGTTTCTGGGATTGAAGTTAGTTAGGTCATTAGCATTGGTAACAAATGCCTTTATCTGACCATCTCGGCAGCACTATAAAGTAGATTTCTTCTGTCTGTCAGTAATATACTGCTGTCAGTGAAGGTCTAAGAGATTCTCTTGGAGACAGAATGCTTTATGACTGGTGACACCCACAGACTTTACATCCAAGGCTCCCATCCTTCCCAAGTCCTGCCAAGAATATTGGGGTCTGTCACCTGATCCACCAAGCATTTCACTTGAGTCTCTTCTGAAAGTCCACTATCTGGCTCTTGTGCACAAATGTTGTAGTCTTTGTTGCCTCAAGCTACAGCTGTATAACTCCAAAAGGCAGGTGAAGTTTCATGGCCTAGACATAGCTCATCACAAGTTATAACTGCTGCGTTGGCCCCTGTTAACTTTCTCTTAGCATAGCGTATTTTATGTTGTGGATACCAATTCTTTTCCATTATATTTATTTCTTGAATTCATGATCATTCTTTTTTCAGCATTGTCTGCTCAAAACCCTTCCAATCAAACCTCTTTGATGGCTCTAAGAAATCCATTAGAACGTCATTTCACCCTCTTTAATGGCTCTAAGAAGCCTGTTTGTTAGAACGTTGTTGTCAACCTCTTTGATGGCTCTAAGAAGCCTGTTAGAACATCTTTGTCAACCTCTTTGATGACTCTAAGAAGCCTGTTAGAACGTCTTTGTCAACCTCTTTGATGGCTCTAAGAAGCCTGTTAGGACATCCTTGTCAGCTTCTTTGATGGCCCTAAGAAACCTGTTAGAACATCTTTGTCAACCTCTTTGATGGCTCTAAGAAGCCTGTTAGAATGTATTTGTTGTTCACCACTGGTTTGCTACAGGATTTACTCTTTAGTGTACATGAAAATCACTTAGAGGAATGGTTTCTTGTTCTATACTATAACATAAGATCTTCATTCAAAATTATGATTTTACTTTTAAATTTTCACTAGTTAATGGGGCACCCACACAAAAAAGCATATGCCCTTTCCAGTTTGTCAGTGGTAAAGAACCATTGAATGGGACACACTGAGTTCTTTATAAGTTCAAGGCATTGTGAAAGAATCCTCTGACATTTGCTCTCAAATGGCAGCCTTGCTCTGCTGCCAGCCATTTCAATAGCTGGCCTAATACACTTTTTCTTCAAGGTTCTCTATTTTTTTGCAGAAGTTTTTGAACCAACATGGCATTTTTTTCACAGTTCCTGGGCCAAATATGTTCCTATTGCAAACTGTCTCCTCTGCTTTGCAACACATATTAAATTTGAATATGAAAAGTCTCTTAAATTTGTTCTTTCTGGAACAATATTCCCATAGTACAAAATTAACAGCAAATTATCAGTCTTTACCAAAAAAATGAAAAGTGAGAAGCAAGTATTACAATGATGTATGATATAACCCCTCTTGTTGAGAATGTATTTTAATACCAAATGACAATCTACAATCATGTGACAACCATGATTACTTTTACACTAGTCTAATATTACATTGAGTATAGGGTGGTAACATTTTGTTACCAGGAACACAGGCTCATCTGAAATACTAAACTTATTAGTTAATAATGTTTATTTCCCCAAGTAGTAGTATGTAATGTGTATGTCTTTCAGAGTTCTAAATACCTAGAAAAATATTGCAGATAGCATTTATTGCTGAGCTGCTTTATATGATATGGTTATAATAGAGACTATTGATCTTATGTAGAAATGGAAAAATTTGAGTCAGATTAACTACTGGCCACTTAATTTAACAGCATACTAAAATAGTCTGAATTTTATGTAATCATTAAGACAGAATTCCTTTTCTCTAAAACTATAAGAAAACTGTTTATTCTCCTGAACATTGTCCCACTCTAATTTCCATATTCAGTATTTGTATTTCACATACATTGCAATTTAAGATGTGTCAATGTTCATTGAATTTTTTATAAATGTATTGTGTAAGAAAAATTATGGAACTTACATTCAATAACTTGTACATTATATGCAGTTTTCAAAAATAGTGATGTTAGATGTTTTTTAATAAGGGAAAATAAATTTGGGTTTTAAACAAGAAAATAATAATACATTCCTAGACAGTCTGACTAGTCACATTTAGCTGAGCAGAGCAACACATTGAAGATAACACTGTTTACATTAAAACACCTCTGAGGAAATGGATGGGGCAGTAATTTTAAATAATGATTTTTGTAAGAGTTAGAGTTATTTGGTCCAAAATGTAAAAGGATAATAGAAGAAAGAAAGAGAGAGACACAAACAGTGTGTGTGTGTGTGTGTGTGTGTGTGTGTGTGTGTGTGTGTGTGTGTGTGTGTGTTGTACTTCTTGTAAGTACACTCTGACATCGAAACAGTAGGAAGCAGTATATATAATACATCTCCCTTCCTAGAGTTGTCAGACTAGATTATCTTCTGCACCATGCCTTTAGTATTCTCGTGGCTGATAGTAGATGGCATTTGCATAATGCTTAGCATATGCCATGTGCTGTTCTAAGCATATCACATGCATTATCATGTCAAATTAAAAGGACAGCCTGAACCAGCATGAAGAACAGCAGAGAGATTTAACCTCCTCAGAAATTCCTAGCATGACTATGTGCGTAAAGGGGATTTTTTTTTTCCTTTCTGGGACAAGAATGGAGCTGATCTAATGCTCCCATATGGCTCTATTTTATAGGTCCAGACAGTTCTTCATTCTTCCACCCTCTTTTTAGGTCCTGTTCATCTGACATTATATTTCTTTTCTCTGCTTTCATCCTGTCTTGTACATTATATACAAACCCTTCAGCTTCCATGAAAGGCTTGTCAGACAAAAAAAGCAAATGAAAGAGGCTGGACCCCCTTTCCTTCTGGGTGGTAGCTAACTGGTCACTCTTCAACTGATGTCACATTCTAGGCAAATGGATGGATCTGGAGGGTGTCATCCTGAGTGAGGTAACCCAATCACAAAAGAACTCACATAACATGTACTCACTGATATGTGGATACTAGCCCAGAAGCCTAGACTACCCAAGATACAACTAACTAAACACATGAATCTCAAGAAGAATGAAGTTCAAAATGTGGTCTCTGTGCCCCTTCCTAGAATTAAGAACAAAGCACACACTGAAGGAGTTACAGAGATCATGTGTGAAGCTGAATCAAAAGATGGACCAACCAGTGACGGCGGCTGCCAGGGAGCCCTCCCATAATCAGCCACCAAAATAAACACTATAGCATATGCCAGCAAGATAATGCTGAAAGGGACCTGATATACCTGTCTTGTGGGAGGCTATACCAGTGCCTGGTAAACACAGAAGTGGATGCTCACAGTCAGCTATTAGTTGGAACACAGGACTCCCAAGGTAGGAGCTAGAGAAAGTACCCAAGGAGCTGAAAGGGTCTTCAACCCTATAGGTGGAAGAATAACATGAACTAACTAGTTCCCCCTGCGCTCGTGTCTCTAGCTGCATATATGGAAGAAGATGGCCTGGTTGGCCATCATTGGGAGGAGAGGCCCCTTGGTCATACAGACTCTATATGCCCCAGTACAGGGGAATGCCAGGGCCATTACGTGGGAGGGGGTGGGTAGGGGAGCAGGGCGGGGACGTGGTAGGGTAACGGAAAATTTCTGGATAACATGTGAAATGTAAATGAAGAAAATATCTAATAAAGAGAAAAAGAAAAAAAGAGAAGAGAGAGAACCTTTATTGAGAAAATGTCTACATAATATACACAAGCCTGTGGGATATTTTCTTTTCTTTTCTTTTCTTTTTTATTATTATTATTATTATTATTATTATTATTATTATTATTATTATTTTGGTTTTTTGAGATAGGGTTTCTCTGTATAGCCCTGGCTGTCCTGGAACTCACTTTGTAGACCAGGCTGGCCTCGAACTCAGAAATCCTCATACCTCTGCCTCCCAAGTGCTGGGATTAAAGGCGTGCGCCACCATCGCCCGGCAGGGATATTTTCTTAATGATTCATGGAAAAGAACAGTCCATCAATAGCGGTGCCATTCCTGAACTGAAGTCCTGGGATTTATAAGAAAGCAGGCTGAACAAGCCATTGAAAGCAGGAAAGCAAGAAGCACCTCTATATGGTCTCTATATGAGCTCCTGCCTCCAGGTTCCTATTCTGTTTGAGTTGCTTCCCTCATTGCTTCTGATGACGAATTGGTATATGGAACTGTAAGCAAAATAAACACTTTCTTCTCTGAGTTGTTTTTAGTCATAGTGTTTCAGCACAAAAGTAGTCAACCTAACTAAGACAAGTACCGGGATTATGGAGTATTGCTGTGATAGAACTAAATAAGGTGTTTTGGGGAGGATTATAGAAGGACTTTGGAACTTTGTAAAAGAAAAGCTGTTGAGTGTTTACTTCTTGGAGAGCTGTTCTGTAGGAGCTTGGAATTTTCAGAGCGATGTTGAAAGGCTCCATTGGGCCATCAGTTCTTTTTTAATTGAGATTCTGTGGTTCTAGCTCGCTGGGGCTGAAGAATCAGCTGTGATGAACGAGACAGCCAACGCACTAAAAGGAATCTTTTGCTTTGCTGAGACACTCAATGCTGATTAGGTAGAATTGAAAAGCTAACAGTGATTAAGAAGAGACAACCATCATTGATGTGAAATCTTGGAAGACCTGTTCTCTACATACAAACACAGATGTGTTGCAGCAGTGGCCAAGGTTCTACCTTGTGCTGGCAGCTGGACTAGGTAGTATAAGTATCACTGACGTTGTACTGGACTTGAAAGCATGAAGGAGTCATAGAACACAGCTGAGAATTGGCAATCTGAGAGACCAGAAGAAGCCATTGTTGATAATACAGCCTTACTGTTAGTTTAAGACCCAGGATTAAAAAGGGCATGCAGAGAGCCTGTGAGAGGCTATTTGAAAGTGTAGCCCAGTTGCAACAGAGGACCCTAGTACTTTGCAGATGGCAGCACCATTGAATTACAATCAAGTACAGAGTCAGGGATGCAGTAGAGTCAGCCAGAATTCTAGAAGACAACCTGTGTGTATTTCAGAGGGCAATGTTGAAGGAGTGAACCATCTCTTGAAGGACCCCAGAGGATGAGTTAATGAGATATTGAGTTATTTACAGTGTTAGAGTTTGGTTTGCTTTGTTCAGATTTTGTCCGTGATCCTGTTCTTTCTTCTTGAAGTATTTAACTTAATTTGACTTATACAGGATCTCTCAGTTGAAAGACTTTGAACTTCTACAGGAGATTTTGGATTTTTAAGATTGGATATTTTAAAAAGGCAAAACCTTTAATGTATTTGAATTTGTAAAGACTATAGTATTTTCAAAATTATTTATATTTTATATCATGATATTAATATTAATAAATATTAATCAATTAAAATGAAAATAGAAAGGATATTATTTAAAAGTGATGGGGGTTATGTGTCAAGTTGACAAAGGTCAATGTATTAGCTAGATTGTTTTTGTCCATTTGACACAAGCTAGAGACATTAGAAAGTAGAGAGCCTCAACTGAACAAAAGATAGGTCTATAGGCAAGCCTGTGGGGACATTTTCCTAATTAGTTATACATGGAAAATGGTCCAGCCCATTGTGGTTAGTGACAACCCCTAATCTGGTAGACCTGGATTCTATAAGAAAGCAGGCTGAGCAAGCCATGGGGTGCAAGCCAGGAAGCAATAATCCTCTGTGTCCTGCTTCCAAGTTCTTGCCCAGTTTGAATTCCTGCCCTCACGGGCTTTTATAATGAATCCCGAACATAATAAACCATTTCATTCCCAAGTTGATTTTGATCTTGGTGTATTGTCACAGTACTAGTAACCCTAACTAAGACAGCAGTTAAGAGCTTATATCATGATCCACAACCATGAAACAGAGAGCTAATAGGGAATAGTATTAACTCTAGAGTCCTCAAAGCTCACCACCACCAGTGACAAAGCTCCTCCAACATATAACTCTTTAGCCTTCCCAAGCAGCTCCACTAATGAGGGACCAAGTAATCAAATATAGGAACTCTTCTAATTCAAATTCCCATGGCAGGTAACTAGAGAGTCCTCACCAGATATAGTAGCTCCCTGTAATCTTGGATAGCCATGCCTTGGCAACAGAGAGAAACACATTTATCTGTTATCATCTAATCCATTCTAGGTATTTTGTTACATCAGCAGAAATGGAACAACATAGATTGCAAACTCCTAAAATATTTTGATGATTGTCATACAAAGTTTGATTCTGATTTCTGCCATAAAATACACTTTAAAAAGTGCTGAAATCATTTTAATAATATTTTAGCAAGGATAACTACCATGAACAATAAAAAAAAATGTTCGTAGAAATTTTAAGTCAAAGCAGTAGCATGGATATCATCATACTTAACAGAAAATATTTAATAGCCTAATTTTAATGTTCATTTTTTTGATGAGACTACAGTAGATCATCATTTGCTTATCAGAATCTGTCATTTAGTTACTAACATTTGCATATTAATAGAACCAGCCCTTTTTGATTTTTAACTCACAACTCATATGAGTTAAAACTTTGGGATGTTCTTGGAAAAATGCTAGCATTACATGTTCTTTTCACAAATTCTAACTCTTGAAGAACAATATTAATAACTTCCTCACTTGAAATATTTTACTTAACATTGTGTTAGTGATCTCTAACAAAAATTGAAACTATTAACTCAAAATCATTTAGGTTCTTATGAAAACATGACATGGTTTATTGCTGAAGATGAAAACTTTTGCATAAATTACAAATAATTACGACAGTCATGAGAGGAGCACCATGTTTAGATGATACTGGACAAAAATGGCCTCTGAAAACTATTGGATAAATTAATATACCATAATCATCTAAATATTTGTGTCTGTTTTGAATTTCACAATCAAAGTTAACAACTTTTAAAGATTCAGTCTTTAAAATCATTGATGTTATTTTACATAAGATATTTAGGATGGATTCTTCATGCAACTAAACAATGATGAACCTTATATTTGTTGAGCATGCCAAGAGAGCTTTAAATTCATAATTAGTATACCTGTAAATGAACATGGGTATTTGCTGGTGCTTAAATTTGTAATAATCTTTGAGTGTTTTCTGGAATAGAGATGAACACTGTTATAAGTTGTATCAGATTCCCTACTTCCCAAATATTTTCTCAGCAGATCAACTCCTTTGCCACATAGATTAGTTATCTACACCACATCATACAATGTAGAAAAGTAGGGCTAAAAGAGGGAGATAATAAAGGAGTTAACACCCACTAAAACATAGAGGCCATAGGAGTTCACTTTATTAAAGGACATTACTGGAAAATAATCTTTGTATCACATGTATCTTGTATCAGATTATATATTATTGTCTCTAAGGCATGTAACCTTTTAAAATGCATAAATTGCCATTTTATGTATTACTGTCACTAATAAACATCAATTTTAACTATAAAACAGAATTTTAGCATGTGTAGTCTTTGCTGTGATGTTTGAAATACAAATATGGGATCATTATATGATAATATATTTAATACATTTTAATTCAAGAACTTAGAATCATCTCTTAAAGATTAATTTACTTGTCATCATTCTTTTATATTAGCATGAGCCAAACACTCTTGCAACATAGATATGGAAAATAATTTACATTGTTGCAACAATTAGTATAACAAAGAAGGTTGGTCATTCTGTACTAATATTGGACTTAGTTAAAAGTAAAAGGTTATAATGTGTTGTCACACAGCAGGATTGTTAGAGAAAGTGATTCTATACTTAATGGGCATCCCACACAGGGAAAAGAAAGAACTGCGAACGCTTTTGCCAAAACAAACTGATAAATATTTTCAAATATGAATATACATACCTTGTTATTATAACATATTTATCAAAATATAACATGAAGCTTCTACTAATAGTCACATATTTGTACATTCATGTGTTAGTTAAATGTAAAGAAAATGTAAAAACAACAGGCTGTCTTAGTGCTCTATTGCTATGAGGAAACATTATGACCAGTTAGGAAAGAAATTATTTAATTAGGGGCTTGCTTACAGATTCAGAAGCTGAGTTCATTATGATCAAGGCAGAAGCATTATGGCAGCCAGGTATGGTGCTGGAGAAGAAGCTGAGAGCTACATCCTAATCTGCAGGCAGAGAGTGAGAGATCAGCCCTGACATGGCTCTTGAAATCTCAGTGTCCACTCAGCAGTGACCCACTTCCTACAACAAGGCTAACCCTCCTCCAAGTCCTTACCTCCTAATCCTTGTAACCATATCAAAGAGCTCTATTCCCAGGCAAAATAGATGAGTCTATTCAGGGGCATTCTTAATTTAAACTATCACATAAAGTAAAATTGTAAAGTACTATTTCAAGAAGGAATAAGATTGAACAAGAAAAGCCTATATACTTTTTCAAAATGATGAAAGTTCCAAATTAATCCAAAAAGCATACCATTTTAACCGCAATCTCAATGGCTTCAAAGAGTTACATAATAGATACATTAAATGTTAAGAATAAATATACCATAAAAAGAATAAATATACCACATCTTCCACATTGTATTTTATAGAAAGTCCCCAATAATCTATGCATAAACAATGGGTAAATACTACCTAAATTACACACAGATTTTAGCTATTGTCTACTCATATGCTTGTTTCCCTACTTTGTCCTTTCTCCAGCATCTCAATTAAAATAAATCATTTAATGATATGGATTCTGGTCATTCCAATAGTTTTGTGGTGGTTTCTAATTATTTATTTAACATGCATTTGTTTGATGAAATGTGATGTATATGCTTAGTATATGCTAATATGTGTCTCATTTTGTGAACATTGTTAACAATTTTATTTACTATTATAATAGAATGTTTTCTTCCTTTTACACTTTTAAAATTCTGAGTAGGAGAAATTTATAGGATATATATATATATATATATATATATATCCTTCAATTTTGTATTCTATCTTCTCGTTCTCTATCATTATCCTTTAAACCAGATAAGCCTGGCTTATTAATATTTTCTCTCATTGATTATATTCTTGACACAACTAAAGTTTGTGTACCTAATATTTTCCCATGTTCTATTCTAGAAACTTCACAATTTTGAAATTCAGTTTGCTGCTTTCAGTTCAATGCATTATAGTTCATCATTAACTCTGTGATAAATTTTAAGTTCCTTTTGAAGAGTATGAATTCTGCCTCTGGAATCATGGAATTCTAACACCATTAGTTAAAGACACTCTTAGCTTCATTGTTGCTTGCTTTCTTCTTCCTTTTTTTTTCTTTTTTTTTTAATGTCACTTATTACTCAACTATATTTTTCTGTTCCCACTTCTAGGTTCTAGGCTGTATTTTGTTGATGAATTTTCTTACTCTCATCTCAGGACCACATTGTGTTATGAATATTGTTCACTCATGGGAGGTACTGAAGTACATACTGTCTTTCCATAGTTCTCAGTTTTCTCTTGAATGCTGGGTTTTGTCCCCACCCCGCCCCCTTTAGAGTCAATTCACTGAAATAAAAAATATCTGTCCAAAGTAGTGACTTAAGATCAAAATGAGGTTCAAAGGTTCATCTTTTTCTCCTAATGCTTTTCTCTGTTACACATACATGCTGCCAATTGGTTCATACCTGCAGAAAAAGTATTTGAAACACAGAATGCATCTCAGGAAATTATGTTTGTTTGTTTGTTTGTTTGTTTGTTTGTTTTTAATAGATTCATTTATTTCATTTATATGAGTACACTGTAGCTGTCTTCCGACACACAAGAAGAGGGCATCAGAACCCATTACAGATGGTTGTGAGCCACCATGTGGTTGCTGGGAATTGAACTCAGGACCTGTGAAAGAACAGTCAGTGCTCTTATAACCACGAAGCCATTTCTCCAGCCTGAAATTATGGTTTTTAAAACATAAAAAATTGAAGTTTAACTTTGCAAAAATAAAGTATAAGTATGCTGTGGTATTGATTCTGACGAAACTTGAGGAGCCATGAGGATAGTGATTTGTTGGGACAGTTTTTCTGACGAAGAAAATTTTATTTCATTTGTTTGTAAATCATGTAATTTCAGCAGAACAAAATGAGCATAAACTGGTCTCTCATAAGATAAATTGCAAAAACTAACTCTGAATTTATGAGCATGAACCTCTCTTCCATTATTCAAAATTATCAGTTAAGTGCCTATGAATAACTTTATAGTTAAGTTAAAAATATTTCTTCAAACTGAATGTATAATGCAAAATGGTATGACTTTTTGACCGTAGTTAGTGTTATGAAAAAAACCTAATATTTTATTCCTATTACTTATTCATCATTATTTGCATTTTATTTTTCTTTGTGTTACATGAACAGAATGCAATCTACCAGCAATACATTACACCTACTTTCCCAAATGTTTAGTATTATTTTACAGACCATAGAAAATACTTCTTCAATTCCCATTGTTTGTTACTAATATGAGTAGAAAAATAATGATTCTTGTGTTCAATTATGAACTTGTCTTTCCATGATCTCTCCTTATAGGTTTGCATGTCTGTACACATAACTTTCCTTGTCTAATTTGGAATTATTATATTCTGCTATAATCACTTATAAAATATTAATTTCCTTATCATTCTCTTCTTTAGAATACTCAGGTACTTTTCGTTTGTTTGGATTTTGGATTCATCTTTAGGTTTAGTTGAGATTTCTATATAATTTACATATTGTCTTAGAAAACTCATGTGGTCTTCCCAAGAGAATGAATGTGTGCTCAATTATAAAGTATTTCAGTGCTGAAAGTCTTAACTTGTTTTTTATGTAATGTTTGTCTTTTATGTCATGATTCCTACTCTGCCCCATGAGAGCATTTTCATAACTATGTTCAGGAGCAGTTCTTCTCTGAGATGGCTCTCTCTACTACTCCTTCAAACTCAAACCGACCCCTTCCCCTTGTCTTTCCTTGATTTCTTTTATTTATGTGACTTCCTCATTCCAGGAATTTTGACTGAATGGAGTCACACAGTATGAGGCTGAGACTGGCTTCATTTCATCCTGATTCTTGCCCTTGAAGCCATTTTAGATTTTTTCATGTATTAATAAATCAGTACTTTTAACCATTGAGTAATATTGCCCACTGTGAATGTAACATGGTGCATTAAGCACTTACCCACTAAGGAAGTTTGAGTTATTTATTGTTTGGTTGTTACAAATGAACACATCATAAATAATGAAGCATAAGCTTTGTATAGTCTTTGTTTTCTTCATTTGTTTGAAAGCCAACAATGCAATTGCTTCTTTCATGGTAAATACATATTTATTCAGAGTAGCTAAACCATTCTTCATGCTTGTTTATACTGCATGAAAACTCCAGTTTCTCTGCATCTTGCTAGCAACTGTTGTCTTTGTGGTTCATTCTCTAGGTCTGCTCTTAGCCATTCCATAGCATTGTCCATCCTTTCACATTTTAACTTTAAGCCGATAGTTAAGTATAAATAAGTTTCTTGTAGACAGCATGGATCTGAGTATTTTGTGCACTCTGTAAGTCTGTCCTATTTTGCATATTTAAATTAGTGAACATATGACTAAACTCCATGCTTTATCTTCTATTATCTTTCAGAAGCCACTAGCTCCATAGAGAAGATTAGGGTCCCATGAGCCCCTCGCCCATCTGTAAATTATTATTAATAGGTCTGCCTGTGTAGGAAAAGTGGAGGTAGCATCAGCAACTATAAGGAACTGCTCATAGGCCTGTTTTGTGTAGTTTCAGTGCCGGTAGCATCACTGGCTTTGAGTTTGAGAATCCAATGGCTGTATCATGCTCAGAAGTCATCAATTTGCAGCTCCTTTCCCTATCTTTCACCCTTACTTTCTCTCTGCCCATTCTTCTACTCATACTGTGTACTCAGATTAAAGTTGGTCTCATCATATGTTTAAAAAGTCTGAAAGAAAGGAAAGGTAGAATTCTTCTAGTGTTTTGTTTTGTTTTGTTTTGTTTTGTTTTGTTTTGTTTTGTTTTGTTTTGTTGAGACCCGGTCTTTGTATAATAATAGGCCTGGATGAACTGGAACATTCTCTATAGATTAGACTGGCCTTGAACTCATAGAGATCTGCATGCTTCTTCCTGCTGAGTGTTGAAATTAAAGGCATGGAGAAGTATAACTTTTTTTTTCAACTTTTATTAGATATTTTCTTCATTTACATTTCAAGTGTTATCCAGAAAGTTCCCTATATCCTCCCCTCTCCCGGCCCTGTTCCCCTACCAACCCGCACCCACCCCTTGGCCCCGGCGTTCCCCTGTATTGGGGCATATAAAGTCTGCATAACCAAGGGGCCTCTCGTCCCACTGATGGCCAACTAGGCCATCCTCTTCTATATATGCAGCTAGAGACACGAGCCCAGGGGGTACTAGTTAGTTCATGGTTATTCTTCCACCTATAGGGTTGAAGACCCCTTCAGCTCCTTGGGTACTTTCTCTAGCTCCTTCTTCCTTGGGAACCCTGTGTTCC
>LR753415.1:609601-677654 GCA_902729485.2 Mus minutoides
AGGCTGTGTTCCCCTGCTCACCTCACTTCCAGAGATAGCTTGGGGAGTCCCGAAAGAGCCTAAGAGAGTGCACAGAGCCTGAGGCCCGGGCCCTGAGCTCCTGATGTGGTCTTAAAGTCCTGGAGTTGCAGGGCTCAGAGGAAAGATGGCGGTGTGGCGAGTGCTCTGGCTGGGAGAGGCCCAGCCTCCGGTGGGGCGGAGTTCTCGGATCCTGCCCCTGGGGGCAACTGCTGACCTGCTGCTCCCAACACCACCTCTGCACTGCACTCACGCGTAACCCCGATGTGATCTTAAAGTCCTGGGGTGTCCCTAGCTGTGTCCGCTGGGCTCAGAGGAGAGATGGCGGGGTGGTGGGTGCTCTGGCTGGGAGAGGCCCAGCCTCCGGTGGGGCGGAGTTCTCGGATCCTGCCCCTGGGGGCAACTGCTGACCAGCTGCTCCCAACACCACCTCTGCACTGTACTCACGCGTAACCCGGATGCGATCTTAAAGTCCAGGGGTGTCCCTAGCTGTGTCCGCTGGGCTCAGAGGAAAGATGGCGGGGTGGCGGGTGCTCTGGCTGGGTGAAGCCCAGCCTCCAGTGGGGCGGAGTTCTGGGATCCTGCCCCTGGGGGCAACTGCTGACCCGCTGCTCCCCACACCACCTCTGCACTGCACTCACGCGTAACCCCGATGCGATCTTAAAGTCCTGGGGTGTCCCTAGCTGTGTCCTCTGGGCTCAGAGGAAAGATGGCGGGAAGTATAACTTTTAAGGCCCTTCAAGTAATTGTGTCTAGTGATTTATTTACCCACTCTCTTTATGACCTCAACACACAGTTACTGGTAACACATAATAACAAAATTATGAGTGGATTTAAAATTTTCTCACTAAAAACCATGAAAGTACATTTCTCAACTGATAGACATAGTCATCAGATTGGAATAGTACGTTTTCAACATGTACATATTAAAATGTCACACCCAATCTATAAATAAATTATTATAATCAATTAGAAATAAAAATTCAAAGAAATTTTAGGCACGTGTTTGTAAAAAAAACTTCAAACTCATCACAAAAAAATAAAATATAGAATAAAAAGTAAATTATTTCCTTTGTAGTCTTTTTACACAAAGCATTTGTCTTTTAAAACAAATGACTATTTAATGGGTATGTGAGAAGTAGCAAAATGGGAATTCTGAGGATATGCAATTTGACAATCTAGTTATTTGTTAGCATTGAACATAGGCAGGCTCTTTAATCATTATTTGTAGCTGTAACATAATGAAAACTATTTACAAAAATTTATCTTGCTATGGTTCTTTTCAGTGTTCTAAAATTAATAATGTAATATTATATAATTCCATTTAAATTAATACTTTAAGTAGTCTATTATAAAATACTAAATAAACAGTTCAAAATTAATTTAGACTTTATATTAACTACTTTATGAAGGCAAATCATTATTTTTATTAAGATTAATTTAAATGGCACAATAGCTCACTATAATCACAAAACTTTAATAAATGGTTCAAATAGCAAAAAGGACAATATAAAAGTCATCTTTTTAAAGCAGAGAGTAAACATTGCTCCAAAATTAGGACAGTCATAGTCCTTGAAATTTCAAAATAATGCGTGAAGGGATTTGCTTACTTAAATAAAAAGGACAAATTCAGTATCAAGCACCAGTGTCTTTGAATGTTACCAATCTATGCAATCTGCTGGTGAGCATAAACCATGGTAGAAAATTCATTTCATGCTTGTCTATTCTGATAAAATTCATGACTGAATTGTTTGAAAATGATGGAAATACAGAATGATTATAAGAATGCCCCCTAAGTATGGGTCAAACTGAAATCAAGGCAGATCTTCAATCCACTACAAATTGGCCTACCTTCAAATTTTAGCCTTGCCAGAACAGTGTCAAACTTAACACACATTTTTGATCAATAGAATTACCACTAAGTTATGTATGCTATAGAAAAAATAAATTAACAATAAACCACACTACTAAACCATTAATTGAATTACATGAAATAAAAATAATACCAACTTTTTGGATAATACAACTTCTCCTGTTAGCCTTTCCAAACTCTTATTGTTCTTAATTATTTTCAATAATTGATAAAGATGATTTATGGTCTCAAGTTCTATATGGTTTAAAGAATGAAAAAAAGTCAATCTTGTTCTTTCTTTAACTAGATCTCTTAAAGCTTATTGGGAGAGTAGGGAAAATAATTTAGAAAAAACTGGCTTTTGAAAGAATGGGCTTCCTTCCTGTTATTATTTTTCCATTAATTAATTTATTTATTCACTTCACATCTAGATTGTAGCACCCCTCATCTTAGTTGACCCCTTACATAGCCCTTCCCCCACCACCCCTCCTCCAAGATAAATATTTTGAACATAGTTTGTGAAGGGGATTGGCTTTGGTTTTCATGCTTTTCATGTTCTTTGCTGAATTTTTAAAAATAATGTCCCTAATCACTCTCCTTCACTTTCTTGGAGTCTTTATTCCCTCATACCTTATAGATAGATAGATAGATAGATAGATAGATAGATAGATAGATAGATAGATAGATTAGCTACTAGCTTAAGATTTTGGGGTGGGGAATTACTTATTGTGAGAATGAGTGAGTCTCTGACTCTTATGTCTGCCCTTGGAACTCATTTCTTCCTGTTGGGTCGCTATGTTCAACTTCAGTATAATTGGATTTTTTTTTCCTTCATCTTATATTTTATGTTGTCATGTTTGGTTTTTATCTCTTAGAAGTCTGTTCTTTTCTAATAAGAGACAGAGATGGGGTGCAGGGAAAAACTGGGAGGAATAGAGGGAGGAGAAATTATAATGAGGTTATATTGTATGAGAAAAGAATTTATTTTCAACACAGCTTCTCCTCCGGACTCCTTGGTAGTCTGCTAGTGGTAGATCTTCATCACAGTCTCTTCACTTCCTTAGTTTTCACAGACCACTTTGAGGACTAAATACTTGTGAGTGCATCTCCATCCACATTGGCTAGGCTGGTGTCCAGATCTGCAGTGCATGCTGGGAGCTCTACTGCCTGGAACATGGCATCCAGCCTGATGGCCAGATAACAAATGACAAGACCACTGAGGGAGGATATGACTCCTACAACACCTTCTTCAGTGAGATAGGAGCTGCCAAGCATGTGCCCCAGGTAGTGTTCATAGACCTGGAACCCACAGTTATTGATGAAGTTCGCACTGCTCTTCCACCCTGAGCAGCTCATCACAGGCAAGGAAGATGCTGTCAATAACTATGCCTGTGGCCACTACACCATTATCAAGGAGATCATTGACCTTGTCTTGGACAAGATTTGCAAGCTGGCTGACCTGTGATTGGGTCTTCAGGGCTTCTTGGTTTTCCACAGCTTTGGCAGGGGTTGGGGGTTTGGGGGTGTGGGAACTGGCTCTGGGTTCACCTTGCTGCTGATGGAGCGACTCTTTGTTGATTAGGGAAAGAAGTCCAAGCTGGAGTTCTCCATTTACCCAGCCCCTGCCCTCATGTTTCCACTACTGTGGTTGAACCCTACAGTTCCATCATCACCACCTACACCACCCTGGAGCACTCTGATTGTGCCTTCATGATAGACAATGAGGCCATCCATAATATCTGTTGTAGAAACCTTGACATTGAGCACCCAACCTACTCTTAATTTAACCACCTTATTAGCCAGATTGTGTCTTCGATCTCTGCTTCCATCAGAATTGATGGGGATCTGAATGTTGACCTGAGAGAATTCTAGACCAACCTGGTGCCCTACCATCCATTTCCCTATGAACACTTATGCTCCTGTCATCTTTGCTGAGAAAGCCTACCATGAGCAGCTTTCTGTAGCAGAGATCACCAATGCCTGCTTTGAGCCAGCCAATTAGATGATGAAATGGGATCTTCACCATGGTAAATACATGGCTTTCTGCCTGCTGTACCATGGTGATGTGGTTCTCAATATGTCAATACTGACATTGCCACCATCAAGACCAAGTATAGCATCAAGTCTGTGGACTGGTGCCCCACTGACTTCAAGGTTGGCATTAATTACCAGCTTCCCTTTGTGGTGCCTGGTGGCAATCTGACCAGGGTCCAGGGAGCTGTATGCATGCTGAGCAACACCTCAGCCATTGCTGAGGCCTGGGCTCACCTACATCACAAGTTTGATCTGATATATGCCAAACATGCCCTTTGGGCACTTGTATGTGGGTGAGCACATGGAGGAGCGGAAGTTCTCTGAGGCCCGTAAGGTCATGGATGCCCTAGAGAAAGATTATGAGGAGGTTGGGGCAGATAGTGCTGAAGGAGATGATGAAAGTGAAGAATATTAATTCATGTGCTGCAATTTTACACTTCTGTGGTCTCATCTTTGTCTTTCGGTGTGTTTTAACTGTCCTAAACTGTCAATAAAAGTGTTTCCGATTTAAGTGGGGGGAAAAGAATTTATTTTCAGTAAAAGTAAGAATATAAATGTATAAATTTAGTTATATATGTGTACTTAATAATACCCTGATTATTGTTCATATTGATTTCATGTAAAACTTGGAACACATATACAAAAAAACCTTACGGATTCTGATTGATCATCACAAAGTCCAAATATTTTCTTATATTTCCATATAGACACAATGAGAAAATCATGAAGCTCTAATCAAAACGTCATTCTCTTTCTGTCACATGTAAGCAGATTATTTTATCGCAAGAGAAAAATTTAACCTTAATATGTATGGTATAATATCAGCAATAATTCAACAATTCATCTACATGATTTCTGTAGAAAAAAAATGTTGAAGCATTAATTTCAGATACACTCTTATAAACCTTAAGAATTATCCTCAATTCTTTATATACATATATACTTACATAATACATACATACATACATCTAATACTATACATCTTAGGACAAATTTATATTGCAAAATAAACTGTGTACTAGTCTCTGTTTGCCATCATGCTTGTGAGTTAGTAAAGACAGAGATAGGAGATTTTGTGGTCAACAGTTCTACATAGGAAGAGGTAGGAACAACTTAGAAATACAAGAAAATTACTATGAAGCTCATCTCTACATCTCCTATCATCCCAACTGTACCTTTACCTAACTTCTCCCTGCTTGGATCATAGAAAGGCCATTCATTCATGCCAATAGTACCACAAAAGAGAGGAGGAATAGTTCGTAAAACTGTATGGAGCAAGTAATTGACATTGATGAGTTGCAGAAAAATTAATTTTAAACATTTCAGCCATGTGTGGCTTTAAAATTTTGTTGCTAAGCAACTGCCCTTAAACAGGGATACTGAATATGCATGTGAGACTCTTAAGGCTGAAGCTCATTTGTTTTACAGAAAGTGTGGAGTTCAAGTGGGCTAAAAGTACCAACAAGATTCTAAAATAAAGATTACTGAATCAAGAATAAGAAGATGCATGAGTCCCCAATTACCTATAAATTTGGATTCACAGGCAAACACAAACATGTTGCAAAGAGAGCATGAATGGATACTACAAATATTCATCATATTATTAACCTTTATTAATTTGTTCTTATAAAATTTCATTACTTACATTTATTTAGGGATTAAAATAAAATAAATAGCAGTATTATAATTACTAAGCAGAAATCATTTAAATTAACAGAACCACACATTGGACACTTTTTTTTTTTTGGACGAATTTCTCTAAAGAACCTGATTCTCCGGAGGCTCATTCACTGCGAGGACATAGAGGATATAGAGGAGGAAAGATAATCAATAATCCTTGGAACACGACCAAACCACTCCAGGACAAAGTAAAGAAAGCTATGGCGATGTCATCCACAAAAGTCTTTTCTCTATCAAGTGGAAAGGCTTAACAGCTACCAGGAAATCTAAGGTCTTAGGTGAAATGAAGCTCAGTATATTACAAAGTTTATGGGAGATGTCTGGAGCAATTTTGTTCCTTAAGAAACCTCTTGAATCTCCTTGAACAACACTTTAAATTGCCAAGTCAAAGATCGAGCTGTAACAAAGTCTCAGCAAAAGGTTTTCCTAGTTTCTCACCAAGTAAACAATATAGAGTGCACAATAAATAAAGCACTGCAGGAACAATTCTGGCATGATGTTTGTAGCATAATTCTTTGGAATTGCTATATAATCATCTAACATATATTAGGATCTCTAAACCATGTAATTATGGGCACACCTGAAATATTTTGACAATATTAATAAAATTATGATATACTTTATCATGCTTTGAAGTTTCCATCCGTGACTACATAATGTATGTCTCTTAGGCTTATTTTCCAGGGAAATTAGTACAATTGCTAAGAACATGAACAATAAAAACATAGGTTTCCTCATTTACATATTAGCTTCAGAATTTGTTGGTGAAAATTTAAGACTATTGACTTCATTGTTTTAAAATGGGACAGTGATGCATAAATGAAGACAGTAGGCATTAGCATGAAGCTCTTGTTAGCATGAAGCTCTTGTTAGCATGAAGCTCTTGTTAGCATGAAGCTCTTGTTAGCATGAAGCTCTTGTTGGCATGAAGCTCTTGTTAGCATGAAGCTCTTGTTAGCACGAAGCTCTTGTTAGCATGAAGCTCTTGTTAGCATGAAGCTCTTGGTTCAGAGTTTAGAGCAAAAAAAGATATGTGGATTTTAAGTACCCTGATATTTTGGATTTCTGTGTCTTGTCAGAATATTAAATATAGATGAGCTCACTTAAGACTAAATATGAAACTATCTTACCTATTTAGGGAACACAACAAAAATTAAGATGGCATTACAAGTATTATAAAAACATTACATATTTGGTATTTATTTCCTTACTATATTAGTCTGGATTCACCAGAGAACAGAAATGGACAACAAGATTTTTTTTTATGAAACTAGCTGGAATGTTTATGAAGATTGACAATGTCCAAACAAAGAGAACTGAAACTCACTCCACAATCCCAAAGAAATCAATTGCATCAGGATTCCTGGCCTGAGGTTAGGAGTGGATATATGTCTTAGCTGGAAAGTCAGGCAGCAGAAACATCCCTGGGTACTTTTGATTTGTTCTTCCTTTCAATGGCTTGGATGAAAACCCCACTCACCTCTAGTACCTGAGAATTTGCCTTATATTTTCTGCTAATGCAGATATCAATTTGACTCAGAAGTTCTTCTTAAGACATAAAAAGTATAGTATTCAACCTAATATTAGGGTATTCCATGACCCAGTCAATTAGTACATAAAATTAGCCAAACTGAAATACATCCCCATTGAACATGCAACCTATATGCAGATTTTAAAATCACATTTTTTTCTTTTAAAGACCCTTGAACTTAAAGTTTACAGGCTTTAAAACTGATAAAAGGTTGTGTTCATTATAAAATACCCAGTCTCGGGTTATCTATTAGAGCACTACAATACTGAAAACTGTATCGGAATACTGTTCAGGGTCCACGAATGGGCATGTCAGCCCACATGCTCACTCTTCCTTATATACAAAGTGAATCACTGTGTGTGACAAGTTCAATCTTTAGGGATTCTTTTACATTTTTGATGTTAGAAATGCCCTATGAAGAGTCTCTGCTAATATTGCTTTCCACTATAAGATGGTACTTAAGTACTGAGAAGAACCCTGTGCTAGTGCACCGAGTTTGATCTTTTTTCATCAATGAAACATACGGAAACTCTAGGAAGGTTGTAGTATTGAAACAAGAATGGAAACCAGGAGCATTTGGGCTTCTTCTCTAGGGAATCTACTTATGCCTTCAAGCCCTGCTCTCTCATTGTCTAGATGATAGTGTGCAGACAGATTTTATGTGTTGTTGGATTGTTTATCTAATAAGTAGTTCATGGAAAACCAGACCAGATAAATTGCTGCCTATATCACAGTTTAAATCATAGACCAACTGCTGTTTCTTAAAAGGACAGTGATTAGCTAATAAAGATATTATTTGTGCTAAAACACAGAAGTCCCTGATTAGGAGCTTGCTAAAAGTCCAAAATAGCAACATGATCAGCCATAGACAATTTCAGCCCTACTGCATCTGACAGGTCAAGTTGCCTAATATACAAAATACTACGTACAACCTGACCAAATTTTAGAACCTTCTTCTGACATGAAATATCTGAAAATTGGCAGGTTTTGGAAGCTATGGCAGACGAACATGAGGACTGCTTGCATCACAAATCCAAAGAACCCCAACAAATATTAAAATTTTTTTTTTTATCATAGGATTAGCAAGATGCCACAACTTATCACTGACATTAGCCATGGTACATCAACGTGTCACAAGCTGGATCCTAAGAAATTTAATTAGTCAGTGAAGTAAAGGAACATTTTGAGCTTCATCTAGTCTATAACATTTCAGAATAAGTGTTCGCTCAACTCTTTATTCTTTAAGGGAGTAACAGTAACCAAGAAAATGGTTCTACGTCACTGATACTGTATCATGTCATATGTGGATAATCAAAGGTCCTTACTGCTAGGACTACAGTCACTGGCCTGTCTGGATACAATCAAGTAAATCTCAAACTAAGGAATCTCAAGAAATAAGTTAAAAAATTAAAAACCCTCCTTGGAACATTTTCATCACTAAACCAAACTTCTTTAAAAAGACAAAATCAATAGGATCTTAGAATCTTTCTCTCTCTCTCTCTCTCTCTCTCTCTCTCTCTCTCTCTCTCTCCCTCCCTCTCTCCCACCCACTTGTTCAATTCCTCTCTGAGAGCAAAACATTTGTTTTTCCAACAAACAGATTTTCTGAGAGGAAGGAAGAAAGAAACAGAAAATGGAGGAAGAGGAAGTAAAGAGGAAGTGAAGAAGATGGAGATGGGGAGGGGCATTGGTTATGAAGACTAAGTCCCAGCATATACATGAAACCAATCAGTAAGTCTCCTGACAGTCCAGTGGATCTAAGGGCTGTGTTACAGCACAAGTCCAAATTTCTGAATCAGTGATTCTCACTCTGGAAGTTCTAGTCTGAGTGTCCCTCTGAAGTCAGGAAACGATCAATGTCTAATACAATGTCAGACATTGATATGATTCTCTATTGCTACAACTTTTGCTCTCTGTGGGCCTCCAGGGAGTATGTCAGGCACCTTCAGTTTGGGCAAGGAATTGTGTTACTCTCTTTACTGATCAAAATGTTTATCCCATTAAGAAATTCCCTCTAGATGGCCTAGCTGGCCATCAGTGGGAAGAGAGGCCCCTTGGTTATGCAGACTTTATATGCCCCAATACAGGGGAACGCCAGGGCCAAGGGGTGGGAGAGGGTGGGTAGGGGAGCAGGGCCGGGAGGGGGGAGGATATAGGGAACTTTCTGGATAACACTTGAAATGTAAATGAAGAAAATATCTAATAAAAGTTGAAAAAAAAAAAAAAAAAAAAGAAATTCCCTCTAGAGCCAGGTGTGGTGGCACATGCCTTTAATCCCAACACTTGGGAGGCAGAGGCAGGCGGATTTCTGGATTTCTGAGTTTGAGGCCATCTTGGTATACAAAGTGAGTTCCAGGACAGCCAGGGCTATACAGAGAAACCCTGTCTAGAAAAACCAAAAAAACAAAACAAACAAATAAAAAAAGAAATTCCCTCTCAAACACACCCATGATGCCCATGTTGCAGAGCAAACATTTAAAATAAGTTTGACTTCTGTTCTTGAGCCAACCTGCTTTTGTTAGCATTTGGTGTTGTTTTTCCATGATACCAAACCACAGTCAAGTGCAGCAGCATCTTCTATGTTCTCATGAAACAACAGCAGGAGACTGTGAAGACAGATGTAAGTCTGGTTTCCAATCCTGAAAATCTTCTTGCCCCTTGCCCTTTCTTCTTATTTATCTCCTTTGGGCTCTTTTTCAGGACTTTTACTACAGCTAAGATCTAGATTTGAGATCTTCAAAACTTGTCTCCACAAGATTTAGAGAAGGTCTCCCAGCCTATTGGACACTTATTTTCAAATTAATTCTGCTTTTCAGTGTACTTTAGTTCGCTTTCCTTCCTGTCTAAGCCGTGTTTTCTTTGTCTTAACAACATGCGCTGGTGCTAAGCCACTTCATCCTTCCTCTTGAGGAAGTGTCTCTGTTTGCATGAAGCTGTGCTGCTATTCTATCTCAGGATTTTTCTGTCTAGTGACTCTCTTTCATGCTGCTGCTTTTATTGAAAGGTGCAATTTTGCTTGCCTGCTTAATTTTCATGAAAGAAAATCTTAAACTGCAAAACATTATAGCTGAAGTATTTCCTACGCACTCTCTGTTTTCTGACAATAAATAATGGGTTTTTTTTTTTACTTGTTTTTTTTATGCAAGACAGATCTTTGCCAACTAAATTGAAGTGAGTAGCCAGGCGTGGGCCCTAGGGCTGTGTCAATGAATAGGCTGGCTTGCCTTCATATAAAATGAATGCATTTTGTCAGGGTGCATGTTTTTTGTGCTTTGCAGTATCCAGATTGAAACAGTTGTTTTGTTTCTTTGCTTGGTGCTAATGGCCATTCTGTGAATCCCTACAGCACATATTTATTGTATCTTCAAAGATAATTTCGTGCCTTTATCTTAAAGGGACAGACCTAAGTGTGGATGCTTCATTTCTTCTTAGAAAGAGGAACAAAATACAGTAGCAAATACAGGGACAAAGTGTGGAACAGAGACTGAAGGAAAATCCATCCAAAGACAGACCTACCTGGGCATCCATCCCATATACAGTCACCAAACCCAAACACGTTTGGCATAGATGCCAAAATGTGTATGCTGAGAGAAGCCTTATATAGCTGTCTCCTGAGAGGCTCTGCAAGAGCCTGAAAATACAGAGGCAGATGGTCACAGCCAACTGTTGGATTGAGGAGAGGGTCCTTAATGGGGTCCCCAGTAAGGTTCCCAATGGAGGGGTTAGAGAAAGGCATGCATGAGATGAAGGGGTTTGCAACCCATAGGAAGAACAATAATATCAACCAATGAAAGCCCCCAGAGTTCCCAAGACAAAATTACCAACCAAGGACTACATATGGAGGGACCCATGGCTCCAGCTACATATGTAACAGAGGATGGCCTTGTTAGTCATTAATAGGCACAGAGGCCCTTGGTCCTGTGAAGGCTTGATGCCCCAATGTAGGGGAACTGGAGGGCAAGAAGGCCAGAGTGGGTGGGCGGGTAGAGGAACACCTCATAGAAAAAGGGGAGGATGGGATAGGGGGTTTCTGCAGGGAGACACATTCTGAATGTGCTGAAATGTAATTAAAGAAAATTTTCAATAAAATTTTTAAAAAATAAATATTGTCAGATAAAATGAAGAAAAAAAAAAGAAGTTATCTGTCACAGAGTAAAGCCTGTGTCTTAGGTAGCTGATGGCAAATTGGTGATATTAATAATCGTCTCCTAATGTTTCCTTCTTTATGCCTTTCAGAATCCAAGACTCTTCTTATCATTAATTTTACTGAGTTGTAAGACATTTGGAGATAATCTTCATATTAGTCTAGCATTATCCTTAGTAGACTACTTAGAAATGTTATTTTTATTTTACAAATTTATAGATGTATTAAGAGTAATGTGTCAGTTTTCTCATTGCTGATAAATATCTCTGACATAAGCATCTTAAAAGAGAAAAGATGAGTTTAGTTGGTAAGTTCAAATATCTTAATCCTTTGTAGAGAAAACAGGCAAGATAGAATAATACAGACATTCAACTCATGTGTATTTGTTATTTTAAAGTTATTTTCTACAAAGGTATTGAAATAATTTGAGCGAGTCTTAATATTGTATTTGTCTTTTAGTTTAATATATTTCTTAGAACTGTAGGTGTAATGGATTGATCTTTGTTTAGAATAGAGTTGAACTATGAACCAAATTTCATTTATCAAATTTGGATGACATTAGTAAAGAATTAACAAGGGAGCTGAATGCTCAAATGAAAAGAAACTCAAGCAGTGGCTTTATTAGTTCCAAACCTCCACTGATATCCTAAAGCAATATACTAATGCAATTTAATAATATATCTAAATTCTGAATGTGCTAAATAAACAGATTCATTAATTGATTTTTGACTTTCATTATACTCAGCATTTGACACATGAAGATGTCAAATGTGAAATGGATATGAACTAATTATTTATCTAAAACAAGGCCCTGGGCCCCCAACAAGAGTCCGCTAAGTAAGAACAGGATTCTCAGGCAATCGGACTTTGGGCTGCCTTTCATTATTTTCCAACCCTTCTCAAAAGCTAAAGGATCATGACAGAAAGGGGAACATAAAAATTGTAACAGCCAGAGGAATAAAAATATGTGGCAAAAACACTGTTTGCTGGACATGAGAGTATAGTTGTACACATAAGCTCACATCAAATGGGACTGCCTGCACAAAAGTCAAAATCCAAAAACAGGTTAGGGTGGAGCTAATGAAGTCCCACCTCTGTCTAAAACACTAGTGGCAGTTTGATTCCTGTGGGGATTGGGAGGGTCATCTTTCTTCAAGGATGCTCTCCCTGAGAGGTTATTCATGCTCTAGTGGATATTCTAACACCCATGAACAAACAAACACTAAATGAACTCACACAACAGAGAACAATAAACTACTTTTGTTGTGTATCATCTGTCCCTATCTATCATCTATCTATCTATCTATCTATCTATCTATCTATCTATCTATCTATCTATCTATCATCTATCTATCATTTATCTATCATATATCTATCATCTATCTATCATCTATCCGTCTATCTCTATCTATCTATCATTTATCTATCTATCATCTATCTATCATCTATCTATCATCTATCTATCATCTATCTATCTATCTATCTATCTATCTATCTATCATCTATCTATCTATGTCCAAACTTTTTCTCTATTTCTCTGTCTCTGCCACTTACCTGCCATATATTCACACTCTTGCTGTCTTCCTTTGTCATCAAATAACATAGTTGGGTTTTAACCATTTAATTGAGGAGTTTCCCTATGATGCAACTACCTTCACTTTATTTTTCAGAATATGTAAAAATTCTAGGGCATCATTTGTATTGACCTCTTGACTTTATCCTTGAATCACAGTTTGGATAAAGAAAAAATTGAGAGGTTTTAGCCTTGATTACTTCAACAGATGATAGCTGGTGACAGGTCCAGTATAATAGCTAAACATCAATGACTTTCAGGGAATGCATGAATTTAGTATGAAATATTAACAAATTATCATGGATATGATTTTTTTGAAAGGCTAGAAATGAAGACGTGAAATTGAAAGGGCATTGATCTTGAGATCTGTTAATGGATTCTTAAGGAACTACATCTTGTGTAATTGTTTGTTAAAGAAAAATTCATTTGAAAAAAATGAGGTTACATATTATTCTAGGAAAGATATTCTAGCATAAATTATTCTAGGAAAGCAAGGAGGTTTATTTTTATTATTTTAATATCACAATATATGCATATTAAATTGAGAACAATTTCCAAATTTTAAAGGGAATAAGATGCTAGGTTAATAATCTTAAATTGGTAATCTAACCACCTATGAGCACATTTTTACACAGGATTAAAGAGCATGAAATTATAAATTGAGCAACTGAATTCAGAAAATTTTTTGATTAAGGCAACCTAATAAGTATTTTGCCTACTACATCTTCGTTTCTTTAGGATAGACTATGAAATACAAGGCCTTTGAAAAACACATACTCTTTGAAAAGCATTCTCAGGATTTCTTCTGACAGATGTAATTACTCAGCATATTCTTAAATTTCTATTACTGGAAATATAGATACTATTGTTATAAAAATTGAAATAAATATCACTGTATTTAAACATTTTGTTTGTTTTGTTTTTGTCCACTTAGAAAAAGTTGAATTCTTTATTCATTTCCTTAAGAGTTTCAATTCTTGTACAATGTATTTGTATCACAATTATCACTCCAACTCTTCATTGATAGACACCTATGCCTTACCAGTTCAACATGTTATCTTTCTTTTTTTAAAACCCTTCTACACTGCTATCTACATTTCAATATTTTCCATATGTAACCTTTGATAGAAGCATAGTGAACATATCAGGGATTATGCTTTTAGCAAACTATTTTACTGTTGTAGCAACTAATGATTGCTGAGAGTCACACAGCATACAAAAACATCTCAGATGAGGCATGAGCGATGCATTGATCTACTGATATAGTAATAAGTCATTAATAACTAGTTTACAATTATGACCTGTGACCTGTATACCTGTAGGCTTGTGGCCTGATAATGGTGCCTGTTGGTTTAATCTTATGGTGAGTGAGATTTTAATCCAGTTATGGAGTGTTTGGTTACCTCTCGCCCTCCTGGTATTTGTGCCACTATTAAACCAGTGGGTGTGTTTTACCAGGTCAGTCATTGTTGTAGTTTGCAGCATTCATTGATAGTTATGATTAATGGATACTCTTTTCCTCTCATAAATTGGATAGCATGTTTAAGTTGAGATAGCCAGAAGGGATGGAATTTCTTCATCTGCACTAGCTTAGTTTAGTCTTGTTTTTGTCCTCAAACACCTGCAGACTTCACCAATATAGTCTTACAAGAAAATTATGGTGGGTAACCAGGAGCAATGGAAATAGGCTGTGATGTTTTAAAACGTCTCTGGTCCCTTATTGTCCAAGATTCTGAAAAGAAAATTACCTATTCTTGGCTTTGGGCATTTTATTTGTAAGCCCTTACTGTCTAGGAGAAAGTATTATTGCTCTGCCAGAGTGTAAATCCAAAATGCTCTCTTTGAAAACTGTCATAACACATACACACACACACACACACACACACACATACACACACACAGACACACACAGACACACACACACACACACACAATGTGATTTTAATAGGAGAAACTCTACAGCAACATGTTTTGGAACTTTTAGACATTACAAGTCAATTAATTAATACACTAAAAATAAATGAACCAGGCCGGGCTTGGTGGTGCACACCTTTAATCGCAGCACTTGGGAGGCAGAGGCAGGAGGATTTCTGAGTTCGAGGCCAGCCTGGTCTACCTAGTGAGTTCCAGGACAGCCACAGCTACACAGAAAAACCCTGTCTCGAAAAACCAAAATAAATAAATAAATAAACCATAAATATAAAAATTGTCATCATAGTTAAGGCTAGACTTAATAGTAAATATAGAGAAAATTTTTGGTCACAGATTTTTATCTTATTTTAGACATCACAGGATAGGTTGTTTCTTTAAAAGAAAATATTACATTTGAATTCATGAAAATCACAATTTTTGCCATTTGAAAGAGACCATCTTGTTGGAGTCCACCATTCCGGAGTACCCAAAGACCAGGTCCCCTGGGGGCTGAACTGGGGCTAGGAGAGACTAGATGGGAGAGAAATGAAAACATTGAGACTAATCACCGATAAAAGCATGTCTGACTTTACTGAAAAAAAAAATCTTTCTTGGTTTTGAGAGGGAAGACCCTGCCCACAGTCAATTCTGTGCAGGTGCCAGGCTGTAGGCCGAAATCTCCAGCACTGTGAAATGTCCCAAGGCTGTCTGAGCAGGAATCAGGTGAACTGGGCTAGGCACAGGTAGCAGATCCTGGAGGAGCACAGAGGCATTTAGCAGGACAAAAGAAGCCAGCCTTAGCTGGAGAATCACACTGCTTGTGGCCTACCTCAGTGGTAGGTATGCTCTCAGCCTGGAGCAGGCTGGGGAAGGAGGCTACACCATCTTGAGAATAAAACATAAAGACAGGTTGTCAAAACCAGTTTAAATATTATATTCAAAGTACAGAAAGAATTCTAACAATCCAGTAAGATTCTTTCAAAGTCCAAGAAGATACAATATAATGTTATGAAGAATTTCACAGGCCCTTAGCTACAAAATAGGACAGAAACTAATCATACATAATTTTTAAAAATACAACACAAACTACCAACTATAACCATTTCAAAATACTGACATGGTCACCAGAGGTAGTGCAGATACTCTTTCAATTTTAGTACGAACAACGAGTAGAAATTCTCTTAGTCAATGATGATAATAAGATTGTAAAACATTATGCAACCTATGAAAAAGATTTGGAAAATATCTTGATATCAGTTAAACATATACCAGACATCAGAAATGGTAATGTAATTACAAGATTTTTAACTAGGAAAATGAAAACATATATTGAAAAAGACTTGTATGTAGAAATTTTGTGTATAAAAGGCTTAATCCTAGAAATAAACAAAATATCCTCAAAGAATTGCATAGATCAAAATAATTTGCAAGTATATCCACATAATGGAATACAGCTCAGCCATGAAAAGAAATGAATATTGGTACCCAGGATTATTTCAGAATAAATGATTGAAAGAAACTATCTAAGAAATGTGTGTTGTATAATTTCATTGTTATAGTAGTCTAGATTGCAGGCCAACCCACTGAGGCATAAAATTGAGGTTTTTATAGCTTGTGGGGAGTAAGAGTTTTAATAGGGATATCAAACATTGATAATGTAACAAAGAAACTTTTAACAGTTACATCTATTATATTTATTTAGGTTATTGGTGTTATGAGCATATACATCTACTATATTTTATCAAATTAAATATAATAAAGATAATCTTGTCAATTATCACACAAATGGCATACCAGGGACAATATAAGAAAAATAAATTTTCTTTGTGATTAAAATTTTTTAAATCAAGTTTAAAAATATGTATATTCACTCTAACTTTTAATTTTACACTTATTAGCACACTTTTAAATAACTTTTTCATATTTTTCAATCTCCTCTAATGTTTATAAGTTCTTTGTGTTGAAAACATAAAAAATTCTTTCTTCCAGCTTTCTGGAAACATATAGTATATTACAATTATCTGTAGTCCCACAGTGGTACAGCAGCACACCACAACTCTTTCCCTCTTTATAGATGTCTTGGTAACACTGAGCAATATTTGCTTATTCCCACAAGCAAACTGGTAGTCAATAGCCCATTCTTAACTTGTATGAACTAAACATCTTTAGATTTATGTATGGATAAGATCATGAAGTGTTTTTCTTTTATTTTCTTACAGCTGCATCTAGATTTTATATTCTATAATGGAAATCTTTCTAATATATACATATATAATCATAAAATATCTGCTTATCCATTCATACACTGATATACGCTGAAGTTCTTTTCATTTCTTGGATACTGTGAATAGCAAAGCAATGACCGTAAGCACGCTTATGTCTTTTTGACATATTAATTTCATTTTCTTTTGATATGTACCCAGTAGTCAGATGGATAGGCAATGTGATCATTCTGTTCCTGATTTGTTCAGGGGGTTTCACTGCTATACTCCAAAACTCTATGATGGTTTGTCTCCTAGTACCAGTCTATAAATATTTGTCTCTTCATAACCTTGTCTGAAGTTGTAATTCTTGTCTTTTCAACAGCAGCCTACTGGAGTGAAATGACATTACACTGTGGGTTTGGTTTGATTTATCTAGTGATTGATAATATTAAACATATTTTCATATATGTGTTGGCCGCTGACATGGATTAAGGCTCACTATTAAGTGATATTAGCCATTCTGTCTTGCAAACTCACATAAGTCTAACCAAGTTATAAAAATAAAATGAACATTAAGCAAAGTAAATAAAATAATAAGCGAGCGAAAGAGCATTTTCCCCTTAACCTATAAAAACCGTGGCTTTGCAAATAGAATTTAAAGTCATAGAGGACCCCTGTGGGGAGCATAGACAGGCATAAAGTAGATATTATGCTGGATGCAAGAGTATCACACAGTAGCATTTTCTTGCTGTAATTATAATGTTAGCTATTTCTTGTGAATGACACCTCCTCATAGATAAGCACTGTTCCTCAGACCTTTAAGAATGAAATTCCCTCTAATATGTCTGATAATGCTGAACTGAAGTATCTAAAACACAGTCCTACTATGATATGGTTCTCAAATTTCTTTAACCAAGGAAGCCCCTTTTAATAGAATATGTACTAACCTCTAAAAGAATCCTCCAGTGGCCCTGACCTATACATTGACAGAGGCTAAATTGGGACACTGGTTTATTGAGTTTGAAATGTGGTAGGCACTGGATACACAAAACTACATAACACAGAAGAATCCCAACTATAAAAGAACTTTTGGTTTTGAATGTTGAGGTGATTTAAATGCCTAATAACCAGAAGCCAGTATTAATCCCAATCCTCTGCAGTTTGTAAAGGCATACAGTTTAAACTTCAGTTTAGCATAATATATTTTACTGTAAGGTTTAAAACAATAGAACAGATACTTCTTGAGCAAAGTAAAATAGTATTATATTTCAAGATTTGACATTCCAAATTAGGTCATGAATAATATCATTGACTCATTTATGTCCCTTTATTTCTACCCTCATAAACTCTTATTCTTATGTTTCATTTACAATTTGAAGCATTATTTTTCCTCTGCTGAAATATGTCCTATGATTCTCTTTCATTGCATTTGTTAAGACTTGGCATCACTGTGAATAGGCTGGCTAGATTTACTTCCTGTATAGATTCTCTAGTATTTCATGCTAACCAGGGTCACTTTGCTTTAGTGAAAAGTATCTTATCTTATGTATCCATCAAAATGGACCTACAGCCTTTAAATGCTCAGAAAGAGTTCCAAAAAAACATACAGCTTGCTAACAAGCATAAAATGAGAACTCTACAGAAAGGTCAGCTCTGCTGTGAGCTTCTCACCATGTAAGGAGCGGTCCTATGGGAACACAGCATATCTTAAAAGAAAGCACTAATGTCTCTATGATTGGAAGAATTAGGCAGAAAGGGGAAAGCCTGAGAAATCCTATGATAACATTTAAACTCACATCAAAGCTATTATGAAAAAGCTTCTAAACATCAGAGCATATCCAGCACACTGAACGTTGGGGACTTTTAATTGTTTATGAGGTCAGTAAGCCATTGATCTCTAGAGTGGCAGAAGAAAATATTTATTTAGATGACAGGGAAGTAAACAAAATGATGAGCTATTTCCTTGCAAATAATACTTCATGTTTATTTCATTTAAAAGGTTTTGATTAGTGTTATGGAAAAGATTGCACAGGTTTGTACATGTGTATGCCTGTGTGCGTTGTGGGGTGGTCTGAGGGGGTGGGTGTGTCTGTGTGTCTCCCTATGGGCTTCACTAGTGGAATTAAATTCAACTTTTAAAAGCTGTTTGGTTTTCTCATAATTGTTTTATTGTTTGTTAGCAATTGTAATACTATGAAACAAATATCCAATATTAATCCCCTCTTCTCTCATGCAACTCCTAAAACTTAGAATTGCTAATGTGATGAACCCCTATTTTTTGTGGTAAGGATGGGTCCCCTCTAAGTTGCTTTAGCATGGGAAGTGATCCCACAAAAGACACATGAAGAATTATAGAGCTGAAACTTTGGACCGAACCTCTGAATATCTTGGGAGAAGAAGGAGGGCGGCGAAGGTTGATCTTCAATGGCCAGTGATTTAATCAATTATTGAGTATCAATGAAATTTCCAGAAAACCTCCAAAGAACAAAGCTGGTAAAATTCTAGGTGGAGAAATAGCTGGGGTTTCCTGGGAGGGGTATACCCAGATAAATTACAAAATCTTCCACACCTTCCTTCTCCTACATATAACCCTGTACATTTCTGCTCCTGAATTCTTTATCTCTTACCAAATAATAAATCAGGAAGTCATAGTGTTTCCATGAATTATTTAAGTCACAAGAACTTAGTTGAACCCAATGAGGGTTTTACAGAAACATTAATTTATAGCTGGCTGATCAGATGCATGGTTAACTAACCTGGGGCCTCACACTATCATCTCAAAGGAGGAACAGTTTTAAAACTGAGCCGTTAACCTGCAGGATCTGCCACTATCTCCAGAAAATAATGTCAGAATGGAATTGGATTACAGGACACCCACCTGCTGTCCCTGGGGAGTTAATTGAATTTTTGCTGGTGAGAAAAAAAAATCCCTTGCCCTTATAGTCGCAGAAATGTCCTTGTGATGGGTAGCAGGAAAAACAGAGTCTGGGTTTCAACCACAGGCCAAAGATGTTCCTCATATGTGATTCCGGGCTACTTAGTTGAATGATTTTATTCTATTTTAATATTGGAATACTTTCAGTTTACCCCTTTTTAAAAAAAAAGTGTGAAGGAGACAAGGAGAAAAATGAGTTTCTGGAACAAGTAGCAATTATTCCTTCTTCATGTCCCCGAGGTTCTGCTCCTCCCGTGGAGAAAAGAGGATGCTCTATATAAATGATTCTACCTTATAGCTGGAGAAACCCTAGATTGCATTATGTTATGTTGAGATGTGTTTTGAGATTTCCCAGAGTTGTGGGTAAGAAGTGAAGTGACCCTTAAAAGCTTCCTCCTTGTAAAGCTTGGGTCAGAAGACTATGATGCTAATCTCATCCGGGGTTAATCTGTTCATGAGATCATACAGAACTGGCTACCAGGAAATGGTCTCTTGTCTACCCCTCCCCTTCTCTTCTTCCTTCTTCCTCTTCATTCCCTTTTAGAGGTTTTTGTACCACAGTCTTCTACCCTGATGTTTCTCTTGCCAGTGGCCTGAAAAGTATAGCTTAAGTGTATCAACACATTCTTATATTTCTGGAAATCCAAACTTGGAAGAAAAGACCAACAACTCAAGGCAGCTTCCACTGCATGGTTCCAGGCCAGCCTGGGCTGCATGTCACTCCCCGAAACAGAAAACAATAACAAGAAATAAACAAGCAAACTGAAAAAGCAATAGAGATGACGGACCCCATCCTTAAACTACAGAAACAATGAGACATAAGAAACTTTGCTCCCTTTAAAGTGTTTTTCTCAGACTTTTTATAACTGAAGTGAAAACAAATAGCGCTTTTGTTATCAAAATGCAACTTTTATTTGAATTGAATATATCTCCGAATGATAATAACAACTTTCAGTTCTTTAGCTGGGGTCATAGGGTGTGAGAACTCTCTCCTTTTATGAAAAACATTGTGAAAATACCCACTCAACAAGAGTTCTCATTGTATATACATTTATGACAGGTCTTTGTTGTGTATGTATCTGTGCTTGTGAGTGTTTGCAGGCATGGTCATGAGGTCATGTGGAGACTAGAGATTAATGACCTACATCTTCCTAGGTTTCCTTCTCCACTCTATTTCATTTATTTTGTTTGTTCTTTGTTTACTTTTGGATACAATATCACTCGCTGAACCTGAAGCTTACCGACTTCACTATACAAGGTGGAGAGCAACCAATAGGAATGTTCCTTCCTTTGCCTCTTCCCCAGCTCTGGGCCTCACCAGTCTCTTTTAATGTGGGGTCTTTTAATCCATGTTCCGCCAGAGTTCTGGTGTTCTGGGTGGCAGATGTGCGAGGACTGCCATATGCTTTCCATGTGGCCCAGGGTGAGCATCTGGTTGTATTAAGCCACTGACCCCACACAGTGAATGGAGGACAAGGGGCAGCCCCAGGTATCAGGTTCTCAGCCTCTGGCATCCCATGTTGGATACAGTGGAGGAGCTGAGAACAGATAGGGGCCCTGGGGCGACACTCTGCCTGGGAGGGGAAAGGAAGAGAGGTCAAGGGGAGGGGGGGGCACTGGGTGGTTCCTAAGCAGGCAAAAGTCCTTAGTCCAGTCTGTGGCTGCAACTTAGGAAGGCCTCCTGGCGGAAGGTTAGACATGGCTCCTTAAGAGAAAGCCTATCCCATAGTTCAAGCGCTGCAGGCCTTGATGAACATGGACAGTCTATGGTTTTAGAGCTTTATTGTAGAAAGGCAGGGGGAAAGAGAGAAGATAGAAAGAGAGAGAGACCAGCCATGGCTACATAGAGTGAGGTGGGAAGGGAAAGAGAGAAAAGAGAACTAGAGAGTAAGAAAGGTGAAGGCTTGGAGAGAGGGGTAAAAGCTTAGAGATCGGGGAGGGGCCAAACAGCCCCTCTTATAGTGGGCTGTGTTATCTTGTTGTTGCTAGGTAACTGTGTGGAGGAGTCTAGCCAGAAGGCCAGAAGCTTGGGACATTGTGTATGTGACTGCTAGCCACATGCCTCTCTTGTGGAGGCTGTGGTGGGCGGTAACTTCGACATGAGCCAGGGGTCCAGGAGATATGATCGAATGCCTTCCATCCCATGTAGGTGGAAATTACCACCCACCAGGTCCCATGGGGGTTCAAGACCTCAGCTCAACTGGAGACCAGGCTGTCTGTGCATAGCCCATTGCCCCACATACCAGGGATCAAATCAAGGTCCTTGCAAGGATAGAGATGATGAGGGAGTTCAAGTGTGACGCTGAGATCAATAATTTTACAATTGAGAGTCTAATAAAATTGAATCAACAACCTGATAGGTGTTCCAGGGGAGGGGGTGAGGTACCAGGCTCAACAATGGAGACACACAGTCTTGGGGGTTCCTGGGGGAAAAAAGGAATAAAATCTAATGTGGCAGAAGTGGGATTTAACTCTTTTGTATACCAGTTGCTGGGGATAGATAAGGTTCATATTTCAAACCTTCAGGAAGAGCTTTGATTCCCAGACAAGCTAAGAGGCTGCGGTGGTGGGGGTCATGTGATCAACACCTCCTTTGATGTTAACTCATTTCTCAATGAGAAATTCTGGCACCAGGAAGTCTGTGAGCTAGAGACACACAGACAATGTCCCCATATGGTCCTGTAGGCATCTGTGAGGGGGCTTCAGATGATATGGCCTAAGCAAAGAGAGACTGAATTCTAACTTTGCAATTTTGCAGTTCTTTAGTTGCACAGAAAGCATTCTACTGACTGAGCCATCTCCCCAGCTCTTTGTTACACTATCTAACGCACACACATTCCTAGGAAGAATGACTCATGCAAGTTACAATAGAGTGTGGTTATGTATGGAACTTGCAATCATTGTGCTACAATACAAAAGAGTAAATCAGTGGTCATGAGAAAATCAGAAGGATTTCAAATGCAGAAACTCATAAGGAAGTAGTAGTCCAATTTTCCAGGATTTGATTTTCTAGGTCTCATTTATATCATGGAAGAAAGTCACACAAATTTTTCACTTGCAAGATAAAAGAATAAGAATCTAAAATCACAAAGGTAAGACAACAGCCCGGAGTGTTGTGTGATCAATCTGATTATATTTACTACAGGGCTAATTCTCCTCTCTTTATGTCTCTAGAGGTGAGTGTAGCATGAACAGTCAGACACATTCTCAGGTACTATCCTTAAGCCAGAACCCCATGAGACATGGTCACAGTAACAAAAGAGCCATGTTTTGCTCTGAAAGGCTGCTGATTTCAATTGTAACTTTCTCTAGAAGGGCTTCTACAGATCTATGAGCAGTGTGAGGATCCAGTGCACATACAGTCCCCTGGCTCAAAGGAATCTAACTAATAGCATCTGGCAATCAGGAAAGGATTTCAATGATTTACCTGCCCATCAGCTTGCGTAAGAGAAGCACAGAAGCACAAACAACTTAGTGTCAGCATTACTACTATTTTCTCTGGTGACTTTCCCTTTGTTTTCTCAATATTAAAGGAGAAAAAGTGATGTTTGTTTGTTTGTTTGTTTGTTTGTTTGTTTGTTTTTAAGAAACAGAGAACCCACCCTCTGAAAATTGAAACTTCACAAAGTCAATCAAAGTTTAGTTTGATTAACAAAAATCTTTTGAGTTTAATAAAATTCAGTGTCAAAGCAAAAATGACAGTAAAAAGAAAAAGCAGGAAGTACTTATTTAAAGCCACTGCAGTAAGGAAGGAAACCTGAAACTCATCTGCTCTCCATGCCACTAAAATAAAAGGAAATTAAAAAAAAAAAAAAAAAAAGGTTTGGAGTTTTAATAAAAGAGGATGCTGGGAAATGCAGCAATTTAAAGATATCTATGTTTGATAATTGGCCTTTTCCTCAAAATAAATGTGTAATCTAGACCCATAAAGATAAATGTGTTATATATTCACTTACATGTGAATGGTAGCTGTTGTCTTACAAACACATGTATATATATTTGTGGGTATGTGTGTGAATATATATATATATATATATATATATATATATATATATATATATATATATCCACAAAGTCTAAATATAGGGGAAAGAATGAATCTCCTAGAAAGGGGAAATAGGGTAGATGAGGATTGGAACAGGAGTGTCAAACATGGAGAAGGAGGAAAAAGGGAGATAAGGGAGGGAATACAAGGAGGGACAACTAAAACCAAAGGTGGCCCATTGTAATCCCCAATCAAGTCGGGTTACACTCTCTACAAACTGGCAGTTAAGTCCCTATTGCTGAAGACACTGGCACACCACACTGAACTCAGAAAAGTGCCTACTTAGAGCCTTCACCCCTACATAGTAGTGTTTATGAGTTTGAAAGAAAGGCCACATGCTACCAAAGGAGGAAGCTAAACTCCAGCACAGCTATAAATGTTTCCATCTACAATGGAGACCTGTTTGCAAGACAGGCAATAGTGGCCTGAAGCTTATGGGAGATCTACTTCTTTCTCCATGGCCTCTTAATCTATTCCTAACTCCTGTGGTTATACAGATTGTACCCTGCTTATCAAAGATAACACTGACCTCCACAACCAATATCTAAGAGGATTTAGGGCTCATTCCATATGATCAATCCCATCTCCTACACTGCTTCCATGACCAAGAATGTTAGAGCAGATCTGTGAGACACCAAGGAGAATATCAAACACTATTGGTCTGCTAACGGAGCATAGCTGTTAAATGACTCTTAAGGACAGTCTCCTATACTCATAAATTAGTACTGTTCCAGCCACCATCAATGAAGCTTCTTCCAGCAGTCAGACATCACTTATAGAATGAGATACCTTGGAACTCTAGTTCTTAAATAGGATGTCTCTATCAAGGTTTGGGAGCCATGGGAAGGGAAGGGGAAAGGATTGTAAGAGCCAGAGGAGATGGAGGACATCTAGGGAAAAAGCCCTTCTAAACACAGCAGGATGGAGGCCTGTGAGAACCCACAGGGCCTGTGCCATCATTCATAGAGCCTGCACATGTCTGGGCCAGATTGAGTCTCAGAACTGAGAAGGGAAGTGGAAACAAGCCTGCATCCCTAACCTGGAAACAATCTCTAATGGATAACTGCTCACAAATAAAAAAATTAATTTTCTCCAGAGTCGCACTGGATACACAAATCACACTTGAGAACTGACAGAATGATGCTGTGGTCCTTTGGGACATTCTTTGTTTCATAATGGCTGCATCACTATATCTGGGCTTTGTACATTTGTTTGTTTGTTTGTTTGTATGGTTCATTTGGGTTTGGGTTTTTTTTTTCTGGTCTTTTAAGTTCTTTGGGAATATTCTAAAGCTTCTGTTTGTTTGGGGATCCATCGTTATATTTCTATTTGTTTGGTTGGTTATATTCCAGTTTTGTTTTGTTTTATCTTTTTTTATTTATTTTTATTACTCTTTAGATGCCTGTTTGTTTGTTTTCTAAAAAGAGGAGGGAGGGAGAGAGACAGGGCCAGGGATTCAGATGGGAAGAGAGGAGAGGTGGGAGGAATCTGATAAGTATTGGGGGAGGGGGAACCATAGTCAGAATATGTTGTGTCAAAAAAATCTATTTTCAATAAAGAAGAATAAAGAAAACAGACCAATGTCCTTCCTAACCCATGTCACAGTGCTTTGCAACTATGTCATCTTTGCAACAGCCCCAGGCCAAGCTTAACCAGAGGACAGAAAAGAAACTAAAAGGTTAGAGTCCCCAGTACATCATCCCCTGGAGGTCATGCTGAGTTGTCTTACAATAAAAAAGGACTGGGAAAGTTGTCCTTGGAGCCCTAAAGGAATCACCCATAATCTAACTTGCTATGGTGCAGAAGACATAAAGATTCACAGCCCTTCCCAGTCTATGCACACACTGAAGACAGCAAAAATCTAGGTCAGTACATAGGGGAAACCTTGATCATCATTCACGTGTTCTTGGTTAAAAATAAAACTTAACTTTCAAAATTCTTGCTGAGCTATAAACCTACAGATAAGGGTTTAAGGAACAGAGTTTGGTTGTTTACAAATTCATACTGATATTTACCTGAGTTGCTTGAGGCAAAGCAGCTTTAAGATATAGGTTACAACCAGAGGAGCAAAGGGACTCATTTCATTTCATTTCATGCTTCAGCCTCTTTTCCTACAAAGCACGTCTGCCATAACTCTCTGATTCTTTCAGGGCTCAGAAGAGATGAGCCAGTGGATGGGGAAGAGACTTATTCATTATAAATTTTTCACTAGACAGACATACTAGATTTGGATTCATGTAATATCTCAGCCCCTCCACCGCCCCCCCCACAAAAAATTCCATCTGGAAAAACAATCTCAAGCTAATTTAGTTTCTTGATGTTTCGAGGCTTTCCTCCCATCTCTGAATGGCTCAAGGAAGAAGGAAGTGAAGCCCTAGATATTACCACTGTGGAAGAAGAGGCCAGATGAGTTCTCTGCTCCATCTTTCCTCCTGTCTCAGTTGGTTTTCATTGCTGTGATAAAACTTGAGGAAGAAAGGATTTATTATACCTTACAATTCTCAGGTCCCATGCCATCACAGGGATTTCTAGGAGAGAAATTCAAGGCAGGAGCTGCTGCAGAGGCCATGGAGAAACACTGCTTACTGCCTTGCTTTCACGGCTTGCTCAGCCTGCTTTCTTATACACCTCAGGATCATCTGCCCAGTTGTGGCACCACCTACAATAGACTGTACCCTCCCACTCACTAATCAACCACCAATTAAGAAAATACCCTACTGATTTGCTTACAGGTCAATCTTATGGGTGTATTGTCTCAAGTCAGGTGCCTTCAGGCCAAATATGACTGCAATTGTGTTAAGTTGGCAAAAAAAAACCAGTCAGCATACCCCCCTTCCCATCCTTTCTCCTACCTCACTTTAGGGAGTTATACCACACTCTGTCAAGTAAGTTCCAGGGTAGAATTTTTCCATTGTCTTCTTTGCAGTACTAACTCCTTCCATTGTGGATGCCCTTTCAGAGAGTTCTCTGACTCTACAACTTTTGTCACTACATGAATATCAAGCAGCCACTGACTTTCGCAGCCACAGAAGCACATGGCTACCTCAGTCATATCAGTGAGACAGCACAGATGTCATGAATAAATTACTTGAAATGACTAAGCGGGATATTCTCTGCCAACCTGATTCCCTCCAGAGAAACCCTTCACATATGTGTCTTCTAGCAAATCCAATTTGTAAGTTTGTGAATGTAAAACAAGTGTGTCTGAGCACACTTGTTTTATTAACAGATAAGCTAAATGATCAGAAAAACAAGTTTATTAGCCTTATTATTTTGGAAGCTCACAAGTATGAAGTCAGTGAAGTACATCTAGTGAGGACATTGCTTCTGTAATATTAGGATGGCATCGTGAACACACAAAAAGAGAATGTGCAAAAGAAAAACTCAAACCTAAAATAAGGTAAATCTTACCATAATTTGTCATTACCACATGCCTAGGATAATTGCATTAGTCCATCCATGAGGACAGAGTCCCCCAAACCAACCAGACTTAAAGGTTCTATCTTGCACATCATCATGGTGGTAATTAAGTTTCGATATCAGTTTGGGGCACCCTACTCACATTCACACTATATCAAAAAGTGTTCTCAGTGTAGGTCCTCACTATTGTGTCCTTTATAAGTGTTAGTCTTTGCTATCCTGAGTTAATTGCCTAACAAAGATTGCCATGTATGAAGAATCCAATAAGTAATTCATTTGATGGAAAGCAAATGAGACTTCATTATCTGTATTTTAATGAATTATAACTTCTTTCCAGTGTGCACTTTCAGCAGTGACTTTAAAGGACTCAAGGCGTGGTTCATTTCAGAATGATGAAACATGAAAGACACATTCTCCATCTTTTTTGCTTTGTGAATCCAGGAATGGACACTCGCTGTGTGAGAGGACATAAGATGTTGCTGCCCAGAGCCAGGAGATAAGAAGTATATTTTCCATGGAAGGTAATGTGTCTATGTGATTATAGCTCATATTTACTGCCATGTTGCTGAAATAATTAAATATAAGGAGCTTCTCATAGTATGCAGAGAGGCACTGGGGAAAGTAGAGTTGTCCATAGGCAGGCTCTACCAATATGCTTTGGTATAAAACTTCTTCAGAGATGAGTCTGTCTCTTTTGCATTCAAGAGTTAGGTCCAACTCATTTCATATATTTAGTCCAAACATGGAAATGAGTTGGCTCTAACTCTTGAATTCCTAAGGAAAAACAAAACAAATTAGCTGAAGCCTGCTGCTCAAACTTCTTTATTTCTTTACTTATATAAGTTTATATTGGCTGAGTTTAAGCTTATGAAATAGTCTAAACAAAAAGGAACATTGAGAAAATATATGTAAATTCATATCTTTATTCTGCTGCAATCCATCCACTGTATACGCTTAATCATACCATAATTTGCATAAATGCAAATTAAAACTAAGAGGCTTAATTCTTTCTGTGTAAAACACGGAAATGATTTTGCTTTCTTCTTAGTTCTTAAAGCATTTAATTTAGACAATTGAAAATGAGTCAATTCTGTCTCTTCCAAAACTGTACATTGGTTTAACAGCCAAATGGGTCTCTGTCACCTTGATAACACAGGAGGTTGCTTCCTCTGTGATGAAGTCTGAAACTCTCTATCACCATAAAAGCAGGAAATATCACCTTTTCTTCCAGGTTCTTCACTCTAGGACTCTTGCCCCAGGCTCTAAAACCATCTAGTACACACATATATATGAAAACTTGATATTTTCTCTGAATAAAATGAGTTGACTATCTCATGATAATAGTAGATTAATTTAAAATGAATGTGTGTGTGTGTGTTAAGTAATTATTTTTTTCCTCTGAGTTAAAACATTCCCTCCTGGAGGGAAGAGAGAAAAGCTCCAGAGACAATGGACATGAGATAAACTTCCAAGACTCTGGAAGCAAATGATACTTTTAGGGTTTGGGAAGTTCACCACCAGATCATTTCCCATAGTTCTAAAAAAAAAAAAAAAAAAAAAAAAAAAAAAAAAAAAAAAAAAGCAATTGCTTCTGTCTCTTTGACCAGCTGGGTTGCCTGCCAAGTGTGTGAGGTGATATAGCAGCACCGTTTTACTGTGTAATCACCGACTGAGTGGGATTTGGTTGTTTTGGAGTCATTCCCGCTCCTGAAACCTTTACCCACACTCCCTTAAGCAGCCCCAACAACCTCAACAGTTCACTGAGCTAGACTGTTTGGCTCTTCCATACCTGTATTATCTGTTGTGAATAGACACTATAGCATTACCCCAGCAAGTCACCCAACTTCGCTCATATGACAGATCTGAACTACTGCTCACAAATCCTCTTGCCAAAAAAAAAAAAAAAAAAANCCTTCCCCATAGGACAGTGCTTTCCCTGACCTTCCCCATAGGACAGTGCTTTCCCTGGCCTTCCCCATAGGACAGTGCTTTCCCTGACCTTCCACATAGGACAGTGCTTTCCCTACATCAGGGAGTGACAGAGCAGAGGAAAAGGAATCAGAAGAACAGGAAAAGAGAAGCTAATCAATCCCCCACCCTATCTTACTCCCATTAGGTCAAATTCTTTTATCCTCCAGTTAGACCACATAATTGACCATAGAAATATTTTACCGTTTCTTTGTCTTTATTTATAAACGTTGTCATGGCATATGAAGTCACATCAAGCACAAGTACATGCTTTTCTCTTTTTTTAAATTAGATATTTTCTTCATTTACATTTCAATTGCTATCCCCAAAGCCCCCTATACCCTCCCCGCCCCCCGCCCTGCTTCCCAACTCACCCACTCCTGCTTCCTGGCCCTGGCTTTCCCCTTTCCTGGGGTATATGATCTTCGCGAGACCCAGGGCTTTGCTTATGTTGCCTTATCCTTTCCTTTAGCAGGCTCAGGATATCTTTTCTCCTCTTCATTAGGGACTTCATTTGCAGTTCTATTTTCTCCATACTGAGAAGCACAGTTGGCCCATGCAGGCACAGCCAAGTCTGCTATCAATGGTTTCCCACTGTCTAGGCAAGGTGGGTAGTTGGAATATCCCAACAGGTTAGCTCTCAAGGTATCTCCCAGGATTAGTTCTTTAATAATACATTTACATCAAAATACTCTTATCCACATGCTCAAGTCTGCCCACATGCAAAGTACCGCGCACAGATTTTCAGTCAGTTTGGAGTGGGACCGGAGTACTTGTGCCTGATGTGTTGACAGTTCAGCCCTAACTCGGAAACATAAACATAGCACCGAAGGTAAACAAAATGGTTTTAATTACTGCTAATTAACTCCACTCTGTCATACCTTGCCAAAGATGAATTACTGAAAGTGCATCCTGAATGCCAATTAATTTTATGAGTAATTGTTGTGTAACTAAGTAAATGGTAGTAGGTACTTATGATTTATAAAACTGAGGGAAACCGTTTCAGCTGAAATGTTAATAGGCAGAAATCATAAACTCTCTCAAGACTAGCCCAGTGCACAGCTGTCTTATTCACATGAGTTGTTAATGATAATTGCTACTAATTCGGTACACAGCTTCCCACTGGTTTGGTTTGGTTTGGGATTTTTGTTGTTGGTTCTTGGGTGTTTTTTTTTTTTTTTTTTTTTTTTTTTTTTTTTTTTTTTTTTTTTTTTTTTTTTTTTTTTTTTTTTTTTGTATGTTTTGTTTTGTTTTCTGGGGTTTGGGGCGGGGGTGTTTGTGTTTTTGTTTTGTAGACCTTCAGTGTATCTACTGTTGCCCTTTTAAATGTTTACTTTTTCTTTCATTTCAGCACTTGGGAATCTGTACATTCTGTCCTCGTTTACATAGGCTTCAGAGTTTTAAGGAATCTGACACATATCCTCCTTTCATCTATGTTAGCTTGTTATTAAATATGAAATTAATTTTCCATTTACTGAAAGAGAATTAGCCTGTGGTAAGAAACAAAATTTCAAAAGACTATATCAAATAATTTAGTAGAAGCAAATTAGATAGTAATGATTTTCATTTAAAACACGTTTGAAATGTGATTAAACAATAGAGTTGCATACACAAATACATATTTAGCAACAATGAGTTAGGCCCCTGCATGGTATGTTGCAACACACTGTTTTATAGGAAAACAGTAAAAAAAAAGTATAATATTAATTTGAACATCTGCTCAAAATGGCAGGGTAATTTAGAGCCTCATGTTCAAACATTTGGGAAAAAATATTCACAATCTTAAAAAAAAGTCTTTGTGACTTACAATGCAATGTAGGAGGGGTTTCAAATGTCGCTCTGTCTAAGCAACACGTAGAAAGCTGAACAAAAACCGAAAAACTCAACAGCTTCTTTCAGACACCTCATAAAAGCAAGAGACACGGGGAGAAGTACTGTACCCCACTGGATGAACAGATAGAGAGATGCAGAGAAGCAAACCAGATGGATGCAGAAACCCACAGTCAGCATCCGGTTAGGACAGCCTAAAGAGCATCCGATGAAGTGCTGAAACCTGAGTATGCACAGTCTAAGAGCTAAAGCTCCCAGAAGAGGTGGGGCTCAAGGAACCTTCTGATGCTTTTGTGAGATTTAACTCCTGGACTCCCAACAGATTTCCATGGTGAAGATCACAGAACGCTCATCAGTGGCTTTAATAGGGAAGAAACAGAACAGTAACCATTCGGAGACAAGTCTTCAACGGGCAGAGTATTCTAGTCTTCCTAGTAAGTGTTGTCTCTAAAGAAATCATCTCCGATAGTCTAACCTGCTGTGGCTTTATGAGTGTAACTTCTCTGGAAAAGAGAAATGCCTGAGAGGTTCCTACTCTAGCTATACTGTTCCCCCAAAGGAGGGGAACGACCTCATGCAGCACTTAAATGAGCTTAAGAACACAAGCTTAAGACGTAACGATTGGACACTGCAATGGTGCTACCCTCTTTACACAGCCACTGACATAACGATTGGACTCTGCAATGTTGCTACCCTCTTTACACAGCCAGTAAAATGCAGAGTGTATTGCGCACTGCATCATATCTTACTTTCAGATAATTACAGAGCACACTATAACACAGAAGCCAGAGAGGTCCAGGCATGGCAGAGAAGTTGGAATCATGAGGTTAGTAATTTAAACCAAGAGTGATTCCTATATTAAGAGATTTAGTAGGAAGAGTACACTGTATACAAGGATAGGTGAATAATGTTAGCAGAACAGCCAGTTCTAAGAAAAGGAAACCTTAAATGGTAGTTATTAAAAATCCAATACCATGCAGTTATGGTCCTACCCAGCACTTTGAAAACATCAAATGCTGTTACAGGGAACAGCAGCCATCTTTCCAGAAAGAATACTGGGAACAGAGGGTACACATATGCAAAGTGTGGTTCTCAGCATACATCATTGGAAAACAAAATGTGAGTGCAATGGTGCTCTGCCACTAATACTCTCATTGAAAGTAACAGGCCCCAGACCATGGAAGGAACCAGTGGGTAGTGACAATGCGGAGTAGCAGAAGTTCTCGTTCATTGCAGGTGCAATTGCAAGATGTCACATCCACCTAATTTGCTGGCATCAATTTTCAGTTTCTTCTAAAATCATAAGTGCCTTGTGATGTATTCCAGTGTGAGAGTGCTGCTTGGTGATGATGTGAGTGAAAGTCTTGTCTCTACTGGAAAAATGGAAACTTTATGTAGCTTTTTGTTAGTGATGAACAATTTATTGTGTCTCTCACATACTCTTTGCTGGATGAAAGGATAAACTGTACTACATACAGACAATGAAAGATTGTTCAGTGCTGGGGATAGATGAGCTTGTGAACCATAAAAAGCCATGGGAGAAACATTGCAAAGAGGAGTAAGCTTAACAAAGCTGTATGTGTACTGGATGAGTCTACATGTATACTGAATTAATGAGACATGAAGTGAGCAGTGCTGTGGAAACACAAGGGCAGGCAGTTAGGGAGAGTGTCCTGGTGATGGGATACATACAAGGAACACAGAGTTTGGGTCTTGGGAAAGGGTGAGGTAAAGCTAGCCTTTAGATTAGAAAATGATGGCAAGGACCATTACATGTTCGCTGAGACTCTTAGAATGCATGCCACGAGAACTGAACCCTCATTCCAAACTATGGGCTTGTGATGATGATGAAAGAGACATGTAAAACTGTTCAATTACATTGAAAAAAATGCTTTGGATATCTGGTCCTGGACTGAGCTGCACAAGCCTCAGTGTAGCATCAGTACTGAAAATCTGTATGTTCCTTCAGCATCATGCTGGTATCAGAACTGCTCTGAAAACAGGCTATTTTTTAATCTTTTTTTGAATATATGACTATTTGAAACCCCTGTTCTTCCTCAAAGTAAACTGCAAATCTCTTTCTAAGAGGATTATCAATGAATATATTTTATTTTCAAGTTCACATAAAATGATGCTTACTGAAGCAGTCTTCAACCCTATAGGTGGAAGAATAACATGAACTAACTAGTTCCCCCTGAACTCATGTCTCTAGCTGCATATATGGAAGAAGATGGCCTAGTTGGCCATCATTGGGAGGAGAGGCCCCTTGGTCATACAGACTTTATATGCCCCAGTACAGGGGAACGTCAGGGCCATTATGTGGGAGGGGGTGGGTAGGGGAGCAGGGCGGGGATGGGGGAAATTTCTGGATAACACTTGAAATGTAAATGAAGAAAATATCTAATAAAGAGAAAAAAATTTAAAAGAAAAGAAAAAAAATGATGCTTACATAAAGTGATGTTTACAAGCAACAAATTAAAGATCCAAGCAAATAAGTATGAATTCACAGCCTTGTACATTAGTTACTTTCAAAGAAAACAATATCTCAAACTATTAGTTTCCAATATGCTCCTATACATGCACATAAAGTCTTAAGCCTTTTTCCATTACCAATATCCAGAAATTACCCGACCCAAGCAGATGTTTTGTGGAATGTTTCAACAGGTGTGGCTTAAAGGATTTGGTTTCATTCATGCTGCTGGATAAAATCTCTAACTTTTAAAGGGAATATTAGAATTCTTTGATCCCCGGAGAATAGAATTTAATCAGATTGAAGCAAAGACTGCCATGATGGACAGTTGTTTATTTAAGAGCGATATGACTTTTTTTTGTTCAGATAAGCAAAGTGCTCTCCTTTAATATTAAAGTTGACAACTGAAATGAACTTACTTTTAAGTTCAGAAGGTAAGATAATGCACTTTTTATAAAGCCCTAGAAAGGATTTTATGTTTCATGCTGGAAAAATAGTAGCTGGGCCACCTGGGTACCAATAAAACTCAATAATAAAGGAAGTTTCTTTTTTTTTTTTTTTTCTTTTTCCTTCAGAGAATTTTAAAACTACTCACTAGCTATTTTGAGTCCTACCAACAGACCCAAATTCCTTTTTATATGTCACAGTGTTCAACTCAATGTCAGGCACACACAAAGTGTTCAACAAATATATAAGAATCAAGCAACAAAAATGTGGGAATAGAATGGAAGATTATACCATTCCATGACTTATATTTTTGTCTCTACTGGAAGCTTTGGGTTTTGTTTGTTTGTTTGTTTGTTTGTTTGTTTGATGATTGTTTTGTTTTTATCCCCCCCCCCCAATAACACTGAAAGAAGTCTATAAGATTCACAAAATTATTTTGTTTTGTTTTTATTTTTTATTCTCTCATATCTTACATCTGACCAAAGTTTCCCTTCCCTTCCCCACCCCAGTCTCTCCAATCCACCTCCCATCTCCCCCAGATCCATCCCTCCTCTCCCTACCTTCAGAAAAAAGCAGGTCTCCTAAGGATGTCAACCAAACAGGGAATAATGAGCTACAATAAGATAAGACACATATCATCACAAGGCTGAATGAAGCAACCAGTAGGCAGGAAAAGGTCCCATAAACAAGCAAGAGAGTCAGGCAGAGCACCTATTCCCACTGTTATGATTTCCATAAGAACAACAAGCTACTCAGTCACAATAGTCTCAAAAAGCAGAAGAGCTAGGTCAGACCTCTACAGGTCTCCTGTTCTCTATGAGTCTGCATGAGTCTCAGTCAGTTAATCCTGTTGGCCATGTTCTCAGAGTATATCCCTGGCTCCTCTGATTCTACCAGTTTTTTCTCCCATGTCCTCAACAGGAATCCCTGAGCTTGCCTACTGTTTGGCTGTGGGATTTTGCATATGCATCTGCTCCCATCATTTATTGGATGAAGTCTCTCCAAAAATTCTTAGGAATAGCTTTTCTTATCCCAACCAACCAGTCACAGGGTAGGTATTTGAAGTTCAATGTTCTGATTATGTAGTGACCTTCTGCTGTTACTGAAGGGCACTCTCATGCAATCACCTTGAGAGATGGCCTTGTGCACTGTATATTCAGATGCCGATTTATGTGGCCAGTGATCTCTGATTAATAAAGAGTTAATCATCCTATGGCTAGATAGAGGAGATAGGAAGGTTGGACTTCTGATCCCAGCCAGGGGTCCCACAGAGAAGGAGGGAGAGAAGAATCACAGAGAGAAGAGTTAGAGAGACCAAGAGATGGCTATGAGGCAGAAAGTTCAGGAGGATTTGCCGTGAAGTCACCCATGGAGCAGAGCAAACCAGGGCAAGATGCAGATTGAAGGTAAAGGACCACTTGGCTGAGAACTAGACTGATTGCAGGGTTAGAATAGAAGACTATCTGCCCAGCCTAGGCTTGCAGCTTATTAATATACCTAATAGGTTTTTGCATCAATTATTTAGAGCTTATCTAAATAATTATTTATAACCTTATCTCTCTCCCATAAGAGTAAATCCAAATAAGTCAGTCAGTCATCTGACCAGGAAAATGCCCTTAAGGAAAGCTATGTGTTGGAGAATTTGTAATACAGTGAAATAGTAATCTAAGTAGTTAGGTTGGTAAATGTATCTGTTTATTCACTGGTCAATCTCACTGCATGAGAGTAGGTCTTTCCTTAATGAATGCTGTGCTGCTGGTGACTCTCACACTGTAAGAGCGCCTTTCTTAGCAATGGTTTCCCTAGGCATTGTCCATTCTCAACATGTAAGAGTTCTTTTCTTCCCAATGGCCCCTTTGGACATTGACCAATGTCATCCTTGAAAAGCTACAAGTAAAAGTTCCTTCTGTCTCAACCAATACTATTTACCTGCAATTTCTACTCTAAATAAACAATTAATGATAATTTTAATAATAAAGGAATTAATATTAAGTTACAATTTGTGACTTTCCCTTGAATATATCCCAGCAAAGATATACTTATGCTCATTTATGCAGGAGATGAAAGTAACACTGGCTTTCTTGTCAAATGTGTAGTGGAGCTTTGACAAACCATGACTAAGGAAACCCTCTTTGAAAAATGCTATCATTTTACTCACCTCTGATGATTGGTGAAATATTGGTAAAACAAAAGGCAGGATTCAAAAAATAGTGTGTTATTTATTTGTACATATCAATAGATATATTTTTAAATGAGCCTGGTTCTGCGCTTAAGACAAGAAACTGTTTTGTTCCTTTCTCTAAGAAGAGTGACTTATCTATTTAGTAATGCATGATCTAAACTGATTTAAATCATTATTCTTCCTAGTTAGACATTATCCCTGTAACTCATTTCTGAGGAAGAACACAAATGAGTATACCAAAAGTGTATAGAGTCAAAGGTGTCTGCCTTTTCCTAACTCACGTGTATGGGAAGCACATATAAAATAATGTAAGAAACCTTACAATCAGTCACATTTCTTTATGAAAGATGGTGAGTTATTTCATGTCCTCGGGCATGCATCTTCCTCAGAAAAATCACTTCCGCAATCTCTGAAATCTCCTTTCATATGAAGCTTCTGAATGGAAGGTCTCTAGTCCTCAGATCTAGAGTACCTGTTCTTATAACCAAGTCTTCATTTTCACTAAATCTTCAATTTATAAGCATTTTTTTCTGAAATTCACATTATAATCACTATTTCTTTCAAAATTCCATCTTTATCTGAACTAATTTATCCAGAATATCTATAAAGAGAAAAATATGTCTTACATATTTAATTGTTGTCAATGTTTTCTATCTCACTGAATCTGAACTGTAATAAATGTGAGTCATGATATACATGTTGCATGGAAAAAAATAGAGGTACTCTTTCTCAAGATTGAAGAGCACTGAAAGACATTATGTAAAATTCAATACCCTGGCTGTGTAAAATGGCATAAAGAAGACAGCAATGCTGCTGGTAAAAATGATTTAGCAAGTGCACAACAAAGATAAAGAGAATTTATTAAAATACAATTCAAAAAAGTGACAACTGAGTTCAAAGAAAGGGGACTGTGGCACTAAGCAGGGTGAGCTCTCCTTTATACCAGTTAAGGAAAATTACTTGGTCTTTCAATAGTGATTCTCCTTTGTGGATTCCTAAGTCAGGGAAACAGAGCTCTTGCTATCATGTTAAGTGTTAGATTTTCACAGCATATGTTGTTGAACCTAAGACTGCCCATTTGGCATAGGCATCATGGTTTACTATAGCATAGGATCTATGTGTCTATACAAGTAATCATGGGCTAGGTCCCAAACATTTTGGCCTGATTTTGCCATTTGTCTCTCATCATTAAAATAAGTTAATTTAATTTTAAAGTTCAGAGTTCAAGTAATTAGTATTGGTATCAAAATATCAAAGTTATTGACTCTGCTTTTTTCCTGTTTTCTTCGCTCATCCACAAGTTTGAACTCAGTCTTATCGCAGATGCTTTGAAGTTACTTTTTAGAAATTAAAAATTTAGGATTATTGTCATCCTATCCTTATATTTTTGAGAATAGCTAATGTGCATATACAGTTTTCTACAATGACACCTTGTTTAACAGGGCTTTCTCAGGCACAGAGTTCTTTTATCTCTTCTGCTATTGTTGATGACAAACATCTCTAAATAGCACACTTTAGGATAAAGTGGTTTTAAAACTAAGAAAAACATCTACTTCCTCAGTATTTCCTCACAAAGCTACAGCTATTTCTTGAAGTCTCATGTTAGCATCTAAAAAGAAGGCAGCAACATTGGCTATTTTATTACTAGTGTCTTCCCCATGGGAGTAATCAAGACACCTGGACTCTTCTAATGAATACAAAGTCTAAAGAAGAAAAAAAAATCCATTCTCATCCAGGCATAAGACTGTACCTTCCATATTGGCATTTAGAGGTAGAGGCAGGCAGATCTTTGTGAGCTCAAGGCTAATCTGCGCGTGTGCTCTAAGTCAGACAGGATGACGAAATGAGATTGTCTCAAAATATAAGTAAATAAACAATAATAAAAGAACAAATAGAATTTAAGAAAAAGAAAAGAAAGGAAGGAAAATAAAGTCAGACTCCATTTGTAACTGGAGAAAAATCATTAAGTGAACTGGAATTAATTTAACCATTGATGTGGAGAACTAGATGCAGTATCTGAAATGCATGGCAGACATCGTCTATGAGAGATGGGGATCAAAATACACAAGAAAATGATGCAATTGGGAGGTTTGTCAAGCATGAAGTCTGGAAGGCGATTGTCACAGTAAGAAGGCCTACTGTTTCAGAGTGAACACGTTGTAAGTTGAAGAGCTAGGCTTTAAGGCAGAAGCTAAAGGGAAAAGATGCAGCTCAATGATACAGCAAACTCATCATGTGTAAAAGCACAATCTGAGGATTGTGCACTCTGCTCATTTATATGTGCTATGCTTTTATACATCTGACACTGCCACAAACATATGTATAGTATATTGTTATATGTTGTAAAGATGGCCGTGACCTCACTAGGTGCTAGGAATTTTTCAGGTGCATTATTACTTTATGCGTCCGCATTATAGACATGGTCTACCTACCAGTCAAGTCTTATACAATGAAAGAATCCACACAGTCATGCAAAGCAATGCCCTATCAGTTCTTTTAGGGGTCACCTCTCTATCTACCTAATATGTTTCTATGGAAGAGTTCAAACTGAACCAATTTCCTCAAGCCTGCTTTGCCTATGATATTGACAATTAAACATCAGAAAAATGGGATATAGTCCGCCAGGATCAAGTACTCTAATATTAGCATGCAATATATATATAGCAACTACTGAACTACCTCAGAAGACTGGGTCATCCAGAAAACTAAGAATTTAACATGTATGCTTGAAATTGTTTTGCATGACTTCATATTCGCAATGATACAAATGATGCGCAACATAGAAACAGGCCAACTTTAATTCTTCAAGTCTCTATACTTTTTCTATCATTATTAACCTCTAGTTAAGTGATCCCTTTAGTGAATTCCCATTTGTTCTACATGACTGTGGAGTCAGCTTTCTTTGCTATAACATACTAATAAGTCAATGGTATTGCTTTATCCTAGTTGACAATCATTCCTAAGCTGGGAATATATGCCTGCGATTCCAGCACTTAAGGTGGATACTGGAGGATCAGGAAAGTTTGACTTCTTTAACTATAGAATTCAAGACCATTCTAAAACTTAAGAAACTCTGGGAGTGTTGGGAAAAGGGAGAGAGTGAGAGAGCAAGAGAGAGAGAGAGAGCAAGAGAGGGAGAGAGCAAGAAAGAGAGAAAGGAGATTGGTAAATATAACCTACTCAGTCTGTGTAATATTGCTTATATGTATGTTTTTATTGTTTCATGGCTGATAATTTGGTATTGGGTAACCAACCAGTATACTCTTTCCTGGGCAAGATTATCTCTTCCACTGTCATCATTCTTTGTGGTTATTTTCATATGGTTGAATCTTCCTAGATGTTATCTAGAATATGATAGTGTGTCTATGAGTCTGTTGTTCTTGTTCAGGTCATGTTTCAGCACTTACACAGGTATGGCTTTTGACATTCCTAAGAGACACCATCATAGAGAAAACACTCCATTTTTCTCCCCTCTTCTTTCTGCTTTAACCTGCTTTATTGACATCTTTCAGAACAATCAACTTTCTTTTTTATTATTTGACATTGGACTCCTGTTATTTCACTTTATTTTTTGATTTTCTCCATCTTTTTAGCTAATGAATTGGTCTTATCATACAAAAATGCTGGTGCAAACAGATGCTAACTTATAATTCCTGTACACTTGCATTAATAGTTCGAAATAGCTATAAAATAAAAATGTATGGATGTAAGTAGATGTTTGATATTGTTTTTTCACAGCAATATTTAGTACTATTAGCTACTAGAATTTCAATTAAACTTGTTACTGTAAGGTTTAATTTGAATCATGATACTATCTCAGGAGGTAAACAAGAAGGAAAATTAAACGTAATCATATTTGGGACTCTAATGAGAAAACATCGAAGGAAGTTAAAGGGAAGCAAGGTCTAATCATAAACCTAGCCATATGACTTCAGATGGTTGTACTGCAGGCTCCCAAGTGGCACCAGGTCCATGATTACAGAGCTTTCATCCATGAATTTAATCTGTGGCAAGCACCACCTGCGGGAATAGCTGCAAAGCCAAATAAGAAAATCAAGTTGTTGCTACTGTTGCTTATGCAAAGTCTTTTCCTAGGTATCTGACTATTGGTCTAGACTGAATATTTAATGACCTGAACCATACTTATGTCTGTTGAGGCCAAGTAGGACAATGGCTTCTATTTTATGATCTACTCATTTTAAAAGGTAAGGTGCTCTGAATGTTCTGCCAAATTATTGTATTTTGTTTTCATAAGAAGTTTGTGAAGTATGACTTATTAATTCCCCCATGAAGATAAAGGTCAGACAGTGAAATAGGAAACCCTGACAAGACTTATATTAAACAGTCCTATGTAGCTGAAAAACCAAATATTATTACAATGTCCCCATATTACTCCTTTTTATGTAAGCTCAACTCTTCAGTAACCATGTAATTGGAAACAATTGATATTTTCCTGTGTATGTCTCACAAGCTTTCATAGGAGATTAGCATTGGCCATGATAGCTCTTACAGGAACACACCAGAACCCCTTCTTCAAACCTCCATGTACTGATCACACAATCTTATTTACAATGTAGTCTGTCTCTAGAACCAATTGAGTCAAAGTTTCTGGAGCAAAATTGTGATGGCTACTAACCTCCCTAACTTACTGCCACCCAGAATTCTCCAGTGGCAAGTTACTATATCAATTGGAACACTGGAAAACAAATAAATAAAAATTATACTCGCAATTAGCACAATATAATGTGATGGGGGAAAGTTTAATTAGATATGGAGACTGCAAGGACTAGGTATAGCAGGAAGGCATTACCATCCATAGGTCTCTGTGGTCGACAAAGAATATTTCTTGTATAAGGTGGAGCAAAGATAGAAGAGAAGAAGAGAGTAGACATAGGAGAGAAGACATGGCTATAAAACAATAGTTCTGTGGCCATTCACTAACAGAGCTTATCAATCATTCAGCATAGAGTAACAAAACTTACAAAATACATTTATATATATATATATATATATATATATATATATATATATATATAATTGTTATATGTTGTAATATATATATATATATATATATATATATATATATATATATATATTACACACACACACACACACACACATATATATATATATATATATATATATATATATATATATATATATATATATATATATATATATGATATTTATTAGAATGCTAACTCAATAATTGCATGCTGTTTGTGGAAAGTTCCAGAATCCTGTAGTTGCTCAGTACACAAGGCTGAATGTGTCAACTGGTCTTCAGTATATTCTAGAATCCCAAAATAGCCTTTAATGCCAATGAAAGAACTGACTTGCTAGCAGGGCAAGGGCAAGCAGGGAAAGAACAAATATCCCCCTTTTCCATGTTCATATATATATATATATATATATATATATATATATATATATGATGTTTCCATGTTCTTATATAGGTGTCCAGCAGAAAGTATGTCCCAGATTAAAGATGTGTGTCTTCCTACCTCAAAGTGCTGCATTAGAGGTAGATCTAACCAATCCAAACTAGGCAAAAGTCCTTCACAGATATTACCTTCATTGTTAAATTTTAGCTAATTCCAGATGTGATCAAGTTGACAACCTATAATAGACATTACATCTGAGAAAATATGTAAAAAGATAAATGTCTTCTATATATTTGTATCATTTGTAACATACAATTTTTTATTTGTGTGTTTTTTTTTTAAAGATGCCGTCTTGTCTTCAGTGTGTACCTCAAAAATAATGCAAATCAGGTACCTTTACTTGTGTGGACTCATTACTGAGTCCTCTATTCTATTCTCTTGATCTGTATGTCTGTTTCTGTGCTAATATGATACTGATTTCATCACTGTGACTTTTGATTGTAACTTGAAATCAGATATAGCAATGCCACTTAACAGTATTCTTTTTGTTTATGATTGCATTGATTATCTGTGCTCTTCTGTGTTTCCAGATAATTATTTTCTTTCAAATATTATTTTCTCTTTTAAATTTTAATTAATGTATGACATTCATTCCACTTTTTTTCCTTTCATATACATTCTAAGGGATATTTCTATGCTTGTAAACGATGACTCTGAAATTTTGATTACGATTGTGTTGAGTTGACACATTGCTTTAACTAAAATGGCCATTTTCACAATATTAATTATTCTAATCTATTAGAGTGGTACATCATTCTGCCATCTATAGTCTTTCCTCAGCATTTTGATATTTTCATTTCTGAGGTCTTTTGCTTTCTTAGAGTTATCCTCAGGAAGTTTAATAGAACTTTTTGAATCACTGTGAATGTGATTGTTTCCTCTATCACAGAGAAGTGGAAAGAACAGATGTGCTGCTCATCCACCTGCTCTTAGAAGAAACACTTCAAGTTTGTATCCATTTAGCATGATCCTGGCTCTACTTCTGTCATATACAGCCTGTTCTTATGATAAGATATGTATGGCTGGTTTTGTGTATGAACTTGATACAAGCTGGAGTTATCACAGAGAAAGGAGCCTCCCTTGAGGAAATGCCTCCATGAGATCCAGCTTTGAGGCATTTTCTCAATTAGTGATCAAGGATGGAGGGCACAGCCCATTGTGGGTGGTGTCATCCCTGGGCTGGTAGTCCTGGGTGCTATAAGAAAGCAAGCTGAGCAAGCCAAGGGAGGCAAGCCAGTGGGCAGCACCCCTTCATGGCCTCAGAATCAGCTCCTGCCTCCAAGTTTCTGCCATTTGAGTTCCTTTCCTGACTTCTTTTGGTGATGAACAGCAATGTGGAAGTGCAAGCTGAATAAACCCTTCCCTCCCCAACTTGCTTCTTGGTCAGGAAGTACAAGAGTACCTGATTAACACAAGGAATTTTCCCTCCATCTCTAATCTTTCCATGACTTTTATCACAAAGGGACATTAGATTGAGCTCAACTCTAAATGAATCAAGGACTTAAATATAAAACCCAATACTTTAAAACTGCTAGAGGTAAAAGGAGCAAGTCCAATTTAACATAGAGGCATAAGGGAAGGGTATGTGGGAGAATTTGGAGGGAGGAGAGGGGAGGCAGAAATGATGTAATTAATATAAAATCTCAACAGTAAATAAAGTGTTCTGTAATGAACCTTAATGAAATACTAATTAGGAATAAAATTCATTTAAAAAAGGAATGAATGTTGCAAAGAATTTGGGACAAACAAATGTTGGGAGAAATGTACACTGGTGTAGCCATAAAGTCAATCAGCATGTCCTATATAGACAATGACAAAAACAGACCTACTATTTGAACTAACTGTAGTACTCTTGGGTATATTCCTGTCTTAGTTAAGGTTTTACTGCTGTGAACAGACACCATAACCAAGGCAACTCTATTATTAAGGATAACATTTCATTGGGGCTGGCTTACAGGTTGAGAGGTTCAATCCATTATCATCAAGGTGGGAGCTTGGCAGCATCCTGGTAGATGTCAGGCTGAAGGAGCTGAGAGTTCTACATCTTTTCCCAAAGTCAGACAGGAAAAGACAGACTTTCAGGCAGCTAAAATGAGGGTCTCAAAGTCCACACCCTCAGTGACACACCTACTCCAACAAAGCCACACCTCCTAATAGTGCCACTCACTGGGCCAAGCATAATCAAACCATCACACTGCTCAAAGGTTTCTAAGACATATCACAGAGATACATGTTCAAACACATTCATTTTTGATCGGTTCAAAAGAGATTATATTTTAGTGTCATTGCTGTTGCTAAGTTATTTGATAAATACTTTCAGGAAGAAGGGTTTTTATTTGGATTACAATTTCAGGGTTTGGTTCATTATTGCAGTGAAGTCCAGGGGTGGGATCTTGAGGCTGTGATCAGACGACACCTATAATATAGATCAGAGAGAAGCTAATGTATCCATTCTGATTCCTGCTTCCTTACTAATTTTCTTCACTAATGCACAGTTCATAGCCCAGCCTAGAAAATGGTGCTACTCACAGCAAGCTGGGTCTTCCTACATCAATTAACAATCAAAACCTTCCTCCACAGACATGCCCACAGGCCAGTCTGGTCTAGCAAATTCTTCATTATTAATTAAGACTCTTTCCCAAGTGCTTCTACGTTGTGCCAAGTTTATAGTTAAAATTAGTCAGCCAAGCTCAGATATGGAATTGATAAATGATTAATGAAAATGTGCTACATATACACAATGGAATTCTAAGTGTAAAGAAATATTAAATTATGAAACTTGCAGGTAAAGTGATGGACAAGAAATAAACTATGCTGAGTGAGGTAAGTTGGATCCAGAAAGAGAAATATCACATGATTTCTCTCATGTGTCGATACTAGCTTCAAATTTTTGGAGTTGTATAAATAACTCAGAGTATATGTAAGAGATAATAAAGTAGAAAAGGGCTATTCGGGTTGGGATTGATTTAGTGGTAGATGGAAAACAGAACATATGTGTTATGAGAAAAGAGAAGTGGATACTAGGTATAGAAAATTTATGCAAAGTTGGAATAGGGTTTTGGGAAATAACAAATGGAAGATATTCAAAACAAAGAATGTCTTAATGCTGTCATAAGTTGAAGGAAAATGGCCAAAATAGGCTCATGAAGACTAACACTATTAGGAGGTGTGGCCTTGTTGGAGTAGGTGTGGCCTTGTTGGAGGAAGCCTGTGCCTGGGTGTTGGCTTTGAGGATTCAGATGCTCAGGCCAGGCCCAGTGTTTCTCTCTCTTCCTGCTTCCTGCTAATCCAGTTGTAGAACTCTCAGTACCTTCTCTAGCACCATGTCTTCCCATGTACATCTATGCTCCCTACCATGACAATAATAGATAAAACCTCTAAACCTCTAAACCAGGCCAAATTAATTTTTATGAGTTGCTGTAATCATAGTGTCTCTTCCCAGCAATAGAAACCCTAATTAAGACAGGAGTCATACATAAACCTAATTTGTAGCTCAATTTGAAAAAGTTATAATTTAAAAGTGAGAGAGGGAGAGAGTTTGAAGAGAGATCCCCTGCTCCTTCTGGAAGCTACAAGTAGTAAAGAAAAACTTCAGTGTCAGATGTGAGATACCTACTTGTGAGATTTTAGACAGTGCAAAATCTTGTCCTTCCTCTTGGTTGCCTATCAGAACTAGTTGATTAGATACTACTGCTAAAAACATCATAAGCCTTGGTTGCAAGATATAGAGACATCAAGCTGTAGCTAAGCTGAATCTTTCCTCCCTCTGCCTAGTTTTCATAGTGCTGGAAAGCTCCACAAGCTACTGGAGCACAGAGGCATAAGTAACCTTACCCAGCTGTAAATTCTACCAGCACAGAATGAACTGGCCAGGCAAAAGCATCCACAGTTGCAACGCTACCATGACTGATATGGGTGTATCCATTGTTCTTTCATACCTTTGGAGCCAGAAACAACAAGAAGGAATTCAGGCATGGTACCCTTATCATGATCAGAAACTCTTGGCTGAGAAGATCTTAAGCCCTAGTAGCAAATGTAGTAGTGCTGTTTAGATAGGTATAATGGTGCCAAGATGCTTTCTCAACATTTATGTATACTCAGAGACAGGTGTTACTCTCAGCTTTAATCAGTGCAGAGATGCACAGCAGCTCAAAGTCCTGAGAATAAATGAAGGTTGAGGGCTTAGTCCCAAACCAGACATTTAAAATACCTCATCTAAGAGTCAGAGAACATCACTAATGAAGAAACTGAAGGCATGTAAAATCTAGAAGATATGCAGAAGGGCTGTAAAAACTATCTTCTCTGATGGCACAGTGAAAGCAGCTACAATCTCAATGTAATGGCATTGGCAATAGGCCTGCAGAAATCTGTCCCTGTCAACAACCAATAATCAATTAAGAAGGGACTCGTGGGACCCCCTTTGCTAATGGGCTTGCTACAGATGATTCTGATAGAGCAACGGTCATTACCTTCAGTTGTGTACTGTCATTTCCCTATGAGTATTCCAAACCTGTGGTCAAACAGAAAATCTTGATTAACCTCAGAGATCTCTCCTTGGGAGTTCTGGGGGGGTCTGGTTGGTTGATATTGTTGTTCTTCCTATGGGGTTGCAAACCCCTTCAGCTCTTTCAGTCCTTTCTCTAACTCCTCCATTGAAGACCCAGTGCTCAGTCCAATGGTTGGCTGTGAGCATCCACCTCTGTATTTGTCAGGCTCTAGCAGAGCTTCTCAGGAGACAGCCATATAATGTTCCTGATAACATGCACTTCTTGGCATCCACAATAGTGTCTGTGTTTGGTGACTGCATATTGGATGGATCCCAAGCTCTTGGTCTTGTGAAGGCTTGATGCCCCAGTATAGGGGAATTCGAGGGCAGGGAGTCAGGCTTGGGTGGGTGAATGGGGGAATACCCTCATAGAAGCAGGGGGAGGGAGAATGGGATAGGGGGCTTCGTGGGAGGAACTGGGAAAGGGGATAATATTTGAAATGTATATAAAGAATATCCAATAAAAAAAACTCAGGGGTCTCACAACAATATAAGAAGCCACAAATGTAGGGAAAGGACTGTAGGAAAGAGTAAGTGGATGTTTGGGAATAAAAGGCCATGAGGCCAGGTTAATCAATTGTGAGTTACTATAACCAGAGTACATTGTATACATGTATGAAATAAAGAATGAATTTTAGAAAACAGTGAAGAAAGATGGCAGAAATACCTTCAGTGTGCTTCCTCCAGGTTCCTACCAATTGTTACTGTCCTCGCTTGACTAAATTCAAGCTAAATCCAGGGTGTAAGAAAATTAAAATCAGGCAGATTACAGAAGATGACAACTTACAACACAAAAGAAGGGAGAGCCTTGCAATGACAGCCAGCAGTTCAGCATTAGTTCTTATCCATCACTGAGAAGTCTACACATGTGCTGCTCTACTTCACAAATCTCAGTGAACATTTTCCCAGAAATGAAAAATAATTCTGAGAGTCATATGAAAATACTCCACACCACACCACACACACAAACACACACACACACACACACACACACACACACACACACACACTTAGAAGCTTTGGAGAAAGACAACATAAAATATCTCATTTTCTATTTCAAGCCTATGACAAAATTTTAGAAATAAGAACAATACAGCATATGCAGAAATGTGAATCAAGAAATTGAATAGAGTCCAGAAAGAAGAGCCACATGAGCAGTAAAACAGTCACAGTAACGATGGATGCCAACAGTACACGGTGGGAAACAGTCTAAGCACAAGTGCTTGCAAATTTTCATCTGCATGCACAATCTGAAAATAGATCTTCATCTTATATCTTACACAAAACCCAAGCAAAGTGGATTTAAATGTCGAAGGTGAGTCAGATGACTTGAGTGTCAAGTAAGCTATCACTGAGCCTGAAAACCTGAACCAAATCCCCAGGACCTAGTGAGTCGAAAGAGAAAACAGACTCCTGGATGATGTCTTCTTCCACCCTCTCAAGTTCCTTTCTGTTTTCTTTTCCTTTTTCAATTTATTTACATATTTGATGTATGAAGTTTCTGGCTGCATGTTTGCCTGCATGCCAGAAGATAGCATCAGATCCCATTATAGATGGGTGTGAGTCACCATGTGGTTGCTAGAAATTAAACTCAGGACCTCTGAAAGAGTAGCCAGTACTATTAAGCACTGAGCTATCCCTCCAGCCCTCCTCCCCAACATTATTTTCTAATCTACCCATAATTATGGCTCTACTGGCTGGTTTTGTGGGTCAACTTGACACAAGCTGGAGTTATCACAGAGAAAAGAGCCTCCCTTGAGGAAATGCCTCCATGAGTTCCAGTTGTAATTTTCTCAATTAGTGATCAAGAGACAGAAGACACATTGTGGACAGTGCTATCCCTGGGCTGGTAGTCTTGGGTTCTATAAGAATGCAAGCTGATAAGAACAGATACTACACTTGATCTTAGCCAAAAGGCAGAGGGGTTTGCAGCCCCATAGGAGGAACAACAATATGAACTACCAGTAACCCCAGATCTCCCTGGGACTAAACCACCAATCAATGGGAGGAAAGGCCCTTGGTCTTGAGAAGGTCCTATGCCCCAGTATAGGGGAATGCCAGGGTCAGGAAGCAGGAGTGGGTGGGTTGGGGAACAGGGGGAGGGGACAGGGGACAGGGGGCTTTCAGAGGGGAAACCAGAAAAGGGAATAACATTTGAAATGTAAGTAATATCTAATGAAGGAAGGAAGGAAAGAAAGAAAGAAAGAAAGAAAGAAAGAAAGAAAGAAAGAAAGAAAGAAAGAAAGAAAGAAAGAAAGAAAGAAAGAAAGAAAGCTGATCAAGCCAGAGGAAACAAATCTGTAAGTAATATCCCTTCATGGCTTCTGCATCAGCTCCTGCTTTGTAACCTGCTTGAGTTCCAGACCTGACTTCCTTTGGTGATGAACAGCAATGTGAAAGTATAAGCCGAAGAAACCCATTCCTCCCCAACTTGCTTATTGGTCATGATGTTTGTGCAGGAATAGAAACCCCAGACTAAGACAATGACTTGTTTATCCTTTTCAATAAACAAAAAAGTAAATAAAAGACACACTCACACACATCCTTTTATTGAAAAGAGGTTTTTTCATACAACATATCCTGATTACAGTGTCTACCCCCCAATACTTGCATACTACATTTCCAAGTACCTCTCCATTTCCCCTCCCATCCAGAGATAAAAGCAAAACATTACAAAATAAAATATAATAATATAACTAAAAACATCACATCACAGTTGGATAAGGCAAACCAAGAGAAGAAAAAGAGCCCCCAGAGAAAGCGTAAGAATCAGATTCACTTGCTCACACATCCAGGAATCCCAATCAAAATTCCAAACTGAAAGCTATAAGATACATGCAGAGGACCAGCTGCAGACCTGGGTAGGCACTGTACATGCTGTTTTAGTCTCTGTGAGTTTATTTAGGCTTTCCTTGGTTGATTTAAGGAGCCTGATTCTCCTGGTGTCCTCCATATTCCCTGGCTCCTACACTCTTTCCACCTTCTCATCTGTGAGGTTCCCAGAGCTCTAAGGGGAGCGATTTGATGAAAACATCCTATTTAGAGATATGTGGTCCAAGATTTCTCTCTGTGTGTAATATCTAGCTTTAGTTCCCTATATTTATTCCCATCTGATAAAGGAGGGAACTTCTTTGATGATAGCTGAATAAAGAACTGATTCTATGTATAGCAGAATATCTTTAGAAGTCATTTTATTAATACTCTTTTTTTTTCTTTAAAGACCAGTAGTATTTTATTTTGTCCTAGGTCTTTGGGATATTTATTCTCTGGGTTGTAGTCATCCAATCAATATTGGTTATGAATACCATCTTGTGGAGTAAGCCTTAAGTCAAATCAGATATTGTTTGGTTACTCCCACAAGCTTTGGGTCACAATTGCCCTATCATATTTTGCAGGGAAGACAACATTGTAGATAAAATATTTTGTATCTGAGTTAATGTCTATATTCTGTTTTGATAGCCTGCTGAGTACAATCTTATACCAAATACACTAGGTGGTAATGTGTTATATAGGCACCAGCTCAACCTCTCCATGTTCAATGAGTTGTAAAAGTGCCATCTTTGGCAATGGGTCCATGCTATCAGTTTGTGGGATTCAATGTATTGAAAGATAATACATTAAAACAAAACAAGATTGAAAAATAAAAACCTTTAAACATACACCCGAATCTGAAAGACTCGTAGAATAAAACTGAGGTGAAAAGACAACAATTTCTTCAAATGACATTAAATAAATAGAAAGATAGATAGATAGATAAATAAATAAATAAATAAACAAATAAATATGGTAAGTAGGACTATATCAGACTCAGAAGCTTCCAGGAGTCAAAGAAAACCTGATTAAAACATAACTTCTAAGATGAGGTAAGGTGTTTGCAAATCATTTGTCTGATAAGGAGTTAAAATGAACATGCCATTGAATTGCTTCTACAAATCAGTAAAAAGACAACAACAATCATGTATCCCAGATCAAAGCAGAGCTAGGGATCTGAATACTGTAAAGTAGATTTAAAAGGGAGGTGATTAATAGACCAAGTATTTAAAAAAAGTTTGATGTCACCTGTACCAACACAAATCCAAATTAAAACTACAGCATTGAACCACATTAGAGCAGTTGAATGAGTAATATTAAAATAGCAATGATTAATAAGAATTAGCAATAATTTGAATTAATAAAAGTCACAAACCACTACAGTATAAAATGCTTCAGAAACTGAAAGAATGAGTGGAGTTTTCTTGGAAAATTAAAAACATCTCTACATAGAACCATCAATTCTAAATCTGGGTATGCACCAAAAGAAATGGAAGTCAGTATCTCAAGAGTTAGTTCACTCCTGTGTTCATCTTTTCTCTATTCATAACAAATAAATGATGGATATACATACATATCTGTTGAACTATAGAACAACAGAAATGTGATATATGTATACAAAATAATATTACTCAGTTTGAGAGGAGAAATATCTTGGTATTTGTTACAAGAAGAGTAGATAGGCAGGGCATTATACTAAGTATAATAAACCATTCACACAATAAGAAATGCTTCTTTATTTTGCTTGGTAAGGTATCTAAAATACTGAAACTCAAAAAGACATAACCTAGAATTGTACCCACCAAAAGCCAAGGAAGAGGAAGTTGGCAGTGGGTGTTTCATTTGCATGATCCTTGAGTTATAGAAATGGATTAGCAGAACCAGTTTGCACAGATATATAATCCTAGCCACCTGGAAGCCTGGAGTCAGGAGGAGTGTGACTTATGGACCAGTTGGGTCTCATGGAGAAATATCTGCTGTGCACATTGCAAAGCATACTTCCTATATTCAATAATACCATATTGTTATCTTGTTAAGAAGAAAGAACTCATCGTAGTCCTTTTACAACAAACTATGAGGGGGATACTTATTCTCAAGATGTTAATGTGCTAATTATCTTAAGGTTCTTGAAATAGTACACAGGTATGTGGAAATATGCAAATTCAGAAAATTGTGTATATTAAAATGTGCAGTTTACAGCACTCGAAACAATAAAACTTCCCACACAATGAATTGATTTTAATGACTACACAATTAACACAAAAAGAGAGTGGACGCTATGTTGGATTGTAAATCTCTAGTCCTAGCACTGAGGTATAGAGGCCAGAGAGTCATGATTCTAAGGCAACCTGGAGAAAAAGCCACACATACAATATGTTCAATGATAATCTTCCCCAATTGAGACTACTAGAAAGGTGAATTCTGGCAATTTCTGATAAGATTGGAATCATTCCTTTAAGCTACTGGTGTGACTACCTGGCGATTTTGTCTTGCTTTGTATTATGTCCCTGAGGGGAACAGCTATGCCGATCATCACAGAGTGGCTTAGAGAACATCACAGAGTGGCTTAGACCTCAGAGAACTGCAGCTGCACAGTCAGCCCTGTTACTCTGTAAGAACTGCCAACTGTCTGCTGAGGTTGGTTGAGATTGCAAGGTCGTGTGGATACATTAAGTTTGTGTCTAGGACAGCCTACTTATTTGTCTCTTATCAACACTTTCTGCATGACCAAGTTCCAAATGCTTAAGTTTCAAACAACGTGACAGAAATCAAAATTTTAAATCCATGAAGCTTTAACCTATCCCCTGCAAACGAAAGAGCTGACAATTTTGTGATTTATAAGTATTTAAGCCGTCATTGGCCACCCAGTGTCTTGTTAATGATTTTGTCCCCTTTAGATGACAAATCCAACTGATTAACTGTCCTAATTGCTACTGTGCACATCCTTCCTTAGCAGGAGTCTAAGGAATTTAGAGGATTTTTTTTAAGCTACAAATTTGTTTCAGACTTTAAAAGACAGACAAACTTTTTTTATAGATATGTGTGTAATACTTAAATATACTTTGTGCCTTTGTTATAATAGTAACTGGAAGATTTTTTTAACCTAAAGAAACTTTACTTTTGACTCATTTAAAAATAAACAATTCAGAGGATTTAAATTATTTATACAACATCAGTGACATATAAAATCTGTGTATCATAACCTCTAAAAAGTACACTAGATACTTAACAGAGGCTACACATACAAAACTACTCAAAATGTTATTAAAATGCATGTGCTTTGTGTCTTTACAATTTTACGGTTAAAAAAAAGATTAGATAATTCTACTTCATCCTCACTGTCATAAATGGAAAGTGTGTGTGGGTGTGTTTATAATTACATTAAATTACCTTATACACTGATTGCAAAATGGCATTTAGAAGGTCTACAGCCAGCATACAAAATGGGATGCCAAATAGGTTCAAGGTTCTATGACAAATTTCAGAAAACTATTTAGTTATGAACATATATTGCATTCTGTGATTCTAGTTAAGTTACTTTTATCACTTTACAAAAGTAAAATAAAAAAAAATTCCACAGCTAGACTAAGGTAATATTTGTCTTAATCACCACTTCAGAGAACTTCCATAACCATCACACTAGGCATTAGGAAGCCATGGAGCTTTATCTAGGACTTTATACTTTTACCACCAATTATTTATGTATGCACTAATTCACCACAAATAAAGAAAGAAGAGATTTTCTATTCATATTTCACTTTGATGTACTTTATCTCACATCCCTGCTTCTCTCTGCCCTCCCTTTCCCATTGATTCTCATTCTTTTCCCCAAATATTCCTTGCTTTAAAATCATATTTTACTTTTTTATACATGTACATTCTAGATATGAGAAAAAGCATACAAAGCATACAATGTATGTCTTTTTTTTTTTTTTAGTCTGGATTATTTCTCTTATAATGAACTCATTGTACTGATTAAATTCTTTCAATTTGAGATAAGCTAGATTTACCATTAGAAAAAATTCCAAAGAAGAAAATGTTTCCAACAGATTGCTTGTGGGCAATTCTATCTGACCTTTTCTTGATTAGAGGATGATTTTTGGGACCCCCATCCCAGTGGGTGAAAGGTAACCCCCCTGGGCAGGTAGTTTTGTTTGTTTTAAGAAAGTGGACTGAGCAAGACACAGGGAATAAGCAGTGCTCTCTACAATTAATTTCTGCTTCAGTTCCCTCCTCCAGGTCCTGCCTTGAATTCTTCCCTGGATTCCCTCAGTGCTGGACCATGCTATATAAACATAAGCCAAATAAGCCTTTTCTTCCTCATGTTTCTTTTGGTCATAGTGTTTTATCATCATAATAGAAAGCCACAAAGGATGATGGTTTAATTAGTTTTCCTTCAAAAGCCAAAATTTTGTTCTTTATGATTGAAGAAAAATTCAGTGTGTGAAAGTACCATGTTTTCTCTATCCAGCAAAGTCCACTGATAGGTATCTAAATTGGTCTTTTACCTGGCTATTGAGAAGACTGCTTCAATAAAGATGACTGTGAAGAAATCTCTACTATATACCTGTTATAAAAATAAAGATGCTTCTGAGAGATAGAACAGAAAAACCATGTCTGTTCTATAAATTCATACGAATTATGGCTATCATGTAACCCATAGAGTGATACAAGTTAAGAGTTTTCATTGCACATTGAAAGATAATGTGTGCAAAGGCAGGGAAGATATATGCTACCATAATCTACCTAAGAAGTAAAACATAAATTGGCACATCATCCTTTAGAAGCCTAAGCAATCTGGTAAAGATAGAGAAAAAAGATAGCTGAGCTAATAAACAAATTATGCAGCCCATATGTACTTTGAGCTGTCTCTTCCAGAAAATTTTGAGAGACTGATAATATGTAATATCCATGACTCTGGTGGTGGTCATTGATCACGTGAAACCATAGAATGGTTAGCAAACCCACATTGTGGATATTCGACAAATGTTCTTTATCAATACTCAAATTCTATTCTAGCAACTTTTCTGTGTATCTACTTAGAAAGATAGTTGAAAGATGAGAATTATCATAACACTGTCTTCTAATTAAGTATCCAAAATGGTTCATAATGCAATTTTGGCATTCTGGTTTTAGTGTTTAGTCAATTTTCCCTTCAGATTTGGAAATGCTTGAGATTGGACAGAAATTGTCTCCTTTAAAAAGCAATGATCAAACTACTCTCAGCATGTTGACAGGTTGTTTGAAAGACTCTCTAAGTGAAGGTAAAGTGCAAACAGTTACTTCCAGTGGGGAACCTGCTCTCAACCTGGTGTGCAGGTTCATACTGCAATAATGCAGTTATCTTAAATCAAATGTTGCTTTATTTCAAGGGGCCCCAGGCAGCTTACTGGGTTTTATTCTGCTATTGAATTTGTGTTTACTCTCTAAAGAGTTTCAACTGGGCATTTAACTGTATTTTATTAAACAGTGTGGAACTCACACATTGTAAAACCATATTTTGGCTATGAGAAGAAGAGAATCGTTCTGACATTTGGAGGAGTTTAAGTGAAAGCAATTTTAAAAACTAATTTTGCATTTCAGTGAGTTTCTTATGGATTAAAACATTAAATGCAGTTGCTAAGTCATACTTACAAACTTTCTGTTTAAATTCAGATATTCAAATTGTTAGATGAACTAAACATTGGCTAATGGCTCCCCTAAAATCTTGTACTAACATATTATACTTAATTATTAGAACATATGTTTAAATACCTGAATATTAGTTTCTATATGTTTTGTTATTATTATATTATTATTAATACTATTATTGCTATAGTGTGATCTTGATGATGAAGACTATAGAATTTAAATCTCAATGGTTCTTTCTGTATATCAATTCCTATGTTTAACTTTGGTCAAGGCAATTAATATCTCTGTTCTTCATGAATCATATATGACTCATAGAGTTTTACCAAGAACAAAGTGTGAAATTTTGATTGGCAATTGGATATATATATATATATAATCATTGCTAAATGTAGAACATGTATCATGCATACTGGTTTAATCTTTAATATATTGGTAACAATGAAAAGAACTCTAATAAATATGGTACTCTGGGGAGGTTGGACCTGGATAGATAATATATGTAACCAGGTATGGGACTTTACCTATTCTTCCTCCCTGTTTTCAGAAAAGGCACCATGTAAACAGACTCTGACAAATGTTCTCTTGTCATAGGATGAGATTCTTTGACCGGCCTTTCCTACCATAATTGACTGGCCTTCCCTGAAGCTGTGAATTCAAACTACATTTTCCTACTTACTCTGTTTCTTTCAGCTATCTTAGCACAATGCTGTAAAAACAGTGTATTCCCATTGCTTAGAATTAATAACTCTTGTTTTTTAAGAAGCCTCATATAAAATGAATTCTCTAATTACATCTCATTGATTTTCTCTTTTATACATATTAATTACAAAATTATTACAAAATAATTACATCTCTTTTTCTTCCATTTCTTCCCTCCAGTTACTCCCAAGGTTCCTTCTTCAAATTCTAACAATTCACCAACTCTCAAATTGAAAGCCTCATCTTCTCCAATGATTACTGATTATTATTTTTATACATATATATTCACACTTTTTTATTGCTGAGAATGGACAACAAGAACAAAACATTTATACAAGGAAACATTTTTGTTCGAGTATCACAGTTCCAGAGAAGAGTCCATGACCATCATTATAAAGAACATGGCAGCAGCATGGTGCTCGAGAAGTAGCTGAGAGCTTGCATCTTGTTCACAAGTTGGAGACAAAGCGAGCTAACTGGGAATAGCTTGGGCTTATTAAACCTTAAAGCTCAACCCTAGTGACACATCTCCAAAGTGTTCCATGACCTTCTGCAGACCAAGCATTCAAAGATATGAGGCAATTCTTATTCAACCACTTCATATATTCATATATATGTTTTATTCACACTCTTCAGTTATCCATAACTCCTGGTCCAAGGGTATGAACTCTGGGAACATCTTATTGATTTTAAGAGGCTCACAAATCTATCCTTGAAGAAAATCTCATGAAATTCTGGAATTAATGTGCTAACTTCCTTGGAAGATATATGTGCAGATAAGTGTAGATTTCACAACATTGCATATGTTGCATGGAAACTTTTAATTCTATCAATCAATGACAACAAATTGTAATATTGCACATCAAAATCCAAATTCTTTTGGGTTATTCTAACATATAGCTTATCATTACTGCTCATCTTGTTACTTAACCTAACATCCCCATGATTATGAAATAACTTCTTCTGGAATATTAAGCATAAGCTTTCTACCAATCAAAAGCTAAAAATCTCATCAGACAGAACACATGGCTACAATGGAGATTTTGCCATTTTTCTGTGTCTTGTTTTTCTGATAGAGCCATCAATGTGTTTGAAAAGTGTTTAATTTTTTACTACATTTGTTCTTTTACTATAAAACTTCAGCTGTTGCCATTTTTTAAAAAAAATTATATTTGGGGAAATGTGAATCTGCATTTCTGGGCTATGGTTATTTATATTTGTACTATACAGGATAAGCTACCTGATATTCTTTTAGAGAGGGAGCTATGTTTTTATGTTAACAAAACTTTTGAGAAAGAAAAAAAAAACTACATGGCGTACAGCTGAAATTGTCAGTGGCATTTCTTGTTGCTTTTTAAAATATTACAAGAGTGTCATTCTGCAGCAGATGCGTCTAGTATCATGAGAATTAGAGTTCTCAAAGTTTCATTTTTTAAAAGTACTCCAAGTGCATCTTCTCCTCCTTCCTCTCCTCCCAGTCTCTCCCTCTCATCTCTCCTTATAAAAAGAAGAACTTAATTGGGCTTATGATTCCAAGGATTAGAGTCCATAGTATTAGAACAAATGTATTGTGGTAGGAACTACTGAGAGCTCACATCTTAACCAGAAATTTGGAGGCAAACATGGGGACACTGGGAATGGAAAGAGTCTTTTCATCCTCAGAGTTTAGTTACACTTCTCCAATAACTTCTCCAGTAAGGCCAGACACTGTAGTCTTTTCCCAAGAGTTTCACCAGTTGGGGGACCAAAAATTCAAAAACATAAGTCTACTTGATTCATTATTATTCAAACCACAACATTTTAGTTTGTGATACCCATAGGCTTATGACCATATCAAAACAAAAAAATGCATTAAAATCAACACTGAAGGTCCTCACAGCTTTTCAATCTTGACACTTTAAAAGTCCAAATTTCAAAGTCTATTCTAACACTCACAGCAATCTCTTAATTGCAGAAAACCTAAATTTAAAATATACATGTATAATTACATATTTGCAATGCACAATGCAATAGTATATTCCAAATGAGAATAATGCAGGTATAGTGAGAAAACATTAGGCCAAAGCAGGACAAAAACCAAGCAGGGCAAATTGCAATTCCTATAGTTCCATGCTGAGGGTAGAAGGCTTAGATCACTAAGACATTGTGGCTTTGTACTCTGCAACGTACTTCTGTCTTGAGCTTATAGGCAGAGAACTCCTTGGTAGATATTCCACAGCTCTGGCACCTCGAAAACCTTCAAGTGCTGAATGCAGTCCTGGCTTTACTTTCACATCTTCATGCAATAGTCTCTCAGAGCCTTCATGCACGGATTCTGCAGTCTCATATCTGGCCTGAACAGCTCTCTAACCACAGAGGAACACTCCACAGTCCTACTACTACAGTATCCTTCAGGACCACCACTTAGACAACACAGCAAGTTTAGCTGCCTGCTGGATGGAGATGCTCACTAAAGCCCTGGATCAGATACTCAGTATCTTTCATTTGGTAACATTTAGAAGCATTTCTTAGGCCTTTTGATTTCACAGTGGGAAGAGTAGGGTGCCTCTCCCTTTGTTCCAATGAAGACCAGGCCTCTCCTTAATCTCCTTACCTTTTTCAACACAAGTCTTGTCTCTAACATTGATTTTCCTAATGCTTTTTATCTATTCAAACTGTACATTTTGTAGTTCTTTTTGCCCCACTTGCACTTTGCCATTAGAAAACAGATATTACTTATAACCTTAACTTAGAGCCAATATTATGCTGTTTTAAAATATTCACTGTCATGTGGCTGCCACATAAATTAACCCCTCACATTTCAAATTAGCATTTGGTGGGGAGGGGATAAGGATAGAAAGCATCCCCATTTTTTCCAAAAAACAAAACAAAACAAACAAACAACAACAAAAACACAGGAATGGGGTGACCTTAGTATCAATATTATTGTTTCTGAAACTTCTTGATCTGGACTTCCATAGCCACATTTCTCTCAACACTACTGTTTTCAAAGTCTCTACTAGGATGCCCCATTAAGTTCTGCTTACAACATTCAGCTGCTTTTCTATCCCAAATTCCTCAAATTTTGTACATTCCTCAAAACAAAAACAAACACAACAGAAAAATAAACACACCATGAAAGACAACAACAACAACAAAACCCCAAAACAAAACAAACAACAACAACAACAAAAGCACAAAACAGAATGGTATGGTCACAGCAATATTCCATTCTCTAGTACCAATTTCTGAATTAGTTATTTTGCTTTTGCTGTGAAACAACAACATGACTGAAACAACTTATAAAAGAAAGCACCTAATACGGTTTAAAGTTTCAAAGACTTAGAGTCTATGCTGGTTGATAAGTACATGGTGGTAGGAACAGATGTGAGTTTACCTCTTGATCTACAATATCTCTAGCACTTACTTAAGCCCTTGGTAAGTTGACTTCTCCCCAGTGGAAGAACATACCTCCAAGAATATTTGGGACACACAAATTGGTCCTAAACAATTCAAAAAAGAAAGGGAGGAAGACACACAGTGCAGTTGCATGGGGAGGGGAGGGGAAGATAAATTAATGAAGAGTTACTTGGGCGAAGAGGTGAACATCATCTAACCATACTATATAAACTCTCCAAAAAGTAATACAGATAATTTTTAAAAGGAATGTTACTGCGTTGAAAGACAGCAAGTATGTTTGTCTATGAGCAATCAATAAATATGCTGTCAATAAAAAGCAATAAAATCATGACTAGGTTTTAAAATGAGGGTTATATTTCTACAACAGAACTAATATCCTCAAGTCTAAGTGGATCAAGGAACTCCACATAAAACCAGAAACACTGAAACTTATAGAGGAGAAAGGGGGAAAGCCTTGAAGATGTGGGCACAGGGGGAAAATTCCTGATTAGAACAGCAATGGCTTGTGCTGTAAGATCAAGAATTGACAAATTGGTTCTCATAAAATTGCAAAGCTTCTGTAAGGCAAAAGGCACTGTCTGGGGCTGGTGAGATGGCTCAGTGGTTAAGAACACCGACTGCTCTTCCAAAGGTACTGAGTTCAAATCCCAGCAACCACATGGTGGCTCATAACCATCACCAACAAAAATCTGATGCCCTCTTCTGGGGTGTCTGAAGACAGCTACACTGTACACACATATAATGAATAAATAAATCTTAAAAAAAAAAAAAAGTGAAAAAAAAAAAGGCAAAAGGCACTGTCAATAAGAAAAAAAGACCACCAACATATTGGGAAAGGATCTTTACCAATCCTAAATCAGAGAGAGGACTAATATCCAATATATATAAAGAACTCCAATATACATAAAGAACTCAATATATATAAAGGACTCCAGAAAATCAAATAACCCCATTAAAAATGGGGCACAGAGCTAAACAAAGAATTCTCAACTGAGGAATACCAAAGGCTGAGAAGCACCTGAAAAAAATATTCAACATCCTTAATCATCAGGGAAATGCAAATCAAAACATCCTTGAGATTCCACCTCACACCAGTCAAAATGGCTAAGATCAAAAATTCAGGTGACAGCAGATGCTGGCAAGGATGTGAAGAAAGAGGAACACTCCTCTATTGTTGGTGGGATTGAAAGCTGGTACAATCACTCTGGAAATCAGTCTGGCAATTCCTCAGAGAATTTGACATAGTACTATCAGAAGATCCAGCAATTCCTCTCCTGGGCATACCCAGAAGATGTTCCAATTTGTAATAAGGACACATGTTCCACTATGTTCATAGCAGCCTTATTTATAATAGCCAGAAGCTGGAAAGAACCCAGATGTNATACAACTACCAAACCCAGACACTATTGCATATGCCAGATAGCTCTCTCTTATGAGGCTATGCCAGTGCCTGGCAAATACAGAAGTGGGTGCTCACAGTCATCTATTGAATGTAACACAGGGACCTTAGTGAAGGAGCTAGAGAAAGTACCCAAGGAGCTGAAGGGGTCTGCACACTATAGGAGGACAACAATATGAACAAACCAGTACCCCACTCCCCCCAAGCTGTGTCTCTAGTTGCATATGTAGCAGAGGATGGCCTAGTTGGCCATCAATGGGAGGAGAGGCCCTTGGTCTTGTAAAGATCATATGCCCCAGTACAGGGGAATTCCAGGGCCAGAAATAGGGAGTGGGTGAGTTGGGGAGCAGGGCGGGGGAACGTATAGAGGGCTTTGGGGATAGCATTTGAAATGTAAAGAAGACAGTATCTAATAAAAATAAAGATAAATCTGAAAAAAAGAAAATGCCAAATGTATAAAATGTTTTACTTTTTTATAAAATTAGAACCAAATCTATTTAAATTTTCATATATAATATTAAAAACTGGAAATACTTAAACATTAAAAATGCGATTTCTGTTTCTTTTTATTGTATTTTTATTACTTAAAATTTTTAAGAGATAATTTTTAAATTTTACTTTATTTGCTTATCACGTCTTGGAGAAGATGCCCCCTAGACCTCCTACAACTTGATAAGGTGTAAGGTGTAAGGTGTAAGGTGTAAGGTGTAAGGTGTAAGGTGTAAGGTGTAAGGTGTAAGGTGTAAGGTGTAAGGTGTAAGGTGTAAGGGAGGTGAGGATGATGGGGGAATCACAGCAATAGAAATGTAACTAAGACAGCAAAAGGCCAAATGTTCCTACTTCATTTAGTCCAGGAACAGAATGTAAAAGAAATGAGGAGCTCGTCTTCTTCTGTCCGACATTCTCAAAAAGCCTAGTCTCCCAGTATTCAATTGGGCTGAGAACCAATCCTTAAGTATATTGGACTTTTGAGGATATTACAGATCCAAACATCAGTGATGTGTAAGAAGAAGATCAGGATGTTAGAGCTAGACTTACTCTATTACTTCCCTTACTATACCCTTTATTGGTTGTCTGCTCTTTCCCTTTGAAACCCACACTTGAAGCTTGCCTCCTGGACTACTGAGTATGAGCTCTGTCTCCTAGATTTCACATTTTTAGGCTTGTGTTGTATTTTCAGCCCAAAGAAGTATCTGCCAAATGAAAAAGCTAGAGGCAACTGAAGTTCACCTTTTGTTTGTGATTTTTTTTCCTGCAGAGTCAATGCCAAATGATGAAGACCTCTAAAACAGAGCAGTTCTTTGAGTCCTCTCCACATCTACCCCCACCATGGGCTTGGGCAGCAGCTGTCACTCTCACCGTTTGGGGCTGAAGGATTAGAAGGTCCTTTCAGTGACAGCAGCAGCCCTTCATGATTTCATTCTACCCTGCCCACATCTGTGTAAAAATCAATTTATTTAACTTTCCTCACTGTGAGAGATTTTTTTTTCCAGTTGAGGCATTGACTAATAGAGTAACTGACTTTTGAGAAGCCTCAGGAAGTAGGGTTTTGCACCTATCAGGGTTTTGGAATCATATCAAAATAGGATTCTGGTTGAGCTACTCTTCTTGAGGGTTTGGAACTACTGGAATTTCTGTTGTATGTGGCAGTTTGTAACCCAAATTATCACTACTAGCAGCATGAGATGGGTGGTGTATCGATAGAGGTCAAGTGGCCAATGTACTGGTAACTATGGCAATAGTCCTGATTATAAAGATTGTTAAGTCAATTGGCTGTTCCTGACTCACACAGTGGAGCTCTGAGTGCCCAACTAAGCAGAAAGTCATTCTCTCTCTCTCTCTCTCTCTCTCTCTCTCTCTCTCTCTCTCTCTGTGTGTGTGTGTGTGTGTGTGTGTGTGTTTGTGTTGAAGTAGCCTTTTATCTTTTTTTCTCCATTCAGAAACTAGGTTATAAAGCATTTGGTACCCATCCTAAGTGTAAGGTATTTGCTTCCACAGCTGATCCGTCTGGGTTGCTCCTTCGGTTAATGGATTTTATAAACCCTTGGAATGTGCTCTAGGTTTTAGAAGTCTGTCGTGATCTCAGAATGGATTAAGAAGTTCTGTTATAAAGGGGGATCCAAGTGCCTTTGTCTGTGTCGACACTCTGAAATGATGGTGACCCTAGCATTCTAGTTGTAGCTGCAGAATAAACGCTCTTTGTTTTTTTGCATACTGAGTCTGGGATCTTCCTTCACTGAATTTCAGACCCTTACTCGATAGATAGATAGGATAGATAGATAGATAGATAGATAGATAGATAGATAGATAGATAGATAGGTAGGTAGGTAGATAGATAGATAGATAGATAGATAGATAGATAGATAGATAGATAGATAGATATGTGTGTATATATGAAGATATTTAGTAAAGTTTTTGAAGAGATTTTTTTTCTTTTTTTCTCCTACAGAAACAACAAATATTCACTAAAATATAGTTTGGCAATGTAAAGGAACATAAAACTCAAGAAAGTGTGTTTTATAATGTTAAAACATGAACAGTAAGATCTTCTCAAATCCATCTTCTCAGAAGTGATATCTTTCCAATGTGTATGCCTTGCTCAAGGCAGGGGATACACTAGCTTCCCTTTGCATAAAACATTTTTTTCCTTTTAATTTAATTTTATTTTTAATTCATTTTTTACACTCCATATTCCATTCCCCACCCCCCACCCCCACCCACTTTCCAACTGCTTCACATACCACACCTCCTCCCAACCCACCCAGTCTCCACATGAATGCCCACGACCCCCATCTATCCGACCTCTAAACTCCCTGGGGCCGCCAGTCTTTTGAGAGTTAGGTGCACCATCTCTGAATGAACACAGACCCAGAAGTTCTCTGCTGAATATCTGTTGGGGCTCTACATATCAGCTGGTGTGTGCTGTCTGTTTGGTGGTCCAGTGTTTGAAAGATCTCGAGAGTCCAGACTAATTAAGACTGCTGGTCCTCCTACAGAGTAGCTCTTCTCCTCAGCTTCTTTCAGCCCTCCCTAATTCAACAACAGGGGTCATCTTCTGTCCATTGATTGGGTGCAAATATCTGCATCTTACTCTTTCAGATGCTTGTTGGGTCTTTTGGAGGGTAATCATGATAGGTCCCTTTTTATGAGTGCTTCATAGCCTAGGTAATAGTGTCGGGCCTTGGGACCTCCCCTTGAGCTGGATCCCACTTTGGGCCTGTCACTGGAACTTCTTTGCCTCAGGATCCTCTCAATTTCCATCCCTGTAATTCTTTCATACTGGAACAATTATGGGTCAGAGTTGTGACTGTGGCATGGCAACCCCATCCCTCACTTGATGCCATGTCTTCCTGCTGGAGATGGGCTCTCTAAGTTATCTCTCCTACAGTTGGGCATTTTATCTAAGGTTCCTCCCTTTTAGTCTGAGGAGTCTCTCACCTCCCAGTTCTCTGGTGCATTCTGGGTGGGGGTCCCCCAACCTCCTGTTTCCTGAGGTTGCCTGTATACATTCTTTCTGCTGGCCCTCAGGGTTTCATTCCTTTTCCCTCACCCAAACACCATATCAAGTACCCCTCTTGCCCCACACCCTCCCACTTTCCCTCCCCAGTCCCTCCCTCCTTCCCCACTTGTGATTGTTTTATTCTCTCTCCCAAGTGGGACTGAGACATCCTCACTTGGACACTTCAGCTTGTTGAGGTTTTTGAGTTCTGTGGACTATATCTTGTGTATTCCCTTCACAATAGCTACAAATACTATAAAATATCTTGGGGTAACTCTGACCAAATAAGTGAAAGACATGTGTGACAATAACCTTATGTCTCTCAAGAAAGAAATTGAAGAAGATCTCAGAAAATGGAGAGATCTCCCATGCTCATGGATTGGCAGAATTAACATAGTAAAAATGGCCATCCTACCAAAGGCAATCTACAGATTCAGTGCAATCCCCATCAAAATCTCAACATAATTATTCAAAGACATGGAAAGAGCAATTCTCAAATTCATCTAGAAAGGCAAAAAAGAAAGAATATCAAAAACAATTCTTAACAATAAAAGAAATAGCTGGGGGAATTACCATCCCTGACTTCAAGCTTTACTACAGAGCAATAGTGATAAAACTGCATGGTATTGGTACAGACACAGACATGTTGATCAATGGAATAGAATTGAAGACCCAGAAATAAAACTACACACTTGCCATCCCTTGATTTTTAACAAAATATATATAATATATTTTGCCAAAAATATATAATGGAAAAAAGAAAATATATAATGGAAAAAAGAAAGCAACTACAATATATGTATGTATACATATATGTATGTGTGTTTATATATGTAATACACACACACACACACACACACACACATACACACACACACACACACACACACACAATAGTAATTTAAAATTAAGTTAAGTTAAGTGGTTAGAAAGAACAATGGTAGAAGACTATTAAGCTCCTGAATTCTTATTTTCCCTTTATTGAAGTGGTTTCTCTTCATTGTAAATGCCACTGCATACAGAACAATCTAAGAGACTGGTGAGATCTGTGGTTATATCCAGAAAAATGTTTTCAAGAAGGACTGAGAAGTAAGATTCACTCTAAATATGAGTTGTATGATTTCATGGGCTGTCAGCCACCATAACATAAAAAAGAAAGCAAAAGTTAACTGAACCGTAATTTCCCTTCTCTCTACACCTGTCACCAAGAAATGAGAAACAACTCTCTTCCACCTGAAACCAAGATGCTCTTCCCNGGTGACCATGAATTGAGATGAAGTAGCCATGAACTAAATCCTTTGAAACTGTGAGAAAATCTTTCCTCCTTTGCTTATGGTAATATGACTGTCACAGATATGCACAACTAATACTCTGTCAGGTCCCCTTATTTGCTTAGATACTTGGAAATTCAACTTGATAGCCTACAGCTACTAACAAAGCAACCAACATCTCCTTGTCTAGAGTTACAAGTTTTAGTGTACAATAAATGTTGGGCTCTCTCTGTTACATTCAAGATGTGCACTGATCTATACATCTCCATTCTGCAAAGGCTCAGTGAAGACTCCAGTCAAAATTGATAAGGGAATTATTAGTGACAGGATGATCATTACATAAATATAAAACTCTGTAGTGCCTGACTTGTATAAGCTGGCACTAACAATGATTTAACTCCTGTCAAGAGAGCAAATAAAATGCATTCTAGACTAGATGCTAAGCTTAGTACCAGCTACATGCAACATCTAGTAATTCCTACGACACTCTCCCTTATTGCTTGTTAGCCTTTGTAACAGCAACAACTACAACTACAGCTACAACTACGACTAAATGTGTAATAGGTCAGAGAGAACAATGGTGGGTTGTTACTACAAAACTTCCATCACCATATTATAACAACAGTCACATTCACATTGCTAGAGATACACCTTTTCCAAGGCTGTCAATACACAGCCTTGGGTATGGACGATATTTCCCTTCTTTTTTTGTCATCTGTCATTCTTTTTGCATTTCTTAGTAGTAGTATAAGTATACCCTTGTACTACTCACTGTGCAGAACTTGGTGTTTATTGGTTCTTTTGCAAACATAAATTTGACAGTCTCAGTTGATGTTCAGAATTAGGGCATATTTCATGGTAAGGAACAGTGGAGCTGAAAATTAAAACCAGTAAGCGAGCCATATCACATGAGTTCCTGGTAGATGGCTTATTACTAGAATGAGCAACACGGATCCCTACCATTTGGGAGTAAGGGCTCACACTTTATCCCCTGACTTCTGCACATGGAAAGCACTATGCTGCACGGTATTCCTCAAAGTAAAAATAGAACTGTTGACCCTGGAAAGCAGGTAATCATGCATCTCAAGTGCATGGAGTAAGCAATGTGTTTGTCAATAGTCTAAATCACAGACTAGAATGAGTCTAGCAGGTTTTCACTGTAGAGCAAAAGGGGAGTTTATGGGACTGGGTGTCTGAGAGTGCCCGCAATGTGCAGATAAACTTGAGAACTTGAAGAACTTGGGTGAGTACACAGCCACTGCTTTGCCACTTTTCTCTCACCCAACGTGTCTGATCATCTTACTATCAATTTCACATTCAAACTGAGTAAGTTCCAAGAGAGAAAGGCATTAATATTCATAATTAATGTAAGGCAATTTATTTATCTTATGCTAGCTGGGAACCTATCATGTTCTTGCCAAAAACCACAGAGATAGAAATTAAAGAAAATATGTGAGTTTTGGCTTACCAGATAATGTTCAGAATTTTCAAACATTGAGAATTGGAAGGCTATCACACAATATAATACTAGGAATAGCCTTGAATTAAATTTTGTAGGGAATTTCTCCTAAGCTGACAGTCACTGGGGAAATGCTGTTCGTGATTTCAAATAAAAAGAGAGGTAGTCTGTTATTCCTTTGCTGATTCATGGAAAGTAACTAGCCAGAAAATTGGAGGGAAAAATGAAGACTAGTAATGAGATTTGAGGTGAGTTACAGAGCTCTCAAACAAACATAGACTACAAAAATACTGTAAACCCTTAAAAATGCTGACCAGTGAGCTGTTACTATGGATGAATCTCTCCATAAAAAAACCAAATTCAGAAGCCTTCCTGTGTAAACCACCCAGGTCCTTCTCAGTGGACTGACTGATAACATGACTATAACAAGGTTTGTGTGTGAGCTGTGAAGGATGTAGATTCTCAACCAGGCTGATTTTGCTACCACTGTTGTGTACAATGTGTCAAAATGAAATGCCAGAGCTTCATTTCTGATTTGGTTTTATTCCTTGAGGTAATAGTAGGCCGCTTGGCATCAACATGATTAACTTGGATCTTTAATGCCATGGAAGTATTCATGAGGTAGGCTCCTTAGAGTGAATAGTCCCCAACTATCAATGGCTTGAGACAATAACAATAGAAGCCGGAAGTATTCATGTTGCAGGAGTCGGAGGCAGGCTTTTAATCAATTATGCTAATCTGCAATGGAAATGAAGGACTGAGTCCAGTCAGAGACATTATACTATTGTGGAAGAAGAGAAGGTCAGAAGCAGCTATAATTATCACACTAAAAGTCTCTAGGCTGTGTTAAGCAATATAAATCATTCCTGTGCATTTTTCCTTTGCATTGAAACAATTCATAAGAATAAGCCCAATGATTAAGGAGTAATATTCTATTCCCTATCTCATTTCTCAGGATGTTGGGTAAACTACAGAAGCAGAAGCAGTGAGGTGAACCCTCTTCTAAGGAAAAGAAGGTATCTTTGATAATAATATAACCTAAACTTTTGAAAAGTCCTCTACTCCTTTATGCACATGTAGGGGCAGACATGTGTAATACATTGTATTTATCAAAATTCTCCTTCTGAGACTAAGTATATGAAACTTCAGAAAGCTTTACCAATTGCTATGTATTTCATACAATAAGAACTTTTGTTATAGCATGAGTTGTTGAAACCTAAGTTTGGAAATATCTAAGCACAAATAATTGAGTCTTGCCAGAACATATATCACCACATATTTGATAGCAAATTCATAAAATTGATATGTTAATCAAAATACATATTATATACCTTTTATCAGTGCCCCAAATATGATCCCACCCATAGGTGGAAAGCACATTTATAAGAGTCAAATAGTAAAATTAGAAATGTTTTCTCTCGATCACCCCTCTCTGAACGCAGGGGATAGGGCCGCCAGCCAGCGCACCTCCAAACCCCAGGACATTAGGCACACTTCGGGGTTAAAGGTGAGTGGAGCGCACCAGGGGCCTTGAAATCTCAGAGGGGCCAGTGGCCAGCTGCAGCAGCGGCTGGCACAGAGGACCTCAGTCCAACCAGAGGCTGGGACCACTCCCAGCCAGCCAGGACCGCCCCGCCGCCGACCGCCATCA